>CM032232.1:69400000-69852500 GCA_019009955.1 Riptortus pedestris | reverse complement strand
ATAAACAATACTCTGCTACATAATAAATCACATTTTTCGAAGTTTAAATAACAAAAATTGTATTCAAGAGATCTTTATTATAAGAGATACATGCAAATATGTTCTGGTGAGCCCCCCCCCCGTCTTAAGGTTTTGGACTACTAAATATTGATTGATTGAGATAACAATTATTTTGACTCATTATTAATTACAGTACTAGGTTAAAGTAAATAGTTCTCAATGAAATTAATATGTTATATTCTGATATATTTCAGTAATGTTTTTGTTGGGCTCTTGTATGGAGATTTCTCTATTGTATTACTTCACGTGGGAAATCTGCTTAGTTTACGCAGCCCCTGCGTGACGGAGTTTCTTTCCGGTGTGAGGCGGGCAGACCTGTTTGTTTAGATTTCAAACCTAACGCTTCCTGTAGGCAGGTTATTGAAATTGGCCGAAACATTTCTTATTTCCGCTTGTATTTATTCACGGGGGTGCTGTGTTATCAGTATGTGTATATATATTATATATATATATATATATATATATATATATATATCTTTTACTTAACTTCACGAGGGAAATCAGCTTAGTTTACGTAGCCCCTGCGTGACGGAATTTTATAATATGACATGAGTAAGAGTGAGGGACTTTTCCTTTCCACCACCTAAACTTGACCAATGTGAGTTACAATTATTCAGCATTGGTGGTGGCGAATCTATAATAAATGAGTGTTAGATTAACAATTATATACTCTTTTTTTATCTCTTAAATAGGTTTGTATTCTTTAGCCAGATATATATTCTATATTTGAATATGTACCATTTTTATGTTGTACAATTACTAAGAAATGGAATTTGTCATGGTCATATCGTACCTCAAGCCATTGCCTGTCACATATTTTAACTTGAAAGCACATATCACTGTCAGGAAATGAGAAAAATGTTGTAACATATCATCTCTATTTCCTCATTTATTCTGATACTGGTGTAAAACCAAAACACTAAAAAAAATATTTTTATAAAAAAATAAAAGATAGTAGAAACCATTAACGTCAGCAGTAAACTGCTGATGCTCTGAAACAAAATAATTGGCTTCCAGAATCCTCAGTACTGACAGTTCTTTTTTTCTTAGCTTCAGGTAATATATAGGGCAGGAAAAATTGTTTCCACGTGTCAACTCCTATAAGGAACATATATTAATTGCTACCAGATGTTTCTCAGTCCTTATAGAGTTACCGTGGAGGCAATTACAGCTGCCAACCACTGCTTGTAATATATTACAACTGGTAGAGAAAAATAAATATTAATGGTACAATAGTAATGTATATAATAGAAGTTATTATTATTAAATAATAAATACAAAAAAATAAACTTTCTGAGGTATTTGCAGGTGTGTGATCTATGTGTTACGTAATTGTCATAATGAAGGGAAAACAAATGGTTAGTAAGGTCTAAAAATTTGATGTGGTAATTGACCCACGACTGCCTTGCACTCCTATTACAAAAAAAAAAAAAATGTTTTGAAATTCTTTTCAAAAAATATTTATTTTGATAGTGAACTATGATTAATAATCCCTTCAAATGTGTCGAGTAAGAATGTTATGTAGCACAATTTATAGTTCTTTTCGAAAGATAATAAATAGGTTTTATGCCAATTTTCTGTATCTAATGGGTTAGGAGAAAATTTCAACTTTTATTTTTAACTCTAAGCCCTTAGTCAATAGTGATAAAAACGTAGTCGTTGGATCAGATTGTCCTAAATATGAAATTTCAACAATCGTACAAACGTTCAGACCTCACAATAAACTAGTCAAAATTGATTGATTGGTGGTCAATACGGATAGTTTCTTTCAAAACTGAAAACCGTAATTTTTCTCGCTTACTCTTTATGTTGTGCAAGGAAGTAGTATATATGCTTTAAGTGAAAGATTAAAAACTTGAATGCAATAATAGGTAATTCCATAGATATCCATTATGTTCTGTGATTTAATTGCATTTTGATATATAAAAGTCCGTCACGCAGGGGCTGCGTAAACTAAGCAGATTTCCCACGTGAAGTTATACAGTAGATAAATGTGCCCAATAACAACTGTTGTAGTAAGGTATCTCTAAACCTATTCACGAGGGACGAGTAGTTATGGAAACGGCCGCCAGAGCTCTCGGCGGAAATTCCCGAACACAGCCGGCCCCTGCCGATCACACACAGAATACAAATGCAAATATCTCGGTTAATATTCAAGATAGAGAATAAATGTATAGAACAATATTTATAGTAACTTTAATTTGCAATATGATTGGTTCAATACGATTTTTCGATCCGACGTATAGTAACGGAGATATTTCGAATTTTCGAAAATCCTCCCCTTTCTTTTTACATAAAAAGACTAAATAACGAGTTTGATAACGATCAAACAAAAATTGCGACCGCTAGAGCGGTAACAGACAAATACATATATATATATATATATATATATATATATATATATATATATATATACATATACATATACAGTTTTGAACGGACCTCATTTTCGTCATCTACTAGGTAGGATCGATGGACATTTGAAGAAAAATTTCGAAATTTCCGTAATGAGTACAACCTCAATAGCTGATTTCCCTGAAGAGAAATCTGCTAAAAATGAACGAAAATAGGCTATATTCTATTCAAACATGTCATTTTGTGATAGTCAATGTCCATAAATAAGAAATAAACATGCTTTGCGATTTAAACGTTCCTGACAAGCAACACTTTACATTCTATATCCGTATGACTTAACACTGATATTATTTAGTGATATTCAATTAAATTAAACCCTGAATTATTTTATATTTATCTGCAGGATTCCGCAACTTAAGTAATTTGCTCGCTAAAGGTAGCTAAAACAAAATAAAATAATAAAATAGAATAATTATCAAAATTAAATATAAAAATCACATGAAAATAAATAAACATCAACCATTAAAACAAAGCAAAAAAATGTATATATATATATATATATATATATATATATATATATACGTATTACACACACATATAATTAAGCACTATAATCTTTGAAGATTATTTTAGTATTTGTGAATTTCTTGTAGATAATTATCATTATAATGAGCACTAATTCCTTCATCTCCATTCAGCAGGTGAGTAAATTAAGTTTTATTCAAGTGTAGATAGGTTACCGGGTTATGTCAGCTTCTCAGTCTTAATAGTACTACGTTTCGTAAGATAGGAGGGTATTGCTGGAAGAATCCTTCATCTTACGCACATGAGATTTGGATAGATTATCCAATAGGGTTACCAATCTTCAATTTTTGCGAATTTCAGGTAAAGTAGAAGACTTGTGAAGAGGAAAGATTATCATGATTACTTCCGCTTCCTCATTTTATTAATTGAGAGATAAATTACCCTTTGCAAGGGCTATGGATACTAAAATTAAAGATTTCAGGTTCACCTTTATGGTGAATTTTTGAATACCAAGGCCGGAAGTCTCTTTGGTGAAGGGAAAGAAACTGGTAATTTTCCAGAAACCACAACCTTTTGTTGAGCATCTTTTGAAAAAACTTACTTGCACAGCTGGTCGGTGGATTCAGCCTGTTTTTGTGCTTCCCTACGAAACGCATAGGAATAATTATCAAATGATTCAAGATAAGTACCACTTAAACAAGCTATATTCAATGTTATTTTAATATATATTATTTGGTTAATATGTTATAGTCTATGAATAAATATATAAGAAATTAAGGAAACTATTAAACAATGATTATTTAAAAGAATATAGACATTTCACGCTCAGTGAGCCGAAGAATACATTTATATGTGTTAGTATGAACAGTCCGACAGAAAATATAATTCTTCTTTAACTTACGATTTATCAAATACATTTGGAATTTACATAGTATGAAAAACGATGAATTTAGTAAAATCTAGATACCGTCTTTCAAGGGTTTGCAGCCAAGAAATGTGAACAGATATTGACATTTATTAGTCAAGGATAGAGCAATGTTAGATTGTACAAATGAATCAAAGCACACGTTGAACCTCTTATGTTGAGATTATGTCAACCGAATGTAGCATTTATTTTGGGTAATTTAATTACAGCCTGATTCAAGTCAATTTTGGAGCTATTGGTTCACTCGGCAGCAGAATCAACAGAAACTGAATTAGCTCATATTGAACGATCAAATATTGCTCCTGACCTAATGAGTTTTGCCTTACAAAGGTTCTTCAGATATTTCTAATGGTGAAGTGTCTAACTCGTAGGAGGGTTGAAAATAGGAGTCAACAATTTCAGATTATGCTATTCCCATGAAATTGAAGAGCCAAAAGTGAAGACAGCCAGAAGATAAACTGCTCATACTATTCAGTATTTTGAGAATAACCCTCAGTCAGTAATGATTAGTAGAACGCCATTAGAAAGGTCAAGAACCTGTGGCATGAGTATGGACAAAGTTTAAGCTGAATATAGTTTATATCATAGTCATTTGAAATTTATTATTGTAAAAAATAGACTAAACACATAATTATGAGAAAGAAAAAATGCTCCAACTTCGTGTAGAAACTCGTTATTTTACGTGTTTTCCATCCAGTTATCTAGAACAACAACCTTTTTTCAAAATGTTTTTTTTTAAAAAACAGTTATTGGTCCCAAAAGAAAAAGTATCTGATTCTGGATATATATATATATAAAATTAAAGGTAAGACAAATATAAACTTTCTGGAAATTCACCTTTGTCAGACTAAGCCTATGTACACCTGTTGACAATTAATCGTTGCTCCCAGACAGTGATATCTATTGTTCTCCTTGGGCTGTCCATTACTAACCATCCATGATATGTCTTTGACTAATCAATAATTTATAGCGCGGGGATTTATAATGATAGTTTGCAGATAGACTCCACACGGTCTGCCAATCCCGTTGGCACCGGGCCCAGCTGGTCTTGACTATTGGCATGGTCTTACCCGGGGCCTTGGGGAGTATGAAGGCACGCTGCTATTCCTGTATACCTTTCAGAGGAAACCCCAGCGAAGTTTTTGGACCGGCGACAACTGCCGCTTTAGAGTATGCCTTCATTTCCTCAGAGCAAATGTGAACAGATAAATTTAAGAAATATATTTGTCTACCATTGACGTAAAGGGTCTATATATAACGCCCTATACAAATAGTTAAGCAAACAATGCTTTCAGCGTTATATAAGCCTCAGTTTTAGACTCTAATTGTCATTTTGATTACATTGTACTATATTTTGAACGTTTATTAATTCTGCTTCTTACCTATTAATAAATAAACTAATGACCGTGGTTGGGTCTGGTAAATCTTGAATTAATTAACATAAATTTAAAAAAAAAAAAAACAACCAATTACAACGAATTTTTCATCGGAGTTTGTCATTTCTCATTTTATGTCTGAGAGAAAGAGTAACCAATTTCTTGTTCCCAACAAGTGTCGCAATTTGAAGAATTTTTTTCTGAAGAGTTATTTCTGAAATAATTGAAAATCCATCACACGCTTATAAGTGAATATTTTTAAGAATGAGGTAACCATCCTCATAAAAGGATAAGTGAATAGGATAAAAGAAGTTATTTCTGAAAGTAGCTATCATTGTAGTTAGGCCTTTAACTGGAAAGAAAGACATTTTATAGTTAATTGCAATATTGATGAATACTTTCAATGAAAATGATCGATATTGCCCATGATGTTTTAATCAGTAAAGAGAGTTCACTTAAAAAAATAATAAATGAAACGTAATTGTATCAGCCGAATGCTTTATTTAATAAAATTCAAAGGTAATCAGAATAAAAATATAATAAAATATACCCGTTTTCCGCGAATCGCACATACAGAGAGTGTTGTACTAATGGATCACTCTGTCCAAAATATAAAAAAGTAAAAGCATTTTAATTAAAACATGTTGCAACGGCTTCCTTTCATTAAATGTGGGCGACATCGTTATGTATTGGAGAGTCAGATATCATCCATCTTGGTTTGTAGGTTGTCAACAGTCACCTTGCAGCCGAAATAATTAAAAACATATTCTGCTTTTAAAACTATACGAGCGATACTTCATATTTAATTTATACTCCTCGCAACTCTTCAATGTCTACAATATCACACCATATAAAAGAATTGGGGGGCTCAGGTTAGCCATGCGAGTTAAAGCGTTGACCTTTATCTCACATGGTAAACCTAGAGTGGCGAGTTCGATTTAGTGACGAAATTCATTAAATAACGTCTTAAAATCCCACCCTGACTAGAAAAGGGTGGTAACCTGTAGATAACCCGTCCCGATTAGCCTAAGTTGCAAAAAGTGGACGTTAATAAATAATAATAATAATAAAAGAATTGGAAACATAATTACTCTGTATTGGTTGCTAGGAAACGAGGACGTAGGTCTTCGACAACTCAATATCAGGTAATATTTATTAGTCAACTATTTAGTTTTACTATTTGCATCATAAGACAAAATGAGACTTACATTTCGATGAAACTGTGAGACATACACGAAAAGGATCCCAAAAAAAATCACAATCAAGTGGTTGAAAACAGTGAGCCACTTGTAATGAATTTACTACAACAACTCCCAGCTGTAGAAGTACGGGTCGAGAAGAAAAATAATAGCTAAGCATAGGATTGCCCACACACACCTTTCATATAAACATTTAATGGCCAAGACACCCATTTGTAAGTACTGCAACGAAGACTAGACTATATAACTAAAAGTCTGCCCCGCAGGGGTTGTGTAAACTAAACAGATTTACCCCGTGAGCCAAGTATTTGCAAATATCTTAAAAAGAAAAAGGTCATAGAGAATAATATTTGGTATTTATGTTAATGTATTTCACATATTTTAAACCACCTAAAACTATAATAAACTATTATAGAATTTAAAAATTATGCTAAAACAATCTATTAATATGAATAAATAAAATAAGGTATATCTTTCACCACACATTAAGTAGTGTCAATACTTTTATGAATAAAAAATAATTTATTTAATTGAGGTCCTTCAAAAATATAAATAAGTTCTCCAGTAATTAAATCAACTATATCGTGAGGTTACAAGTGAAACAAACTTAGTCAAAATTAATGATTTTGAGAAAACGCTGTTCAAACAATCTTTTCTTTTTGGGCACTAATGTTATTAAATCAAATCAAACTGAGCCACTGGTGACTTCACAGGTTTCAACAGCACAATCTCCTTCTTATTGTAGTGAAGCAATAAAAATCCGAAAATAGATAATTCTGACTAAATGTGTTTTACTTGTAACCCCACGATATATTATAGTGAGTATCAACTGCTTTTATCTCCAGTCGTTGATCATGCACAAAACAGAAACTAAAACTACAATATATATTATGATACTTTGAGAGATTTTGGCACAGACGCTAAAAAGCTAGATACAATCAAATACTCTAAATATTTGTTCCCGTTACAACCATGATGTTATAATATATAAAACATGAAATTCTAAATTCGGCCACCCATACCTTCAACAATTTAAGAATTTTGGAACCCTGTATTTATAAAGTACTCTTTCTTTTTTTTTTTTGTAGAGGGGAAGAATATTTTTTTCATGCGTACCCACGCTTCGGCCGCCAAATTTGGGGTAATACGAATTTTGCGAAAGTATTTATGGAGAATAATGACGCATAACATGAATAAATACATAACTTCAAGCTGATCTTCATGAATGTATGTATGACCCTTAAATTATATGGAGCCTGAGATAGACAAACGGCTGTTCAATCCGATTAGATTATAAAGGGTCCTGTAGGAGATATCGGCCACTAAAATCCATATATATTACACATGATATAAATGACTTATTGAAATTTAATAACTCAATTCTTATTTAAGTTATCACATTCTCCATAATGCAAGAATTTATGAATGAATTCTTCGTTGTTGAGGACTGCATGAATATATCTTGGTTGCTTTGACCTTCCTCTCACTCTATTTAACCCCCGTGTACCGCTTGACTTATTTATGGAATCCTGCAGGTCTCCATTCTTTCAACATGTACTAATCATACAGGTTGACCTCTTTAATAGGGCAGGTGATATCCATTTTGCACTATTGCTGATCAATCAACACTACCTTCTTTCAATATATCTCTTTCTCTTTCGGGAATGTATTTTACGGGCTATTTTCCTTTCTCTAGATGCAATGGTAAACACTCATTTTTAATTTATACTTTTGGGTTCTCTTATATTTTGTATTCATTACAAGGAAAAATGTTAAGGTGAAGAATGAACTGTACTTAAAATAGAATTCCTATTTTCTTAATTTTCAGTTTCAGTGGAATAATCTGTCTTGCCTGATTCAACAATATCCCTGAAAATAAATAACCGACTTAATCAAGATGAATTATTGATCAACATTTTTGTTCTTTGTGCTACTCATATAAATGCTTTTCATAATTTTATATGCTTGCTCATGTTATCATTGTCTCTTAAAGTACAAAAGAGTCTTATTTTAGAATATTATCATTCGCGTGTTTCAAGCGATGTTTGCCATTTGATGGCAAACAACCACAAATCAAAAATGATAAAGGCTGAGTACACAATATGGAGCACTTATCTCGACAAGAATAAAATCTGGGCTATTATGTGGCAGAAATCATGTACTCAAATATGGTGGTGGGGGGTTTTAATTGCTTCCGCCTTTTTATGTAGACAAGTATGGATTTATTTCACAATTAGCTATAAATAATCATAATAAGGCCAGTTACACAATGCGTTGGACATTTCAAGTGCCATTGTATTACAATACCTAATTGTCCTTCTCTTTTTACAATCTTGGCTATCCGGGCAGGCTGTGTAATGTTTGCCAACCTATTCTACATTAAATCGGTTCATTTTAAAGTCTAGGGAAACTCTTTATTCCCATTAATTAGGTGATGAAACAAATAGTAATTGAAATGCTGTCGTTTCCGACCTGTGGATAAGAGGTGGGGTTGGCATTTACCACCAAGCATAAATCGAAAATAGACATGGAGACTATGAGTGCAAAATAAACTCAATACTTGGAAATTCGTAGGGGCTGTCGCCGAAACTGTTGTTCAGAAACGGAGAGTGGAGTGCTTAACAAACTTTATTGAATGCCAATTTACAAACTGCCAACGAACGTACAATGGGTGTAATCGCTCAGGAAAACCTAAACTTTTAACACACGGATATTAATGAGGAGTATATGCATTTAGTAACCCGATTTACTTTATAGCGCATTACTAGAGAGGGGTTCTTACTCTATTAAAATGGCTGCTTGATTATTTATCATGCTGAGTGTACCTTCCCAACCATGTACCAGCCTTCAGTAAACACCCACTTGTACTATGTGATATTAGCAAAAAGAATATTTCACTAAAGACTTTTCTTGAGCTTAAAAACGACCGTTGATTTTCATCTTTTACTACGTGATGTAGATGGACTAATTCGCGACGTGACGTCATCAATGAGCATTTTAGTTTTATTTATTTTTTTTTTTTCTGTCACTGATTTATTCTTTATAGATGAACATCACAAGTCCAATTAAAAGGGCCCTGAAATCCAATTACCGGAATAACACAGAAAATAAGGTAACATTTTAATCGTTACTTTGTTTGGTGTAAAGTAAATGGATTCTTATTCTAGTCGGTAATTTCTCTTAAGGAAAAATAATTTGTAACTACCCCTAACCATTGATTGGAGAATAAGTGCAGATGTTATTTTCCTGTATAGGAGAGCTTTGTTTGTCAGGATACCACCCATGACGACCACATCCAGCGATGTGTTTACTTTGTTAGCCTCCAATTTGGAAGTTACTCATTTGGGCAGTAAAATAGCCCCGACATGGGCCTCATTTATCTTGGGTTGACATGGGTGGTCTTTTGACCGTTGGACCCCTGTAGCAAGTGGGTTCTCTACCTTCAAATATACTACTGCCCTTCTCCCCATATATTACAGAACATATATATTTTCATATTTTTAATGTGTTTATCCTTAGCCCTTGGAGTTCCAACTTTATTCATATAAACTTACTCCATGAAATGAGTATATTTCTACGTACAAATGGATTAAAAAAAAAAAATATTACACCACTTTATTGAAATATTCCAGTTGCCACATATGTATGTGTTCAGGTTTGTAGTCGAATGCGAATGTAGATTTCCAGTAGTCTGTTTCCTGTTTATACTGTATGCATTAATGATATTAAAGAAAATGGGAGTTTCCCCGCTTAAATAATTTATGCTTCATTATTGGGAAAAATTGAATTTAAAAGAAAAAAAATTGACTATCATTATTATGACAGGCTACTACTAGTGGCAGATTATCATTATGACAGACTACTACTATTAGCGGATTATCATGTAGAAGTACTTGTAGTGACAGAACTACTAGTGTCGGATTATCATTATGACATGCTACCATTGGTGGCGGACTATCATGTAGAAGTACTTGTAGTGACAGAACTACTAGTGTCGGATTATCATTATGACATGCTACCATTGGTGGCGGACTATCATGTAGAAGTACTTGTAGTGACAGAACTACTAGTGTCGGATTATCATTATGACATGCTACCATTGGTGGCGGATTATCATGTAAAAGTACTTGTAGTGACAGAACTACTAGTGTCGGATTATCATTATGACAGGCTACCATTGGTGGCGGATTATCATGTTCAAGTACTTGTAGTGACAGAATTACTAGAGTCGGATTATCATTATGACAGGCTAGTAGTGACGGATTATCATTATGACATGCTACCATTGGAGGGGGATTATCATGTAGAAGTATGTACTTTTAGTGACAGAACTACTAGTGTTGGATTACCATTATGACAGACTACTACTAGTAGCAGATTATCATTATGACAGGCTACCATTGGAGGGGGATTATCATGTAGAAGTACTTGTAGTGACAGAACTACTAGTGTCGGATTACCATTATGACAGACTACTACTAGTAGCAGATTATCATTATGACAGGCTACCATTGGTGGCGGATTATCATGTAGAAGTACTTGTAGTGACAGAACTACTAGTGGCAGATTATCATTATGACAGACTATTACTAGTAGCAGATTGTCATTATAACATGCTACCATTGGTGGCGGATTATCATGTAGAAGTACTTCTAGTGACAGAACTACTAGTGGCAGATTATCATTATGACAGACTATTACTAGTAGCAGATTGTCATTATAACATGCTACCATTGGTGGCGGATTAACATGTAGAAGTACTTGTAGAGACAGAACTACTAGTGGCAGATTATCATTATGACAGACTACTACTAGTAGCAGATTGTCATTATCACAGACTACTAGGTACTAGTAGCGAATTATCATGTTGAAGTACTTGTAGTGGCTGAACTACTGGTGTCGGATTATCATTATAGCAGACTAGTAGTGACGGATTATCATTATGGTAGACTACTAGTGGCAGATTGTCATTATTACAGACTACTATTAGTGGTGGATTATCATGTTGAAGTACTTGTATTCCAGAGAACTACAAGGTTCAAATTATCATATTGAATTATTTGTATTGCAGAGAACTAATTGTGGGGGATTATTATTATGACAGACAATTAGTGGCGGATTATCATGACGACTGACTACAAGTGACGGATAATTATTAGCACGGATTATGGTACATGTTACTCCGAGAAGGGTGGACCTCTTTCATCTGTAGTAATTTTTTACATAAACCCTGTAGGAATGAAGAAAAACTATCAGGTGAACACTTTATATAGATGTAGCACTACATTATATTTCATTGTAGTCTAAAAGTATTCAAATCAACTGTTACTCATAATTAAAAATCAAGATGTATAAACAGGCTTCGAGCTCCTTTAATTGTTCTTCCATGGAAAGTATTAAACAGGTATTTGAAAAAAAAAAGAAAAAAGTGCCTGAAAGAAATATGCTATTGCAGTCGTTCACATTCACAGCTACTCGAACATATATCTTGGTAGCAAAAATCAAAATGAAAAGCAAATGCAATTAATAAATTATTTGTTGTTCAAGCTAACGTTAGTTTATGAGATATTGGAATCAAATTTTATTTTCACAACCATTACCTAAAATGGCATAAAACTTTGTGTCAGCCAGATGTAATAATACTAATTATAATAGACAAAAAACAAAACTATTTTTATTTAAACAAGGTTTCATCCTGTAAGATATGCTTTGTGCAATTTGTCAACATAAGTGTAAAACTCCAATGATTCTGAGATTCAGAAATAAATATTTTGGATATATAAAAGGGAAAAGACCCTTATAATCTTGTTGCTATCCTCCTTGAGTTGTATCTAGGAGAGAGTGAACCACCGTGTCCCATAAATTGTAGCTTGTCGATAAGCCCTCAATATTTTAGACCAATCAATGCCCATAACTCGGCGCATATCGACTGGTTTAATCTAGCTTGGAATATCTCTAAAAGGCATCACATGAAAGCTTATCAGTAGAGGGATTGTCACTGACATTTCATATCTGATAATTTATTATATCGCAAAACCTCTTTAATCTAAGTTAATCGGCTCTAAAAGCCATTTTATTCGGATTAATGTTTTTATTAAATAGATTAGAGCGACATGAATTTCTCAATTATTCTGTAGTAAGTTATAAATTAATAATTTGTTATAAGAGAAATAAGGATTTGTCTTGTTTAAGTCAAAAATGATTTTCAAAACGATGGCAAAATCTCCACTGAAATGCAGAAGATGTTTTTAATTACCCGTAAATCATGAATAATCTTGCTTTTGGCGTTAGAAAGACTCCCAGGCAGACAATATATGAGTGTTACGGAGTTTTTCGTCATATCCTGGAAATTTTTCAAAAATCGCGTCATGAATAAGACCTCAAAAACTGATTTCCTTTAAGGGGAATCTGCTAAAAGTAGCTTACCTTTGGTCTGTAGTGCTACTTCAATTCGCCAAGGGGACCACTTGGCCTCCCACCAGCTACGTGGCTGTGTGGCAGGCCTTGGCCTCTAATGAATCCAAGTTTTTGTTTGTTTTTTTTAATTTTCGTGCAATCGGTAACAAGGTGCAATAAAACAGAAGTTATGAATTAAAATATGAATAATTCGTGATGGTGTAGTTACAGCTTTCCCCAATCCAATTAAAGGAAAACAAACAAGACGTAATGAAATAGATGCTGGCAGAAGGTAATAAAACACAAACGCTATGTACTTTAACTCTATTAAAAACTATGGCGTTCACTCCCATTAATAATAGCCTCTTCAGTATTATGGGTTCTTACAGCTAAATTCTTTCCTGGCAGAACCTCCTACCTGTTAACAATCAGCTGATCGAAGAATCGGTTCCCAGATGAAGAGTACTCCTAATATTTATTTATTTATTTATTTAAATGAGTTCCGCAACACCGGCGATTTACTCATAATTAAATTGTGGACAAAAAATCGAATAGA
This sequence comes from Riptortus pedestris, assembly GCA_019009955.1. Lineage (NCBI taxonomy): Eukaryota > Metazoa > Arthropoda > Insecta > Hemiptera > Alydidae > Riptortus > Riptortus pedestris. The sequence goes on along the minus strand of CM032232.1, from coordinate 69,839,108 downwards.
AAAAAAAAAATAGAAAGAAGGAAACGGAAAAGGAGTGAACAAATGTGGTGTTTGTTAGGTTCATTGGAATAGCATTTTTGTATAAAACAAACAATATTGTATGGAAACATCAGGATGGCGAAAATAATATAAATGAAAATGTAAGTATCGACTGGGGGGGGGGAGAAAAAAGAAATAAAAAATAAAAAAAAATAATAAAATAAGGAAAATAGAAAAACAAAGAAATGAATTCATAAAAAAAGAAAAAAAATAGAAAAAGGGAAAACCAAGAAAAAAAATGAATAAATAAAAAAAAGGGGAGGATTTATATACTCCTAATATAAATCGATTTGCTATTCATGGGAGAATGTTAAAAACCAATGACCGAGCACAATGATGCCAATTATCAACATGTATATATCAATTCTGCCACTACGGAAATCGAAACTGTGTTTGAGCTCCAGTGCATGATTCATCAAAGAATTTACAATACAAGGACTCTCTTCAAGAGTTTATTAATAATTGCTAAACAAATAGAGCTGTTTATATTGCTAAACAAATTAGCTGTTGTTTGTTAATAATTTTAAAGCTCAAAAATTGTCAGTTTCGATAACGATAAACCTTAGATAAGGAACAAAGATCAATGAAAGCAAAAGTAAAACAAAGAATCCATATAATAAAAAAAAACTGCAAGAAATAGGATGATCAGAAAACTGAAATAATACATAAACATCATATGTAGTATGTTTCGTGGAGTTTATTTATTTATTTGGTTTATACCCCACATCGATGCTGATTGGCAAGACCTCTAATCAGGGGTTATATAGAATAATATATTTATTCCTTCATGTACACATTGGTTGTAATTAATTTTTATTGTATGGAAAATATTCCTTAAATATCTGAGTGTTTCTCATACACGAACTTTGTCTAAATGAATATAATAAAAGTTATCCCTTTTAAATCTTTTTAAGTATGCTGTAAACCTATTTTATTTTATTCTTTATGTATTTTTAAATGGTTATAAGTTTCTTATATGTTGGTATTTGTGGAATATATTAGCTGCTGTCAGTTAGTATTTCTGTCATATCGCATGGTATGTCAAGGTTTTTCGTTGGATGCAGCCTGTCAGTATGTGTTTTATCGTAGAGGTGCTTGTTGCAGTTCACGTTTTTATAATTACAATTGATAAATTGTTAACAACGTTAAACATTTTCTCATGAATATTTAATCGACACTTTTGCTAATTCCATTTATATTAGGAATATACATTGTCTGGGAATCGATTCTTAGATCATGAGGGAGATCAGCTTATAACTTACACCATTTTGTATTCGTGTGGCTCACTAGCTAGGACGTACTACCTAATGTGGTTTCAGTTGTATACAGGCATAGCGCAATTGCCTAGATCCAAAGAGTCTATGTTTAATTAGCTAGTGAAAGGTAGTAACAGAAAAATAGTTGATTTATCTATCTTTATTTTTGTATTGTGCTCAAGATGAGGTGGCAAATGGACTTGAAACTAGCTGGTCAATGAAATTATTTTATAAATCATTATGATTTTTCTTTATCTTCCCCTCCTTGTGAATTGAATTTATAAATGTCGATTTAAGGGTACTTTGTCTTTGCAATAAATTATTTCACTACTTTTCCCCAAATTAATTTTATATTCATAGCTCATCATCTTTATATGGCTACCCCCTTTTGCAGTAGGCACAGTTAGGGCCGCGTAAAATAAATATCTTAATTATCATAATTTTACCTATACCATATTAGCCCTTCACTAAAACAGTTATTCCATAATATCCAAAACTCAACAATCTCTCGCCTACAGCAGTACACTAAGTGAACCCATTCCCCTAATGTGGTATTCAAATTGGCTATCTCTTATACACTATTTTCATACATCAAATTAATAACTCGTCTACATATTTCTCACAGAGACCTGTGACCTTTATAGCACAGCCTTTAGCTCTGCATTACTTCCTCTATTGTCAATTTTAGGAGATTTAACTTAAAATAAATCCGCTATTGGGGGTGTGCACAAAAAGCTTTTTTCGAAAACTTTCTTCAATTACACTTAGATCCAAAGTATGAGTTGAAGTAATCAAGTTCGTGCATATATATCGTATATATACATATACAGACATACATACATACATATATATACATATATATATACATATATATATATATATATATATATATATATATATATACACTCTAATGGTCATACATTTTATGTGGTTGTAACCAAACTCTTAAGCTTTTATGTAAAACGGAAGATCATCTTGGATATTTTTATTTTTCAGTTGTTACCTTTTAATAAACCCCAATCCTTTTCTTTTCCAAAGCATCTTATTTAAACATTAAACACAATACATTGCTTTTATTGAATAAGGAGGGGGTGGTGAATAGATAGTACGTAAAATCAATGATTTAAAATAACTCTGGATTATGAATTTTATCATGAAATGTTCCATAATAAGAATCATATTACTAATTTAATATTCTAGAGACTTTTTTTTTTAGTTTTCAACGTCTGCAAACCCGTTACAATTATTATTGTGATTTTCACTTAGGGCAACTGTGCTACAAACATCTTATTTCTAGCTTCCAGTTCTTCCAGAGAGGTTCAAACCAATCTAGATTTTCTTTGGTTTTACATGACGTTTTTTCTACCGTGGACACTTCCTTTGGTATACCTGTTCATTCATTCATCTCCTGTTAGGATCGATTGACATTTGAGGAAATGTTTTGAAAATCGCGCCATGGGAACAGCCTAAATAGCTGATTTTTCTTAGGGGGGATCTGCAAAAAGAACAATAGCTCAACATAGCAGCGATAACCAGCCCACTGTTCTAGTTCAGCTATATAAGGCTAACTGCATAGCTTTTCACGGGATTTATAAACATATTCCATTATTCCCGAGGATGTATCTGTCCAAACCCCAATCATTCAAATATTTGCACAACTCAAGAGGATTCAGTGAGCGCCCTCATCTAAGCCCTGCTCTAGGAGTAAGCGATCTAGAGAGAAGGAGGGAAGAGTGGCCCAGTTGCAGGTCGTTCTTACATGTAGGTCCTGGCGATGCTGCAGCCGAACCAGTCTAGCAAGCTACAACCCACCGTCAGACCGGTCTTTGTGAGTGAAATCTAGGTTTTCAGATGGGCCTCCCCCTTCTCTCATCTCCACTCAACCTCCCCTCCACGTCCTAACCGGTTACAGCCTTAAATCTTTCCTTCCTTTTTTTTTTCTTCTTTTTTCCTTCGTTTAATAGAAGTAAATCATCTCGAGTGGTTTCACCTAAGAAGAGTCGCTGGACGTCCAAGCACTTTGTGTGGAAATTGCAGCTTATATGCTGCCCGGGGTATATTTTAGATGGAAAAGTTAGCTCTTAAGATTATTTAATAATTAATATTAAGTATAAGAGTTCATATAGTTTCAAATTTAAACCTATCGTTTGAAATTGAATTGGGGGTGAGGTGTCCTTACTCACATATCCTTAAACATTACAGAACATGTAATATCTTATATTAGTGCTGGACTTACATGACTAGCCTAGTTCATTTTGAGATTATTGTTCACATTTGTAAAAACTGAATGGTTTTGAAAGGCCTCCCCTCTTCGTCTGCCGACCTATGGGCTATACGAGTGTCGTTCCTCTTAAAAGTCAGTCACGCAGGGGCTGCGTTATCTAAGCAGATTTCCCACGTGCGTCACGTATTTATCTCAAAACGTAAGAGTGCTATGAGAACAATATTTGGTATTTAGGGTTCAAATAAAGTGCTTCATAATATAACAGCTTGTTGTTAAAATGACATGAGTAGGAGTAGAGGTTTACTGAACACACGAAAAGAAAAAAAATGCGAATATCTTGGTTAATAATCCAAGATATTGAAAAAAACACAAATATAACGCCATTAACAGAACATTACATTTGCAATAAGATGATTATATATACTTTTTCGAATCGACGCATAACAATGGAGATATTTCGAATTTAGTAATTCTCCCCCTCTAACCCTCCCCCCCCCTCCCACTCGTCCGATTTTAGCCATTAGCAAATTTCATCTATATTTTTACATAAAAATAGATTATCGAGTTTGATAACGATCAGACAAAAGTTGCGACTGCTAATGCGTTAACAGACATACATGTATAGGAAAAGGGAAACCTGCTAAAAACTAAATGGTTTGGGAAGACTTCCCCCTTCTTTGGTCGACCTAGTGGGCTATACGATTATCTCTACCTCATAAAAATTAACTGCAGATTAACCGTGTCTATACACGTAATAATCACAAGCTGGGTTACTCAAGTAAGGCAATAAATGGAGTGATGAAATGAACAGACACGTTATGCGTGGCTAATACAACATTACTAATTGTGTGAGGAAAACAAACACTTTTTATACAGGAAGGGAGTACACAGACTATTTGTAATCCAGAATTACAACAGATCACCGAACAAAATGTTACAATTGAGCTGAGGGCAGCCGAGGAAAACACTAATTTAATCCCAGAGGTTATTTTACTTAATCTGAAGAGGTATCTGCAATTAGTTATAAAATAACACGCAGCTTGATACTTTTGCTCAACAGTCCATGAAGGGCCTGTGGGCTACACACCATAGGCTTTTGGTGGGAGGATGTCAGTTTTTCCAGGATACGTAAAAATCCTGCGGCACTGAAAACAAAATCCATTTTTTTTCTCTTTACAGTTAGCAACAAAAACGCTATGATCAAAAAATCCATCTTACCCTTGTTAGAGACTTTATGAAAATTTTATTCCCAAATTAGAAAAACCTTTCAAAAACTAAAATCATGCCAAACACCATCGCTGTGGGGCAGAAACCAAATAAATAAAATTAAAAAAAAACAATAATTAATTTAAAATTTCAGTAGGTCGTCTGATACAAAAATTACACACAATATTTTCTTAGGCAAGATGGAACTTTCACCTGGAATTGAAGAATACCCCACATGCATGTAGAATAAAAAATCTGCTAAAAAGTCCGTCACCCAGCGGCTGGGTAAACTAAGAAGATTTCCCACGTGCCGGTATAACACACTTGTGGTCTCCTCACACCACAAATTCTCTATTTCTATGTCTAAAAAAAAGGGCAAGTTAATGAAGTCTGAAAACAAGAAAGCGAGAATAACTCTCTTAATTCTTGAGTTATGAAAAAAATGGATAGAACAACAATTATAGGACATCAATAGCTTAAAAAGATTGGTTATATAAAATTTTACGATCCTACCTGTAATGACGGAAATGAATTTTCGAATTCCCACCTCTCTAAACACCCACTATTCCACCCCTGATTTCAGCCAATAGCAAATACGATCATTAGTGTTGACTGAAACGGATAAATATGGAGTTAAAAAAAATAAACTTGATTGATGACGTCATCACGACATATTTGCATGCAGCTCACAAATTAACAGTTCAAGGGAAACCAAATTTCTGTTTTTAACCTTGAACAGAAGTGGTTCTTGATATAACAGCTTATTTTTAATATGACATGAGTAAGAGTTTACTGAAAGGCGATAACTAAAAATGCAAATATCTCGGTTAATATTCAATATAGAGAAAACTCGTATATAACAACATTTATAGAACATTCCATTTGAAAAAGATTGCTCTGCAAAAGTTTTGGCTCCGATTCATAATAATGATGATATTACGGATTTTCAAAATTCTCCCCCTCTACGCCACCGCCGGCCACTGGTCCGATTTCTGCCATTAACGAACTTGATCTATGTTTTACATGATACGATTATATATCAAGTTTGGTAGCGATAAGACAAAAATTGCGACCTCTACAGCGGTGACACACAAACACACACACACACACACACACACACACACACACACACACACACACACACACATATATATATATATATATATATATATATATATATATATATATATATATATATAATTTTGAACGGTTCTCATTTTAGTCATCAGAAATTTTTCGAAAATCGCGTCATATGAGTACAATCTCAATAGCTGATTTCTCATAAGGGAAATCTGCTAAAAATCCAAGCCCTTCTCAATTTCATATTAAAGCGGTAAGCACTTTCATTGGCCCCCTCCATCTTCAGTTCTGTTTGCTTCCAGGGAGTAGGAAAGATGGTAAGTTGCTGCTCACCACTGTTTAGACTAAGATGAGCTCAACCCATACTGCAAATGTAATAAAAACAGCTTTACAGTAACAGTTCCAAAATGGCGAATTCTTCTATCTCTTATTGTTTCGTTATTGTTATAGAAGTCAATAGCTAAGGTCTTTTGGGGTGACCACCCCTATTTTCCTAGATTTCCCTTACGGCAAACTAATTATTCAGTTTATTTACTTATGATGCGATTTTGGAACAATTTCTCCCTAAGTCCACCGATCCTACATAGCAGACAAAGAAGCTGAGGTTTTTTTCAAACATACATATAATCCGGTTGTCCTAGCGTAAATTGAAGTGAAAAGTCTCAATTAGTTTATCTACCCAGAACCCTGAAGTTAACAAGCAACAAAACAAATGTGGAAAATAGCTTAAAATAATATATACATATTATATGTATTTTCTTTCGTATTGAGACCACATAGGCACACCCTCGCACATCTATATAGGCGTACACCGAATACAGCTCATTTTTTCAATCGACTAGAAGTGCCTAGTGAAATTAAAAGAAAGTTTGGAAAAATAGGGTCGAGATCAACTTTTATTAGTGGTTTCACTTTTACTTAAGGTCAATTCTAAAGAGCTCCTAAATGCACTTCACCAGCCCGAAACCGTGGCTTCAGTTTGACGTATTCTTCAACTTGTGAATCTAACAACTCGATGTTCTTATTTTCCAATATACGCTTAGCTATTTTCGGAATGAAGAAATACTAAAGTAGCTCAAAGGCCCAAACGTATAAGTTGCAAAGTAAGGGTAATAATTTATGAGGAAGGGTTGTTATTTTTGACTTTCTGCCATACTTCAATGCATACTACAGCGATTTATCAGGGACGAAAGACACCACTAAACACGATGTAAATACTTGAACGAACCCCTATTTTTGGAGTCTATTTGTCGTATCATGTAACAAAATGTGCCTTAATTTATTCATTTACCTTTAAGCGCAGAGCCCATGTTAAATCAATCATGTGTTCTATTTCGCTCGATATTTTTTATTTATTCAGGATAAGGAAACCTAATTTTTTTACATGCTGGTTTTACTGGTTAATATTTCCGCCAACTAAGTGGTATCTTCAGGCCTATAATGAACAATGAGAATAAATTGTATATATGAGAGGGGAAAAAATGGGAACATATGTATATAAACATATGAGAATAAAGAAATTAAGTAAGCTACATACTGATTAGGGTATTACTATTGTGAGATGTTTAAGAATGGAGGTTGACTTAAGAGTGAATACTAAAAATTTCAAATATCTCAGTTGCTTTTGAATGAAACGTTCGAATGTCAAGATTGGTAACTTAAATAAAATTTGCAACCCCGAGACTATTAACAAACAACGATATATATATATATATATATATATATATATATATATATATATATATGTGTGTGTGTGTGTGTGTGTGTGTGTTTGTGCTTGTCCAATACATTTGAATCTCATTTTCGTTATCTCTCGGATAAGATCGGTGGACATTTGACCAAGATTCACCTAAATTCAACTTCAACGGACGATTTGCCTTAAGGAAAATGTGCTACTAACTCCTATGAACCTACTGGGAAGCGAATGTGGAGCATTGGACAGTATTATAAGCAATGCTCGTGCGAAATATTAACACTATGCGAACTGACCTTGTCCTTTTAATTTCGTTTAATTATACATGGAGCTAACGTGTATTATGAGACTTATAAATAATCAACGATGAATTGGTATTTATTAATGAACAGCCTGCGTAAGGTCTGCCCCGCATTGTTCAAAAAGTTATGTATCGAAATTGCCTACTCAATGACCTTGATTACGGAGTGTCATTGATTTTAATGTCCACATTTTAATAAGGAGTTTTTATTATATATTAGATGTGGAATTTATAAAATGTTACTAGAAAATAATATATATTAAGGAAGATTTTGTCTCATTTATTACAGGAATAACCAAGCCCTAAAAGTCTTTATTATATTAGCAGATTTACTTTATAGGAAATCAGCTATTGAGGTCGTACAATTTTCGAAAAATGTCTTCAAATGTCCATTGATCCTACCCAGAAGATGACGAAAATGAGGTCCGTTCGAAACTATAGTCGAATATATACTTATATATTTGTCTATTACCGCTCTAGCGGTCGCAATTATTGTTTAATCGTTACCAAACACGATATTTAGTCGTTTTATGTAAAAAGAAAGACCAATTCGTAACGGCTGAAATGAGGCCAGAGGGAGGGGTGGGGGTTTAGAGGGGAGGAATTTTGATAATTCGAAATACGGGTATCTCTGCTATTATACGTCGGATCGAAAAATTGTATAGAAACAATCTTATGGCAAATTTAAGTTTTACGTTTTCAGGTAAATGCAAATAAGTGTTGCACGTAGGAAATCTGGATAGTTAACCCTCCTGCGTGACGGCCTTTTTTTTTCCTTTTTTTTCAAGAGAGACTGTAAGATTGGCTTTACGTACAGCACTCAGCAGAATAACTTGTATTAGACGACTTAAAGCATTTTCTTCCATGCAATTTGGATTCCCTGTCTATTCTACTTGATAAGATATTATTAATAATGATTTTTTAAGAGATGTGCGTTATGTTTATTTTCCTCTGTAAAATGTAGAAAATTCAGATGAGTACACATTTGTTATGAAAAGGAAAATACATTTAAAAACAAATAAGACAGTAGGCACTTAAAATATTGTAATATGAGAATATATTCGAAATGTACTTTCACTATGACACGAATGTCTATAAAATTTAAATTATTTATTAACGTCCACTTTTTGCAACTAAGATTAATTGGGGCGGGTTCTCTACAGGTTACCACCCTTTTATAGCCAGGGTAGGACTAAGGATTTTACTTAATGAATTCCGTCACTAAATAAATTTTTATTGCCCAGGGCGGGAATAGAACTCGCCACTCTAGGTTTACCATGTGAGATTAAGGTCAACGTTTTATCTGAGCCCCCGAATACGATATATACTGAATATTATAATAATTCTGGGAGACTCACTTATAAATTTTTTCCTTAGCTCTAAAATTCACAGAAGCTTAGCTCTTGAAAGATAACCAGTTGGAAATGATTCAAACAGGGTCGCCATTATTCCTTAATCTGGGGGGGGGGGGGTGGGGGGGGGGGGGGGTGGGGGGGGGGGGGGGTGGGGGGGGGGGGGGGTGGGGGGGGGGGGGGGTGGGGGGGGGGGGGGGTGGGGGGGGGGGGGGGTGGGGGGGGGGGGGGGTGGGGGGGGGGGGGGGTGGGGGGGGGGGGGGGTGGGGGGGGGGGGGGGTGGGGGGGGGGGGGGGTGGGGGGGGGGGGGGGTGGGGGGTTCGCGGGGGTGGGGGGTGGGGGGCTGGGGGTATGGGGGCGGGGGGGGGGGGGGGGGTGGGGGGGGGGGTGGGGAGCGCTGGCTGCTGGGGGCGGGGGTGGGGGGGGGGGGGGGTGGGGGGGGGGAGGGGGGGGTGGTGTGGGGGTGGGGGGGGGGGGGAGGGGGGGGGGGGGGTTGTGCGCGTGAGGGGGGGGGCTGGGGGGGGGCGCGGGTGGCGGGGGGGGGGGCACGGGTGGGGGGGGGGTGGGGCGGGCGGGTGGGGGGGTTTTGCGGTGGGGGGGGGGGGGGTTGGGGGGGGGGGGGGGTGGGGGGGCGGGGGGGGGTGGGGGATGTGTTGCCACTAGCTCGCACTCGTTCCCGTCTCACTAATAAATTAAAATGCAGGTGGGAGGGGTGGGCTGGTATCTGCTACACGCAATTATATGTAACTGTTAACTATTAAATCACTCACGTCGGGGTCCGTACTTTGGTGTGGGTAATGTGAAGAATAATAAGAGAGAAGTAACCAAAACAATTTAAAAAGTGTACCAACAATTTACAATGTTTTCAGTGGCTGTTTCGCTAAAGATACTGACCCATTCCTTTTTCACTCTTGTAACCTCGTTGGACAGGTTATGAACGCAGTGTTGCCACTAGCCCACCCTCGTTCCCGTCTCACTAATAAATTAAAAAGATTGTGGGGGGGGGCGGTAACAGCTACACGCAATTTTAAATAACCGTTAACTATTAAATCACTCACGTCGGGGTCCGTACTTTGGTGTGGGTAATGTGAAGAATAATAAGAGAGAAGTAACAAAAACAATTTAAAAAGTGTACCAACAATTTACAATGTTCTGTGGGACAGTTTCGCAAGAGGCACTGACCTTTCTTTTGTCATTCTTCTAAACTCGTTGAACAGGTTATGCACGCAGTGTTGCCACTAGCCCGCACTCGTTCCCGTCTCACTAATAAATTAAAAAGAAGTTGGGGGGGGGGCTGGTAACAGCTACACGCAATTTTAAATAACCGTTAACTATTAAATCACTCACGTCGGGGTCCGTACTTTGGTGTGGGTAATGTGAAGAATAAAATGAGAGAAGTTACCAAAACAATTTCATAATTTTACCAACAAGTTACAATGTTCTGTGGGACAGTTTCGCAAGAGACACAAATCCTTCTTTTTTCATTCTTCTAAACTCGTTGAACAGGTTATGCACGCAGTGTTGCCACTAGCCCGCATTCCCTCCCGTCTCAATAATTAATTTTAAGCAGGGGGGGGGGCGGTGACCGCTATACGCAAGTTTATGTAACTGTTAACTATTACATCACACACGTCGTGGTCCCCACTTTGGTGTGGGTAATGTGTAGAATAATAAGAGAGAAGTAAACAAAACAATTTAATAAGTGTATCAACAATTTACAATGTTTTCAGTGGCTGTTTCGCTATAGATACTGACCCATTCCTTTTTCACTCTTGTAACCTCATTGAAAAGGTTATGAACGCAGTGTTGCCACTAGCCCACCCTCGTTCCCGTCTCACTAATATATTAAAAAGATTGTGTGGGGGGCCCGATAACAGCTACACGCAATTTTAAATAACCGTTAACTATTAAATCACTCACGTCGGGGTCCGTACTTTGGTGTGGGTAATGTGAAGAATAATAAGAGAGAAGTAAACAAAACAATTTAATAAGTGTATCAACAATTTACAATGTTTTGAGAGGCAGTTTCGCAATAGGTACTGACCCATTCCTTTGTCACTCTTGTAACCTCGTTGAACAGGTTATGAACGCAGTGTTGCCACTAGCCCGCAATCGTTCCCGTCTCACTAATAAATTAAAAAGCAGGTGGGGGGGGGGCTGGTAACTGCTACACGCAATTATATGTAACTGTTAACTATTAAATCACTCACGTCGGGGTCCGTACTTTGGTGTGGGTAATGTGAAGAATAATAAGAGAGAAGTAACAAAAACAATTTAATAAGTGTATCAACAATTTACAATGTTTTCAGAGGCTGTTTTGCAATAGATACTGACCCATTCCTTTTTCACTCTTATAACCTCATTGAACAGGTTATGAACGCAGTGTTGCCACTAGCCCACCCTCGTTCCCGTCTCACTAATAAATTAAAAAGATTGTGTGGGGGGGCCTGGTAACAGCTACACGCAATTTTAAATAACCGTTAACTATTAAATCACTCACGTCGGGGTCCGTACTTTGGTGTGGGTAATGTGAAGAATAATAAGAGAGAAGTAACAAAAACAATTTAAAAAGTGTACCAACAATTTACAATGTTCTGTGGGACAGTTTCGCAAGAGACAGTGACCCTTCTTTTGTCATTCTTTTAAACTCGTTGAACAGGTTATGCACGCAGTGTTGCCACTAGCCCGCACTCTTTCCCGTGTCACTAATAAATTAAAAAGAAGTTGGCGGGGGGCTGGTAACAGCTACACGCAAGTTTATGTAACTGTTATCTATTACATCACACACGTCGTGGTCCCCACTTTGGTGTGGGTAATGTGTAGAATAATAAGTGAGAAGTAAACAAAACAATTTAATAAGTGTACCAACAATTTACAATGTTCTGTGGGGCAGTTTCGCAAGAGGCACTGACCCATTCCTTTTTCACTCTTATAACCTCATTGACCAGGTTATGAACGCAGTGTTGCTACTAGCCCACCCTCGTTCCCATGTCACTAATAAATTAAAAAGCAGGTGGGGGTGGGGCTGGTAATAGCTACACGCAATTTTAAATAACCGTTAACTATTAAATCATACACGTCGGGGTCCGTACTTTGGTGTTGGTAATGTGAAGAATAATAAGAGAGAAGTAACAAAAACAATTTAATAAGTGTACCAACAATTTACAATGTTCTGTGGGACAGTTTCGCAAGAGACACTGACCCTTCTTTTGTCATTCTTCTAAACTCGTTGAACAGGTTAAGCACACAGTGTTGCCACTAGCCCGCACTCGTTCCCGTGTCACTAACAAATTAAAAAGAAAGTGGGGGGGCCTGGTAACAGCTACACGCAATTTAAAATAACCGTTAACTATTAAATCACTCACGTCGGGGTCCCCACTTTGGTGGGGGTAATGTGAAGAAAAATAAGAGAGAAGTAACCAAAACAATTTAAAAAGTGTATCAACAATTAACTATGTTTTGGGGCAGTATTGCAGGAGGTAATGACTCCTTCTCTTGTGACTATTCTAAACTCGTTGAACAGGTTATGCACGCAGTGTTGCCACTAGCCCGCACTCGTTCCCGTCTCACTAATAAATTTTAAAGCCGGGGGGCCCCCAGTGACAGCTATACGCAAGTTTATATAACTGTTAACTGTTACATCACTCACGCGGGGTAACCACATTGGTGTGGGCAATAAGTAGAATTATATGAGAGAATTAACCAAAACAATTTAATAAGTGTATCCACATTTTACATTGTTTTGGGACAATTTCGCACGAGACACTGACCCATCTTTCGTCTGTCTTCTTAACTCTTCGAACAGGTTATGCACGCAGTGTTGCCACTAGCCCCCACTCTTTCCCGTCTCACTAATAAATTAAAAAGCTGGTGGGGGGGGGGCTGGTAACAGCTACACGCAATTTTAAATAACTGTTAACTAATAAAGCACGCACGTCGGAGTCCGTACTTTGGCTTTGGTAATGTGAAGAATAATAAGAGAGAAGTAACAAAAACAATTTTAAAAGTGTACCAACAATTAACAATGTTCTGTGGGACAGTTTCGCAAGAGACAATGACCCTTCTTTTGGCATTCTTCTAAACTCGTTAAACAGGTTGTGCACGCAGTGTTGTCACTAGCCCGCATTCCCTCCCGTCTCAATAATTAATTATAAGCAGGGGGGGGGGGCGGTGACTGCTATAAGCAAGATTCTGTAACGGTTAACTATTAAATCACTCACGTCGGGGTCCCCACTTTGGTGTGGGTAATGTGTAGAATAATAAGAGAGAATTAAACAAAACAATTTAATAAGTGTATCAACATTTTACAATGTTTTGGGACAGTTTCGCACGAGACATTGACCCTTCTTTTGTCTCTCTTCTAAACTCGTTGAATAGGTTATGCACGCAGTGTTGCCACAAGCCCTCACTCCCACCCGTATCTATAATTATTTTTAAATCTGGGAGGGGTGGGGGCGTTGACCGCTATACGCAGGTTTATGTAACTGTTAACTATTACATCACACACGTCGGGGTCCCCTTTTTGGTGTGGGTAATGTGTAGAATAATAACAGAGAAGTAACCAAACAATTTAATAAGTGTATCAACAATTTACAATTTTTTGGGGCAGTTTTGCACGAGATACTGACCCATTCCTTTTTCACTCTTGTAACCTGGTTGATCAAGTTATGAACGCAGTGTTGCCACTAGCCCGCACTCTTTCCCTTCTAACAAATAAATTTTAAAGCAGGGGGGCCCCCCGTGAGAGCTATACGGAAGGTTATACAACTGTTAACTGTTATATCAGTCACGTCGGGGTCAGCTGTGGGTATGAGTAGAATAATAAGACAAAAGTTAACAAAACAATTTAATAAATGTACGAACAATTTACAATGTTTTGTGAGGCAGTTTCGCAATAGGTACTCTACCGTTTTTTTTTGTCACTCTTGTAACCTCGTTGAACAGGTTATGCACGCAGTGTTGCCACTAGCCCGCACTCGTTCCCATCTCACTAATAAATAAAAAAACAGAGGGGGGGGGCTGGTAACAGCTACACGCAATTTTATATAAGTTAACTATTAAATCACTCACGTCGGGGTCCCCACTTTTGTTTTTGGGTAATCTGTAGAATAATAAGAGAGAAGTAAACAAAACAATTTAATAAGTGTATCAACAATTTACAATTTTTTGAAAGGTAGTTTCGCAGGAGGTACTGGCCCGAATCCCATTCTAACTAGAAACAAGTACTAGGTATATGACGTACATTTAATGCCACCAAGGAAGCCTCTGATAGAACAGACATTTAGTTGATGAATGTGAGTTTTATAAATATAAACAGTTATTGCAGAGTTAACTTCATAATTCAGTACATAATAAAGATTCTTATGAATATATTTTCAACACTCAGAACTACTTTTTTTTTTTAGTTCCCCCACTTACTTCCTTTTCATTGCAGTTTAATAATCTCTAAACACTGATATTTTTTTTTAAATTGCTGTCTTGTGTTCTTTCCCTGTTGCTTATGCAACAGGGAGTTGAATTAATTTTAATATAAATATATATGAAAACCATTGTTTATTCCTGAACCATAATTTATTTAACTTGTGGATGTAGACTGTATTTATGGCATATAGTTATAAAAATTAAAATTTAAAAAAAATGGTCAAGAGCAGACACTTTTTAAATTTTACATGCTGGAGGGTCTTCATTCTGCTCTTATACTTGTGGTCATATGTGGCAAATCTTATTCCTTAAGAGAGTTCCTGTATTTCGGTCATTCTTCTTTTTCACTGTTGTGACAATTGTCTAAGGAAAACATTTATAGATAAATCCTCCTAAAGGGCAGTAGAGGTATAAGCATAATAAAAGTTTACTTTACAGGGCTTTTTCTTTTAGAATTAATTTTCCCATACTTTTCTTTTGTCTATATATATATATATATATATATATATATATATATATATATATATATTTATTTTTATTTATTTATTTGAGCTTCGCAGCTTTGGCGATTTTGCTCTAAAATAAAGCTTAAAAAACAAAACAAAACTTAAATGAAAACAAAACAATACAAAAAAAAATAACAAAATTAAAAAAATCATAAAAGTAACACAAAACATAAAAGGAACACAGAACACAAAAGGAACACAAAACATAAAAGAAACATAGAACACAAAACGAACACAAAACATAAAAGGAACATAGTACACAAAAGGAACACAACACAAAAGGAACACAAAACATAAAAGGAACATAGAACGTAAAAGGAATTCAAAACATAAAAAGAACATAAAACCTAAAGGAACACAAAACATAAAAGGATCACAAAACAGAGAGAAAATACGAAAAATAGTGATGAAATCAGAACAGAAATGGGAAAGAAATTGAAACACAACACAAAACGGAAATGGAACTCAAAAAACCAAGTAGAACTCGAAAAAAAAAGAATGGAAATCAAAAAATTAAAATGGAACACAACAAAGAACAAAATAAATGAACGAGGGAACAAATAAAAACAAAATTCAAAACTAGGTACAAAACTGAAAAACGAAACTAATGATATAGGGCAATAGGGAAATCAGTAATAAAATATTTAAATATTCAATAAATAAATAAGTAAATCAATAATTAAAATAAAATTGGTATATAAAATGAATAAAAGAAATTTAAAATTATTAAGGTTTTGATAAAATATAATTGGTCCAGGTGACTATTTACATAAAACTCTGTAACTCTCTAATACACACTCAAGTGAGTGAAAACTTGAAAACAAAAAAAAATTGGGGTTTAGATAAAATGTTTATTTTTGCATCCAAAAATGTTGTAAAAATAAAAATGTAAAACTTAAATTTAAAATATATCAGATTTTTGAATAGATGTGTATAGTCTTTAAATGTTTGAGAATTGTATCTATGTATGGACTCCCCTTTGTCAGTAGTTGGTGTAAATTATGTGGTATCTGTAAGTAATTGCGTTGCCTGCAGTCAGTCAGTATATGTTTAACTGTCAGAGCTTCATTACAACATCTACAAATCGGTTTGTCTTGTTTGTTCATCAAGTATGAGTGTGTTAGTAGAGTGTGTCCAATTCGTAATCGTGTAAGTATTACTTCATCTCTTCTTGTTTTAAAGTCGTAAGGACACGGCTTCACTGAATGTTTAATTTCTCTAAGCTTACTAGTTGAGCTCAGCCATTGACCTAGCCATATGTGAAGTATTTCTGTCTTTGTTACTTTGCATAAGTCCTGTGCAGTTAGTAAGTTCGTGTCAGTAGTGTTTTTCCTTGTGGCTAGTTTTGCATGCTTGTCTACTATAGTATTCTGTTTAATGTCTTCGTGTCCGGAAATCCATAACATAGTTATTTTTATATGTTTAATTCTGTTAATGTGAGAGGATATTTGTGTGATTACAGGATGTGAATTGTAAATGTTTCTTAGTGAGAGTAATGAGCTTATTGAATCTGTGCAGAGTAGGACATTTTTCTGAATGTTTGTGTCTATATTGGAAAGAGCGAGTAATATTGCATGTAGTTCTGCAGTGTATATGCTTGTGTCATCGGGTAGTTTAATGCTGTGAATATGATTGTCAATGACTGCCGCTGCACCTGTACCACTGGCAGTTTTGGAACCGTCTGTATATACGTGTAGTGTGTTATGTGCGTGGTTTGCTACAATGTATTTAAAAGTGTTTTGATAAAAGATGTTTGAAAATAAATCGCTCTTTTTATATTTGGCTAAAATTAAGTTCACTTTTAGGTTCTTTATGGTCCAAGGAGAAAATGATGGTTGCATGTTAAGATACATTTCTCTATTTAAAACCTTTGATATATCTATATATATATATAAAATTGTAACCTCTGTCTGTACATTGATTTTTTTCGCGAAATTTCACGATAACTTTTCGTTTCACATGTCATAGACACCATAACTGCATTTAGTTTCTTTGGTGTCTGTTTGTTTGTTTGTTTGTTTGTTTGTTTGTTTGTTACCTTTTCACGCATAAACGGCCGAACCGAATTTTATGAAACTTGGTATGTGTATTACTACTAACCCAACTTAGACTTTAGGCTATATTAATATTCTCTGAGACGAACAGGAGTGGGGGTTATAAGGGAGGCCTGAAATTAAAAATAGCGATATTTCGTTTCCTATTGGTTTTTTGGCAAATATGAATATAACAAAAGTTGTTTATTTTGTTATTTAGAATAACTTTTGTTATAAACACTTTTTTCGTATACCGAACTATAAAGGCGTTATACGCTAAAAATTATAGCGGGAGTCAACAATTTTATTTGGCACACAGACTCAACCAAACTAAATAAAACTCGGTATGTGTATTAGCACTAACGCCTTCCTTATAATAAGCCATACAAACATTTCTAGGGACGGGCAGGAGTGGGGGTTATAAGGGACGCCTGAAATTAAAAATAGTGATATTCGGTTTCCTATTGGTGTTTCGGCAAATATGCACATAAGAAAAGTTGTTTATTTTGTTATTTAGAGAAACTTTTGTTATATACACTATCGTCGAATACCGAATTATAAAGGCGTTATACGCTAAAAATTATAGCGGGTGTCAAGAATATTATTTGGCACAAAAGACTCCACCGAACTAAATAAAACTCGATATGTGTATTATCTCTGACGCCTTAATTATCATAAGCCATACCAATATTTCTAGGGACGGGCAGGAGTGGGGGCTATAAGGGAGGCCTGAAATTAAAAATAGCAATATTTCTTTTTCTACTGGTTTTTCTGCAAATATGCACATGACAAAAGTTGTTTATTTTGTTATTTAAAGTAACTTTGGTTAAGTTCACTTTTGCTGTATAACATAAACGAGATATGCGTTAAAATCTAAAGCGGAAGCCAACAATTTTGTTGAGCTCAAACGATTGAACCGAATTTAACAAAACTTGGTATGCGAATTAGCATTAATTCTTCCATGATTATAAGCTATATTAAAATGTTTAGGTTCAAACGGGAGTGGGGGTTATAAGACAGGCCTGAGATAAAAATTCGCAATTTTCATTTTCTATTTTTTTTTTGGCTAACTTGCACATAGCAAAAGTTGTTTACTTTTGTTATTTAAAGTATCTTTTGTTGTATTCACTTTTGCCGTAAATGAAGTTAACACGGCATATAAGCTAAATCCATTGCGGGAGTCATTAATTTTATTAGTGCTTATTTAAGTGTTTTTAATAAATGGATATTATGACAAAAGATGTTATGTTTTAGTCTTATATGATAGTTGCAAGTATGATTCGGATTAGTGAGCTTATAAATCTCCGTCGCCTCCTCATTTATTTATTTATTTTCCCTATAACTTTTTTATTTATTTCTAATAGAATATAAACTATAAGAGCATTTCTGGTATTTAATATATACTCGATATGAATGTTTAAAGTATTACTAGGTTGCAGGGGGGCTCTCTTCCCCACATCTAGCTTTTTGAACATAAATGAAATTATGTTTAGGGATCTATTATTTAGTTCCATCAGGGAGATAAATTATTAAAATAATATTCTGAATCAATATTCTAAGGAAAACAACGATGATAATGCTCCTGCGAGAGTGGAAATGGACGGGAGGTAATTGAGTTTAGTTATTTCCTGTGGAATGCTGCCACGACGGGAGGTGATTTCCACTGAGGCTTACTAATACGAATATAATCTTATGTATAAAACTATGTTAAAACTATATGTGCTTGGTTTGATTTTTGGCAGGAAATATGTTCATTATAGATGACATTTAATTGTGATAAATGCTACCCATGATTATGGTTTGAATTCTTCAAAAACCGTGAGTCAAAAAGTCGTGAGGGATAAATTAGGAACCCATTTTCATATATTCTTCAAAACTAAAATTTCTATTCTATTAACCTTGAAAGTTACACTTTAGGATTGGCTGTTTTGAAAAAACAATACATCGTGGAGGGAAGTGCAATTGTACACATTGAAGTCTTGCTATAAAAATACAATCATTAGTCAGTCAGCAATGATTTCCCGAGCATCGCCGGGTACCTTAGCTAGTATATATATATATATATATATATATATATATATATATATATATATATATATATATATATATATGAGTGTGGGATAGACCGCGCCACGTTAAACATCGCCTCTGTGATTTATCTGAATTTAGTCAAGTTTTAGTTACGTGAACTCAGTGAAACTTTGTGACAGTGAGGACGTGCTATTAAGGGATAGGTCCTGTGAGTTTGGAGAATATAGAGCTCTATCCTGAAGAGATACGAGGTAATATATACACGCTACTTTTTAGCACGGGTTGTCGCTCGGGACAGCAAAGCGAGGTATCTCTAGCTTGGATTACATCCTCCCCTCCACCTTATTTTTCCTGGGAGTTGCTTCAAGGCGGTCGGGACAGCGAGCGAGGGCAGTCCTCTATTACCTCTATACTAATCCCTATCAGCTTAGTGAACCTCTCAATCATAGTCAGTAAATATGCCTGTCACCAACGAAGATTTATTGGCTGTAATTAATAAAAACAATGAAGACACAAAAACCTCATTAAATAAGATTACGTCTGTTTTGGATAGCTTATTAGTTGAGATCTCCGATCTTAGGGTGAAATATTCCCAGCAGGAAATCAGAATAAATACATTAGAAAGTGAAATAAGATATTTGAAAAGAGAGAGGAAAAGAAACAACCTTTTATTTTTTAATGTACCTACTACAGAAAATGAGGATGTTTCTACAAAACTTATAAATCTTTGTGAGGAAGTAGAGGTACATGTGCCTGAATATGCAGTTAGTAACTGTTTTAGAATAGGGAAAGGACAGGAACCAAGGCCAATTTTGGTATCGTTCAACAATAGCACCATCAAACATGCAATAATGAAAAAGAAAATTGCCCTCGCTAGCAAGAATATAAGATTAAGCCACGATAGGTTGCCAGAGGATAGAAAGGAAGGCCAAAAAATATTTTCTTGCATCAATAAATTAAAGGCTATAGATGAAAACGCTAGCTATAGGAAAGGATTTTTCAAAGTCAGAGGTAGGTTTTACCGTTTACAAGAAGTGGAAAATATGCTGAATGTTTCGGCTGCTAATGTCGAAGAAGACTTGGACAAGTTGAAACAAATGCAGAAAAAAAGGAAAACCGAAGAGAAATTAAAGCATTTTGAGTTCCGGCCAAGATCCAAGTCGCAGGAGGGACCGCCATCTGGAAGTACTCTCTGACACAAACAACTCCAAAAATCGGATGTGCCTCATATGACCCAGAATCGATCGAATAACTCTAGAAAGTCACCAAAGAACCTCGTAACTAATACTACTAACACATTAGAGTTTACAGAGCCTATAAAACACACATAAAACTTAATATTCTGTAAAATTAATGGTTATTCTAATATTTTTACTGTTAAGATAGATGATTTGTCAAATAATTTAGCGATATGTCTAGTAAGTAAAGTTAATGATATTTTTTGTTTCTTATCAAAAATTTGTGAAAGGTAACAATATAAAAGAAAGAATTGTATTATTTTTTATGGGGGTGCTTATTCAATAATAATCGGCAAATTATTTATTATATGCAGTTATACTTATTATTAGAAGAGTTATACTTATCTTAGATAATAGTCATGTTAATCTGATATGTTAGAAAACTGATCTTTATTTAGACATTAAAAAAGAATGAATTAATTTACATTTACATTAAATTATAACCTATTGAATTCAGTATTATAATCATTTAGATTAATATTAATATTGTATTACGTGCCAATGCATATGGTGTTCAGTTGTAACTCTAGGAATTATTATTATTTTATGTACACATACTTTAAGAAGTATAATATACTAATAACCATACTAACACTAATTGGCCAGACTCTTGGCAACATGTTGTAAACAGAAGCCAATAAAAAATATCTATCTATCTATCTATCTATATATATGTGTGTGTGTGTGTGTGTGTGTGTGTGTGTGAATATTTCTATTTTCCCCCTAAAATTAGATGGAGTATAAGGGAGCTGTAAAATTAAAAATTGTAGAATTTCAGTTGTTTTTGGGTCATAATTCAGAGAAATTTTGTTTTTATTCTTATCTGATAATAAGAATCACCTTTATTATGCTCATATATATTGTACTAAAAGTAATTTTCAACTTATGTGTACATTATTAAATATTAAGACCATATAGCTTCCCATAAGGGTGAGTAGCAATTGCAGGACCTGGCGGCTCTAAAATTTAAATTGATATGAAACAATTACATTCACATATAGCTTCACTATAATGATTTTGAAAAAAAAAAAAAACACAAAAAAAAAAAAAAAACGATTTCAGTACCAGTGGCAGTGATAAAAATGTTTTTATCTTTGCTATTCTCAGATTGGAAGTATAGAAAATATCTCAATAACTTCATATGTGTATTAGCACTAACGCCTTCCTTATAATAAGCCATACATACTAACATTTCTAGGGACGGGCAGGAGTGGGGGTTATAGGGAGGCCTGAAATTAATAATAGTGATATTTTGTTTCCTATTGGGGTTTCTGAAAATATGCACATAACAAAAGTTGTTTATTTTGTTATTTTGAGTAACTTTTGGGTAATTCTGAGCTATTATCCGGTTAACTTCAATTCCCTCCATACTGTAATATTACATTAGTGTAGTGCTGAATATTAATATTCAGTCCTAATTATGTGTCGGAAAACGAAAATATATTAATAAACTTACTTTAGTAGTCGTCTGGCTCACTATCTGTATCTGGATCATGAACGACACGAGGTTGCTCGTCCTCGCCATTGTAGATCTGACCAATCGCCCTAAAAATGTGATGTACTCTTGTTTTATACTAAAGTTAGAACAAGAAACCCCCCACCCTCGGTTTTAACCACCGATGGCGTATTTTGGAAATTTTAGTGTTACAAAATTTATCTCGCGTCGTTCATGAGCCAGATACCGATAGTGAGCCAGACGACTACTAAATTAAGTTTATTAATATATTTTCGTTTTCCGACACATAATTAGGACTGAATATTAATATTCAGCACTACACTAATGTAATATTACAGTATGGAGGGAATTGAAGTTAACCGGATAATAGCTCAGAATTACCAACTTTTGTTATATTCATTTTTATTTTATAACAAAGTATAAACGAGGTATTCACCAAAAACTAAAGCGGGAGCCAACTATTTTATTTGGCACAAATGATTCAACCGAACTAAATAAAACAATCGGTATGTGTATTAGCACTAACGCCTTCCTTATAATAAGCCATACATACTAACATTTCTAGGAACGGGCAGGAGTGGGGGTTATAGGGAGGCCTGAAATTAATAATAGTGATATTTCGTTTCCTATTGGGGTTTCGGCAAATATGCACATAACAAAAGTTGTTTATTTTGTTATTTAGAGTAACTTTTGTTATATTCACTTTTGTTTTATAACAAAGTATAAACGAGGTATTCACCAAAAACTAAAGCGGGAGCCAACTATTTTATTGGACACTGACGACTGAACCGAATTTTACAAAACTTGGTATGCCAATTAGCATTAATTCTTCCATGGTTATAAGCTATATTAAAATTTTTAGGTTCGAACGGGAGAGGGAGTTATAAGTGAGGCCAGAAGTCAAAATTTGCGAGATTTCATTTTCTATTTGTTTTTCGGCAAACGTGCACATAACAAAAGTTCTTTACTTTGTCATTTAAAGCAACTTTTGTCGTAAAATGAAATAAATACGACGGGATATACGCTAAATCTATAGCGGGAGTCGACCATTTTATTAGTACTTATTTAAGTGTTTTTAATATAGGCGTATTATGACAAATAATGTTATGTTTTAGTCTTATCTATTTCGATTATTTAGTTCTAAGTATGTTCGGATTAGTGAAATTATAAATCTCCGACCCCCTCCCCCCCCCTCATTTATTTATTTTCCCTAGAAATAGCGGAAGTAGTAGGGAATCAAACTCTTTGATTTTGGTATCTTGGATTATCTTATTTCTGATATCCTCATGATATTGAAACAAATATGTACTATCATAACAATTAAACGTTAATGGTAATGACATAAGACAATATGCGTTTAAACTCGATGTGATTTTTTAAAGTATTACTTAGGTTGCAGGGACGGCTACGATCTCTTCCCCTCGACTAGCTTTTTAAATATAAATGAAATTATTTTTAGGGTAACACTATTATTTAATTTCATCAGGTAGATAAATTATTACAATAATATTTTGAATCAATAATTTAAGGAGAAGAATGTTGATAACTCTAATGCAAGAGCGGAAATAGACTGGAGGCTAATAAAGTTAATTGAGTTTACTTATTTCCTGTCAAATTACGGGAAGTGATTTCCACTGAGATCTGCTATTATGTGCTAAACTATGCTTAAAATATATGTGCTCGGATTGGTTTTTGAACGGAAATATGCTCATTATAGATGATATTCAATTGTTATAAATGCTATTCATGATAATGGTTTGAATTATTCAAAAACGGTGAGTCAAAAAGTGTAGAGGGATACATTAGGAACACATTTTCATTTATTCTTCATAACTAAAATTTCAATTCTATTAATACCCAAAATTTACCCTTAGGATTGGCTATTTCGCAAAAACATATGCTATAAGAATACCATCACTAGTCAGTCCTGATTGATTTCCCGGGCATCGCCGGGTATCTGAGCTAGTATATATATATATATATATATATATATATATATATATATATATATATATATTTGTCTGTTACCGCCCTAGAGGTCGCAATTTTTTTTTAGTCGTTACCAAATTCGATATGCGTTTTAAGAAAAAAGATGAAGTTCGTTATCGGACTGGGGAAGGAGGAGTTTAGAGGAAAGAAATTTTGAAAATTCAAAATATCTTCGTTATTATAGTCGGATCGAAAAAGTTTATAGAACCACTATTATTCCTAATTTAAGGGCCTATAAATGTTGTTATATACATATTTCCTCTATCATGAATATTAACTGAGATATTTGGGTTTTTTAGTTTTCAGCCTTCAGTAAACCCCCACTCCTACTCATGTCTTATTGACAATAAGCTATTATGTCATGAACTACTTTATTCTAAGCTTATATACGAAATATTGTTTTCAAGAAAACTTATACGATATACATATGTCGTACATTATGTTATATGAGATCCATGCAAATTCGTTGGGCTATGACGTCATCAATTAAAATTACGCGTTCTTGTTTCGAAGATGTTTACTTGAAATATACCATACTCGATATTTAACGGTTTTAGTCAACACCAAAGGTTAAATTTGTTATTGGTGGAAGTCGGACCTGGAATAGTGGTGGTTTAAATTGGGTGGTGGGGGATTCGAAAAAGTGTACAGAATCAGTCTTATTGCAAAAGACTATAAATATTGTTACATACATTTATTCTCTATATTGAATATTAACCGAGATATTTGCGTTTATCAGGTTTCAGCCTACTGGAAACACGCACTTTTACTCATGTTACATAAACAATACTCTGTTATATAAAAACCCACAGCTCCAATACCAAATATTGTTTTAAAGAGACCTTTAATATACGAGATACATGCAAATATGTTCTAGTGACCCCCCCCCCCCTCCTGTCTTAAGTTCTTGGGATACTAAAATTTGAGTGATTGAGTAATTATTATTCTGATTCTATATATTCTGAAATATTTCAGTAATAGTTTTTCCTTCCGGTGAGAAGTTGGCAGACCTGTTTGATTACATATCAGGCGCTTCCAGTTGGAAAACTATTAAAATATACTGAAATATTTTTTATCATCGTTTGTATTTATTCACTTAATATTCAGGATGGTGTTGTGTTACCAGTATGTAAATTTATCTATTGTTAAACTTCAGGATGGAAATCTGCTTAGTCTACGCAGCCCCAGCGTGACGGACTTTTATTATGTTTACAGAGAATGAGTACAATTTATTTACAAATATATCCTTGGGATGGTTGCACTGTGCAGCCTAGGGCAATGATAGGGTGTTGGCAAGTTGGATGAAATTGACCAAGGGCTCGTTAATAACGCCCATATACCAATTCAGCAGTAGCCTGGGAGGTGTGAGGGAATTGTTTAGAGGGTTGTCCAGATGTTGTAGGAATTTGACATGTAAGAGTCTAGGAATTGGACATGACTATAGAAGATGATATCCAGTGCTGACTGAAACGGAAATATCGAGTATGCAATAACTAAACTAACTAAAAATCCAAATATCTGGGTTAATATTCATAATAGAAGAAAAAAACAGTATATACAGGAAATTAAATTCGTTATAAGATTGATTCTATACCATTTTTCTACCTGAAAATATGAAAAGAGATACTTTTATTTTTTTTAAATTCCCCTCCCACTGGTTCGATTTCAGCCTACTTAATCAGAACTTGATCATTAGTTTTACATAAAACACTTATATATCGACTTTAGTAGCAATTAAAAAAAGATTGCCACAGCTAGAGCAATGACAGTCTAATATATACTGTGTATCTTCATGAAATGAGGTCTAAGGCTTGTGTTTGCAACCATTCATCGGAAACTGCTCTTTTCATATTACTATACTCACCGAAACCCATATAATGCTTGATGTCTTCAAAATAGGATTTTTACTGAGTATCTTCCATAGCAGAAAGTGACGAGAAAATCAGTTGCAATGGCGTAATTATAAACTTTAATGAATCGGCAAGAATGAAGAGGGATACATGTGGGAAGGCTTGGTCTTATTTGATGTTAAGCAAAACATTTTTATTTTATATAATTATGAGAAGTTTGATAAATTGAAGTGAAACAAGAAATTACACAACCGTTAACATTGTACTTTATTATTAATAAATATCGTGTGAAATATAGACGCTGCAGCGGAGCATTGTTTTTTGTTTACCTCAACTTGTTTAGTTATCAATTCTCTTTGAAGCGTGTGAATTAAAGGAGATCTACTATTAAGATGAAAATGAATCTGCCAATCTAATTATATATAAATAAAACTCTAAGGTTTGTCTTATTTTCTTTTTAAATTCAAGGGGATTAGTTATTTTTCCAAGTTTCAGACTCCTAAGAAGAATGGTATCATAATTATGTAAATTAGGTGGTATCAAGTATGCCTGCCTGTCCAGGAAGGCATTAGTACTTACAATGGATTTACCATCAATTTTGCTGCGTCCATTTCTAATGGCCTAAGAACTATACTATTACACTAAACATAAATTCCAAAACTTGGTAATATAAAGAGGCCACCTAATGTGCCTCAAATTTGGGCAAAGAAACATAATATAATGTTATAAATTTTTGTTGCAGTTATAGTTCTAAAAAAACAAAACTGAGGCTGTTATGCGTAATAGGTTCTTGGCTTCAAAGAAATTGAGCCTTCCCATGAGTAAAGTTTTTGGAAAAGGGATACACCCAAATAGTGTGTGATGCTATGAAGTTGCATTAAAACACGGTTGTAGAAAAGGGTGATTTATTCCCCGTGGCGTTTTTTGAAATGTATAAAGAAACGGAGGTGGCGGTTACGGAGATCCTGAGAGAAGCTAAACCCGGTGGTACTCATGGAGGCTTATTGGCGATTCTTATGAAGGTTGAGCCCATGGATGGATTCCCATTGAAGGTCCTAGGATCAGTTATGCTACCAACATCATGATGTATTCAACAATTGGTAGCCCATCACGCCAGGGGAGGCCGGAAGAAATCTATGCCGCTTTCTGTGTTTGGGGTACACTTTTCGTGGTCGTGGCGTCAGGAAAGGTGACTCGCTTTCACCAATTTTATTCAATGTGCACCGACAACGATATTAGTCGACCACAACATTGGTTGGTTCTATTGGGCAGAGGTCATTGCCCGGTGATTCCATGGGCTTGTAGGGGCGCTGTACATCACGGGAACGTGATAAATATCCTTAGTCTTTGAACTGTCATGTTTTCGCGAGTGCCTCGTTGCTATACGTTGCTAGAGAGAAGTTGTTATATATTAGCGAGGATAAAAAGTCTCATCATGAAGGCATCCGGGTTGTGCTACCACGTTTTGGTTATAGTGCATTTTTCTATATAGTGACAATAGGAGTCCAAAATGAGGCTGTGAATAGTTGATAACAGTTTATTTTTGATATTTTGTTCATAAAATGCATTACGTTTAGCCGGCCTTGTCTTTCATCTCAAACACCTTTCACAGCCTTGTGCTTGGGAAGCTCTGTCGAATGGACGTGGTATATGGTGGTATATACTATTCACAAATAGTTGCTTCTTCTACCGGATTCTTGCAATGCTTTGATTCATACTGGTCGTAGGTATAGTTTTATGGGAATCCAGCCAATTGCTCATCTTCCGAACTTTCATAGGACTAAGTGTTTTGGGTGTACTGGTCCTGTATTGGAAGAGAGGAGAGATTCACTTAAGGTGAGGCAAGGAATTAGCGGGGGTTCGTGCCACCTGATAATGTCCTAGTCGTGAATGTGGTTTGTAAGAATGAGCTGTATGCGATGGTTGACTGTAACGATTTGAGTGAACTTAATAAGATGACTGCCTCTATTAGATGGACAAGATCTAGAGGAATTGCCAGGAAAGCAATTTGATAGTTTCTTGAGGATTGTGGGAGGAGCAATCCCTACCAGGATGTGGACTTCCCGTGGTCAGCCGGAGCGGAGGAGAATTGCCAATAGCCGAGCTGATTGTGACTCCCTGGAGACGATGGACCACATCATTAGTATCTGCCCATATACTCGCAGGCTTAGGATCCATCGGTACGACGAGAGCGATTTAAAAGGCGTGTTTCCGTTTTGAGAGAATTGCGCACGTGGTATGAAATCGTCTTTATGGCCCAACAGTTGGGGTATTATTGAAAGGCCTTAGTTTCTTTCGCAAACTTAATAGTTATGACCAGCTGGAGTTGAAGTTTTCTGTAACTATGAAGCCAAGCATGGTAAGGGTCCTGCCTGCAACTCTGTCTTATAACGGCGTTTCGTGCAAAAAGCGGCTTGCGAGAGCTGGGAATGAGGCAAGCTGCACAGGAGTGGATTAGTTTTAGAGTCCTCAGAGGAACCTGGTACGAGCGGGCCTTGTTCAGTCCCTTTTAGCAGATTTCCCTTGAGGGAAATCAGCTATTGAGGTCGTACTCATAACGCGATTTTGGAAATCATTGTTGACTGACTAATTAATGATGGTATTCTTATAGCACGACTTCAATGTGTACAAATACACTTCACTCCACGACGTAATGTTTTTCCGAAATAACCAAACCTATAGGTAAATTTTGGGTATTTATAAATTAGAAATTTTAATTATGAAGAATAAATAAAAATGTGTTCCTAATCTATCCCTCTACACTTTTTGACTCACCGTTTTAAAATAATTCAAACCATTATCATGAATAGCATTTATTATAATTAATTATCATCTATAATGAACATATTTCCTTTCAAATCTGAGCACATATACTTTAAGAATAGTTTAGCACGTAAGTTTATATTCGTAACAGTAGATCTCAGTGGAAATCACGTCCCGTAGTACCAGCATTTTACAGGAAATAATTTTTTTATTTATTTATACAGGAGCACCCGCATGTTGGCGATTCTGGCGATCTGGCTAAGCACAGGAAATAAGTAAATTCAATTAAGTTAATTCAGGAAATAAGTAAACTCAATTAGCTTTATTAGCCTGGAGTCTATTTCCGCTCTCGCATTAGAGTTATCAACATTCTTCTCCTTAAATTATTGATTCAAAATATTATTGTAATAATTTATCTACCAGATGGAATTAAATAATAGTGTTACCCTAAAAATAATTTCATTTATATTCAAAAAGCTAGTCGAGGAGAAGAGATCGTAGCCATCCCTGCAACCTAAATAATACTTTAAACAATGATATTGAGTTTAAACGCATATTCTCTTTTGTCATAATGGCATTACCATTAACGTTTAATTGTTATGATAGTATACATTTGTTTCAATAACATGAAGATATCGGAAATAAGATAATATATTACCAAAATCTAAGAGTTTGATTCCCTACTACTTCCGCTATCACTCCTTGAGGAAATTCAGCATGATTTTGTTTAAATAATACATTATACAAATTAAATAATGGAAATGCTTTATATTTTAAATTTCTATTGGAAATAAATAAAGTTATTTTCTAGGGGAAATAAATAAATGAGGGGGGGGGAGGATTTATAATCTCACTAATCCGAATCATACTTAGAACTAAATAATCGAAATAGATAAGACTAAACATAACATCATTTGCC
Source organism: Riptortus pedestris (assembly GCA_019009955.1). Lineage (NCBI taxonomy): Eukaryota > Metazoa > Arthropoda > Insecta > Hemiptera > Alydidae > Riptortus > Riptortus pedestris. The sequence goes on along the minus strand of CM032232.1, from coordinate 69,809,751 downwards.
ATAATATGCCTATATTAAAAACACTTAAATAAGTACTAATAAAATCGTCGACTCACGCTATAGATTTAGCGTGAATGAAACAATAGTTGTTCTAAATAACAAAAATTCGGTTCAATCGTTAGTGTCCAATAAAATAGTTGGCTCCCGCTTTAGTTTTTGGTGAATACCACGTTTATACTTTGTTATAAAACGTTCCTTTCCCTTGATGCAGTACAAAGCTTAATGGTGACAGCTATTTTAGGTTTGTCATAACCGCTATTAAAAATACTCTTTTGTAAGTCTGGATTGTAAACTTTATATTGATATTGGTGTTGAGTAATGTATATCATAAATTAACGAAGCAGAGTTAATAAATACCAGAAATAACTGGGCGCACCTCCCCAGCGTTCGTCCTTTTAAATTATTTATTTTTGGCCATTAAAAAAATTCACATTCCTGAGAATAACACTACATTGCTATAAGCATCAATTAACATGTAAACATAAACCAATATGAGGTCGGCGGGGAAGCGGCAGAACAGATAGTACAAAGGAAGTAGCTTGACACCTCCCTATGCCCAGTGCTGCCAACTCATTTAGGATATTAATCCTGTAATACCTTAAATTATATGAAAAAATCAGATTATATTTTCTTCACAATACTAAAACTGTTTGTTCAAATATTTTTCAGGTTCTAATTAAATAAAGTATTAAATACACATAGGGAAAACCGGCATTTCTCATGAATAATGTTTGGGTGAAGAGAAGGGAGGGGGGCAGTATACTTTAATGGTGCAAGCTGTTACTGACGTTAAAAAATAACATAGATTTGAATTATCAAGGATAAAATATTAACATAGATTTGAAATCATTTATCCAGGTGAGGTACCTACCTGGTTGTTCGAATTGGAAAGAATTGTCGAGCATATCAATATTTCTACGCAAATTACTTCGTTTTACACTGTTATACAAAAAAATGTATAAAACAAAAGTTACTCTAAATACCAAAATAAACAGCTATTGTTATGTGCACGTTTGACGAAAAACAAATAGAAAATGAAATATCGCGAATTTTTATTTCAGGCCACCCATATAACCCCCACTCCCGTTCGAACCTAAAAATTGTAATATACCTTATGATCATCAAAGTATTAATGCTAATTCACATACCGAGTTTTGTTAATTTCTGTTCAATCGTTAGTGCCCAATAAAATTGTGGACCTCCGCTTTAGTTTTTAACGTATATCTCGTTTATACTTTATTATACGACAAAAGTGAATATAACAAAAGTTTCAATAACAAAATAAGCAACTTTTGTCATGTTCATATATGCAGAAAAACTAATAGAAAACGAAATACCGCTATTTTTAATTTCAGGCTTCCCTTACAACCCCCACTCCTGCCCATCCCTAGAAATGTTGGTATGGCTTATTATAATGAAGGCGTTAGTGCTAATACACATACCGAGTTTTATTTAGTTCGGTTGAGTCTTTTGTCCCAAATAAAATTGTTGACTCCCGCTATACTTTTTAACGTATAACGCATTTATATTTCGATATACGACGAAGGTGTATATAACAAAAGTTACTCTAAATAACAAAATAAACAACTTTTGTTATGTGCATATTTGCCGAAAAACCAATAGGAAACGAAATATCGCTATTTTTAATTTCAGGCCTCCCTTATAACCCCCACTCCTGTTCGTCTCAGAGAATATTAATATAGCCTAAAGTCTAAGTTGGGTTAGTAGTAATATACATACCAAGTTTCATATAATTCGGTTCAGCCGTTTATGCGTGAAAAGGTAACAAACAAACAAACAAACAGACACCAAAGAAACTAAATGCAGTTATGGTGCCTATGACATGTGAAACGAAAAGTTATCGTGAAATTTCGCGAAAAAAATCAATGTACAGACAGAGGTTACAATTTTATATATATATATATATATATATATATATATATATATATATATATATATATATCTATATATATATAAAATTGTAACCTCTGTCTGTACATTGATTTTTTTCGCGAAATTTCACGATAACTTTTCGTTTCACATGTCATAGACACCATAACTGCATTTTGTTTCTTTCGTGTATGTTTGTTTGTTTGTTTGTTTGTTTGTTACCTTTTCACGCATAAACGGCTGAACCGAATTTCATGAAACTTGGTATGTATATTAGTACTAACCCAACTTAGACTTTAGGCTATATTAATTTTCTCTGAGACGAACAGGAGTGGGGGTTATGAGGGAACCCTGAAATTAAAAATAGCGATATTTCGTTTTATATTGGTTTTTCGGCAAATATGCACATAACAAAATTTGTTTATTTTGTTATTTAGAGTAACTTTTGTTATATAGACTTTTGTCGTATACCAAAGTTTAAATGCGTTATACGCTAAACATTATAGCGGGAGTCAACAATATTATTTGCCAAAAAAGACTCAACCGAACTAAATAAAACTCGGTATGTGTATTAGCAGTGAGGCCTTCATTATAATAAGCCATACCAACATTTCTATGGACGGGCAGGAGTGGGGGTTATAAGGGAAGCCTGAAATTAAAAATAGCGATATTTCGTTTTCTATTGGTTTTTCGGCAAATATGCACATAACAAAAGTTGTTTATTTTGTTATTTAGAGGAACCTTTGTTATATACACTTTTGTCGTATACCGATGTTTAAATGCGTTATACACTAAAAACTATAGCAGGAGTCCACAATTTTGTTTGGCACAAAAGACTCAACCGAACTAAACCAAACTCGGTATGTGTATTAGCAGTGAGGCCTTCATTATAATAAGCCATACCAACATTTCTATGGAGGGGCAGGAGTGGGGGTTATAAGGGAAGCCTGAAATTAAAAATAACGATATTTCGTTTCCTATTGATTTTTCCGCAAATATAAACATAACAAAAGTTGTTTATTTCGTTATTTGGAGTAACTTTTGTTATATACACTTTTGTCGTATACCTAAGTATAAATGAGTTATAAGCTAAAAACTATAGCGGGAGTCATTAATTTTATTGGGCTCAAAAGACTCAACCGAACTAAATAAAACTCGGTATGTATATTAGTGTTGACGCCCTAATTATCATAGGCCATACCAACATTTCTAGGGACGAGCAGGAGTGGGGTTTATAAGGGTGGCCTGAAATTAAAAATAGCGATATTTCGTTTTCTATTGATTTTTCCGCAAATATAAACATAACAAAAGTTGTTTATTTCGTTATTTGGAGTAACTTTTGTTATATACACTTTTGTCGTATACCGATGTTTAAATGCGTTATACACTAAAAACTATAGCAGGAGTCCACAATTTTATTTGGCACAAAAGACTCAACCGAACTAAACCAAACTCGGTATGTGTATTAGCAGTGAGGCCTTCATTATAATAAGCCATACCAACATTTCTATGGAGGGGCAGGAGTGGGGGTTATAAGGGAAGCCTGAAATTAAATATAGCGATATTTCGTTTCCTATTGATTTTTCCGCAAATATAAACATAACAAAAGTTGTTTATTTCGTTATTTGGAGTAACTTTTGTTATATACACTTTTGTCGTATACCTAAGTATAAATGAGTTATAAGCTAAAAACTATAGCGGGAGTCATTAATTTTATTGGGCTCAAAAGACTCAACCGAACTAAATAAAACTCGGTATGTATATTAGTGTTGACGCCCTAATTATCATAGGCCATACCAACATTTCTAGGGACGAGCAGGAGTGGGGTTTATAAGGGTGGCCTGAAATTAAAAATAGCGATATTTCGTTTTCTATTGATTTTTCCGCAAATATAAACATAACAAAAGTTGTTTATTTCGTTATTTGGAGTAACTTTTGTTATATACACTTTTAAAATGAAGTAAACACGGGATATACGCTAAACGGGAGTCAATAATATTAGTACTTATTTAAGGGGTTTTAATAAAGGAATATTATGACAAATGATGTTATGTTTTATATGATAGTTCAAAGTATGATTCGGATTAGTGAGGTAATAAATCTTCGTCACCCCCTCCTAATAACTTTATTATTTATTTCCAATAGAAATATAAACTATAAGAGCATTTCCATTATTTAATTTGTATAATCTACCTTGGTGTTATTGAAACAAATATTTAATATAATAACAATTAAACGTTAATGGTAATGTCATTATGACAAAAAACAATATGCGTTTAAACTCGATATGATATTTTCAGGGTGCCACGGGTTATTTAATTCCATCCGGTAGATAAATTATAAAATAATGTTTTGCATCAATAATATAAGTAGAAGAATGTTGAGAAGTCCCATGCGGGAACGGAAGATGACGGGAGCCTTACACGTTAATTGAGTTTACTTATTTCCCGTCTGGCATTCCTGGAAGCGATTTCCAGTGAGATTCACTAATACAAATATAATCTTACGTGCAAAACTTTGCCTAAACTATGTGAGCTCGGATTGGCTTTTGAAAGGAAATATGTATATTATAGATGATATTTAATTGTAATAAATGCTACCCATGAGTATGGTTGGAATTATTGAAAAACGGTGAGTCAAAAAGTGTAGAGGGATAGATTAGGAACACATTTTCATTTATCCTTCAAAAATAAAATTTCTATTCTATTAATCCCCAAAAGTTACCATTCAGGGTTGGCTATTTCGGAAAATCATTACGTCGTGGAGGGAAGTGTAATTGTACACATTGAAGTCTTACTATCAAAATACCATCATTAGTCAGTCAAGAATGATTTCCCGGGCATCGCCGGGTACCTTAGCTAGTATATATATATATCTATATCTATATATATATAAAATTGTAACCTCTGTCTGTACATTGATTTTTTTCGCGAAATTTCACGATAACTTTTCGTTTCACATGTCATAGACACCATATCTGCATTTTGTTTCTTTCGTGTATGTTTGTTTGTTTGTTTGTTTGTTTGTTACCTTTTCACGCATAAACGGCTGAACCGAATTTTATGAAACTTGGTATGTATATTACTACTAACCCAACTTAGACTTTAGGCTATATTAATTTTCTCTGAGGCGAACAGGAGTGGGGGTTATAAGGAAAGCCTGAAATTAAAAATAGCGATATTTCGTTTTCTATTGGTTTTTCGGGAAATATGCACATAACAAAAGTTGTTTATTTTGTTATTTAGAGTAACTTTTGTTATATACACTTTTGTCGTATAACGAAGTTTCAAAGCGTTATACGCTAAAAATTATAGCGGGAGTCAACAATATTATTTGCCAAAAAAGACTCAACCGAACTAAATAAAACTCGGTATGTGTATTAGCAGTGAGGCCTTCATTATAATAAGCCATACCAACATTTCTATGGACGGGCAGGAGTGGGGGTTATAAGGGAAGCCTGAAATTAAAAATAGCGATATTTCGTTTCCTATTGGTTTTCCCGCAAATATAAACATAACATAATTGTTATTTGGAGTAACTTTTGTTATATACACTTTTGTCGTATACCTAAGTATAAATGAGTTATACATTAAAACTTTAGCGGGAGCCAACTATGTTATTGGGCACTAACGGCTGAACCGAACTTAACAAAGCTCGGTATGTCAATTAGCATTAATTCTTCCATAATTATAAGTTATATTAAAATTTTTAGGTTCGAACGGGAGGGGGGTTATAAGGGAGGCCTGAAATAAAAATTCACCATATTTACATGTATAAGAGACGGGAAATATAAAAATATCGAAGACAGTGAAGCCTTATCGAACAAATATTCTATTATTAGCAAATCCACGGCAACGACGGGTATCAATCCTAAACACTGGGACGGGTAAATGTCAAAATATTGTGCAATGTAAAGCCTGCTAAAAAATACTATCACCATTCAGCCTCAAATGAATTCCCGGGCAAAGCCGGGTATCTGAGCTAGTATATATATAAAATTGTAACCTCTGTCTGTACATTGATTTTTTTCGCGAAATTTCAAGATAACTTTTCGTTTCACATGTCATAGACACCATATCTGCATTTTGTTTCTTTCGTGTATGTTTGTTTGTTTGTTTGTTTGTTTGTTACCTTTTCACGCATAAACGGCTGAACCGAATTTTATGAAACTTGGTATGTATATTACTACTAACCCAACTTAGACTTTAGGCTATATTAATATTCTCTGAGACGAACAGGAGTGGGGGTTATAAGGGAAGCCTGAAATTAAAACTAGCGATATTTCGCTTTCTATTGGTTTTTCGGCAAATATGCACATAACAAAAGTTGTTTATTTTGTTATTTAGAGTAACTTTTGTTATATACACTTTTGTCGTATACCGAAGTTTAAATGCGTTATACGCTAAAAATTATAGCGGGAGTCAACAATATTATTTGCCAAAAAAGACTCAACCGAACTAAATAAAACTCGGTATGTGTATTAGCAGAGAGGCGTTCATTATAATAAGCCATACCAACATTTCTATGGACGGGCAGGAGTGGGGGTTATAAGGGAAGCCTGAAATTATAAAGAGCGATATTTCGTTTCCTATTAGTTTTTCCGCAAATATAAACATAAAAAAAGCTGTTTATTTTGTTATTTGGAGTAACTTTTGTTATATACACTTTTGTCGTATACCTAAGTATAAATGAGTTATACGTTAAAACTTTAGCGGGAGCCAACAATTTTATTTGGCACAAAAGACTCAACCGAACTAAATAAAACACTCGGTATTTGTATTAGCACTAAAGCCTTCCTTATAATAAGCCATACTAACATTTCTAGGGACGGGCAGGAGTGGGGGTTATAAGGGAGGCCTGAAATTCAAAATAGTGATATTTCGTTTCCTATTGAGGTTTCGGCAATTATGCACATAACAAAAATTGTTTATTTTGTTATTTGGAGTAACTTTTGTTATATACACTTTCGTCGTATACCTATGTACAAATGAGTTATACGTTAAAAACTACTAATTCAAATCTATGCAGAATGCACAGGAAATGGGAAATATGACAATATGGAGGACAGTGAAGTCTTTCATAAAAAAATAATTGTATTATAAACAAATCCACAGAAACGACGGGTATTTACTCTAAACACTGGGACGGGTAAATGTCAAAACATTGTGCAAAGTAAAGCCTTGCCAAAAAAATACTATCACCATTCGGCCTCAAATGAATTCCCAAGCGAAGCCGGGTATCTGAGCTAGTTTTATATTTATATATATAGATATATTATTTATTAACGTCCACTTTTTGCAACTTAGGCTAATCGGGACGGGTTATCTACAGGTTACCACCCTTTTCTAGCCAGGGTGGGAATATATATATATATATATACGCGGTGTGGCTATTAAATAACGAGACTGACGCTGTAAAACATTTTATTTTTATTTCATGCATTTTTACTTATTATCACCTTCAATATACACCCCTCCTTTATCCCTACAATGCTCCATGCGAACCTTCCATTGTTCGAAACAGTGCTGGAAGTCTTTTTCTGTGAGCTCCTTCAGGACGCGTGCCTCTTTCTCTTTCACAGCTTCAACAGACTCAAATCTTGTTCCTTTTAATGCAGATTTCACCTTAGGAAACAGATAGAAGTCACACGGCACAAGATCCGGCGAATAAGGCGGATGGTCTAACACTGGGATGCTGAATTTGGCTAGAAACCTCTTAACAGACAATGCGGAATGAGCCGGCGCATTGTCTTGGTGGAGAACCCATGACTTGTCCTTCCACAATTCAGGTCGTTTTTCCTTATTCTTTCGCGGAGTTCAGCAAGAACGTGAAGGTAGTAATGTTGATTAATCGTTTGACCTTCAGGAACCCAGTGAAGGTTTACAATCCCATGAATATCGAAAAAAACAATCAATATTGCTTTGAATTTTGATTTGCTCATTCGAGCTTTTTTGGCTCTCGGTGAAGATGGGCTCTTCCAGTGCACGGAATGGCGCTTTGTTTCAGAATCATACATAAAAAACCATGATTCGTCACATGTTATTATCCTTTCCAGTAAGTTTGGGTCATTTTCAATGGCATTCAAAGTGTCAGTACAAACATTTTTGCGAGCTTCCAGTTGTTCAAATGTGAGAATTTTAGGCACCATTTTGGCACACACTTTTTGCATGTTAAAATTGTTATGTAATATTTGCCGTACGGATTCTTTATCAATTCGTACAGTTTGAGCAATCACACGAATACTTAACCGACGGTCAGATCGAATCAGATTACCGATTATTTCGATAATGTCATCCGTTTTCGACGTGGAAGGGCGACCCGGGCATGAATCATCTTGAACGTCTTCTCGGCCATCTTGAAAACGCTTAAACCACTCAAAAACACGTGCTCGCGATAAAAATTCATTGCCATACACTTCTTTCAATAAATTATAAGTTTAAGTAGCGGTTTTTCCAAGTCTCACATGAAATTTCACAACAATTCGTTGCTCTACTGTTAAACTTAAAATTTTCCGGCGAAACAAAAAAACAACTCTAATGCGAACGAAGGCTATGGCTGTACTGATTTGTTTACAGAAGCGAGAGGCACTATATTCGAAAGAGGAAGCTTCACGATAACAGCTGTTAGTTGCTGGCGTTTGGCGCATGCGCACTTCTTCTGTAGCAGCGTCAGTCTCGTTATTTAATAGCCACACCCTGTATATATATATATATATATATATATATATATATATATATATATATATATATATAAAATTGTAACCTCTGTCTGTACATTGATTTTTTTCGCGAAATTTCACGATAACTTTTCGTTTCACATGTCATAGACACCATAACTGCATTTTGTTTCTTTCGTGTATGTTTGTTTGTTTGTTTGTTTGTTTGTTTGTTTGTTTGTTACCTTTTCACGCATAAACGGCTGAACCGAATTTTTTGAAACTTAGTATGTATATTACTACTAACCCAACTTAGACTTTAGGCTATATTAAAATTCTCTGAGATAAACAGGAGTGGGGGTTATAAGGGAGGCCTGAAATTAAAAATAGCGATATTTCGTTTCCTATTGGTTTTTCGGCAAATATGAATATAACAAAAGTTGTTTATTTTGTTATTTAGAGTAACTTTTATTATATACATTTTTTTCGAATACCGATTTATAAACGAGATATACGCTAAAACCTATAGCGGAAGTGAACAGTTTAATTTGACACAAAAGACTCAACCAAACTAAATAAAACTCGGTATGCGTATTAGCACTAATGCCTCCATTATAATAAGCCGTACCAATATTTCTAGGGACGGGCAGGAGTGGGGATTATAAGGGAGGCCTGAAATTCAAAATAGCGATATTTCGTTTCCTATTGGGTTTTCGGCAAATATGCACATAACAAAAGTTATTTATTTTATTATTTAGAGTAACGTTTGTTATATACACTTTTTTCGTATACTGAATAATAAACGAGATATAAACTAAAACCTATAGCGGAAGTGAACAATTTTATTTGGGACAATAGACCTAACCGAAATAAATAAAACTCGGTATATGTATTAGCACTAACGCTTTCATTATAACAAGCCATACCAACATTTCTAGGGACAGCCAGGAGTGGGAGTTATAAGGGAAGCCAGAAATTAAAAATAGTGATATTTCGTTTCCTATAGGTTTTTCGGCAAATATGAACATAACAAAAGTTGTTTATTTTGTTATTTAGAGTAACTTTTGACATATACACTTTTTTCGTATACCGAATTATAAACGAGATATACGCTAAAACCTATAGCGGAAGTGAAGTATAAGGGTGGTCTGAAATTAAAAATAGTGATATTTCGTTTCCTATTGGGGTTTCCGGAAATATGCACTTAACAAATGTTGTTTATTTTGTTATTTAGAGAAACATTTATTATATACACTAACGTTGTATAATGAAGTATAAACGAGATATACTTTTAAAACTAGAGCGGGAGCCTATAATTTTGTTGGGCACTAACGATTGAACCGAACTTAAAAAAAAAACTCGGTATGTGAATTATCATCAATTCTTCCAAGATTATAAGCTATATTAAAATTGTTAGGTTCAAACAGGAGTGTGGGGGGGGGGTGTTGTAGGGGAGGCCTGAAATGAAAAATAGCAATATTTCGTTTCCCATTGCTTTTTTGGTAAATATGCACATAACAATAGTTAGTGAATGAAATTATTTTTAGGGTAATACTATTATTTAATTCTGTCAGGTAGATAAATTATTAAAATAATACTCTGAATCAATAATTTAAGAAAAACATGGTGTTTAGCACTCATGCTGGACCGGAAGATGACAGGAGCCTAAACAGTTAATTGAGTTATCTTATTTCCAGTGAAACGCTGCCATTCCTGGAAGTGATTTCCACTGAGCTCTGCTATTATGCTATTACGAATATAATATAATGTACAAAACTATGCTTAAACTACATGTGCTCGGATTGGTATTTGACGGGAAATAAGTTTCATTATATATTTAATTGTAATAAATGCAATCCATGACTGTGATTTTAAGTATTCAAAAAGGAGACTTAAAAAGTGGAAAGGGATAGATTAGGAACACATTTTTATTTATTCTTCAACAGTAAAATTTCTCATTTATAAGTCGCCTGCCTGACCCTCACGGGAAAACCATACGCCCAGACGGGAAGTGGAATAAACATTGAAGCCTTGCCCAAAAAAATACTATGCGCACAGCAACGACGGGTATAGACCCTAAACACTGGGACGGGGAAATGTCAAAATACTGTGCAAACTAAAGGCTTACCAAAAAAATACCATCATCATTCAGTCTCAAATGAATTCCCGGGCGAAGCCGGGTACCTTAGCTAGTATATATATATATTTGTCTGTTAACGCTCTAGCGGTCGCAATTTTTGTTTGATCGTTACCAAACTCGATATTTAAACGTTTCATTCAAAAAGACAGATCAAGTTCGTTAATGGCTGAAATCAGACCAGTGGGAGGGGGGGATTTTCGAAATATCTCCGTTACCATACGTCGGATCACAAAAGTGTATAGAACCAATCTTATTGCAAATTAAATTTACTATAAATATTGTTCTATACATTTATTCTCTATCTTGAATATTAACCGAGATATTGGCATTTTTATTAAATTTGGGCCGATAACGTACTACGGAGTTTTCCGCCAAAAGCTAGTTCGGCCCTTTGCCGTAACTGTTCGGCTCTCGTATGGAGATTTCTCTATTGTATAACTTCACGTGGGAAATCTGCTTAGTTTACGCAGCCCCTTTGTGACGGACTTTTTTGGAGTCTTCAGGGCAGTTAGCACACCCAGAGAGGGGGTGGGATAGGCTCGAAATGTGTCTTGGAAATGTTCTGCAGTCTACAGTGTACTCTTCTTTCAGAATGGGTACTCTGGAATGACGCATTGGCCTAGTAGTTATTTAGTGGTCCTCCTCCCCCCCCCCCAGTTTTTACTAAGTAAGTTATTTTCTACTAGCAATTCGTCCTTTTTCTAATGTGTTTGTTTGTTTTTTAATTCAGTTTTGTTTCCTACTATTTATTTCATTAATTAGTTTATTTTTGCTTGGAGTATTTTATTTTGCTATAACTATGTTTATTCTTATTTTATATTATTTGTATCCAATTATGTATGGTTTGTATTTTTTCTTCTTTTGGGTTTGTTTTTTTGTTGGGTTATTGTTAAGTGCTAGGTATTAGATTAAGGTTTACATCCTGGCAGGAACTCATTTTCGGGTTTTATAATGTCCTTTATGAACAATCTAGGGTTTAGGGGCCCCTTATTATTTGGGTGAAATATCGTATTGTGCCTCTGAATTTATAATAAATTTAGCTTAGACGAAAGTTCGATTTATTATTTTGTTTGTTACTAATATTTTTTTTGTGTTTTAAAACCCAAATAAACAATTAAAATAGTTCTCTCTATTAAAGCAATTGAATTTGTAAAGCGTAATCAAATATATATTGTCGCGAAAATGAAATACATGAAAAATTAAACAGAGATAGTCCCGTATTTGGGAAGTTCGAAGTAGATCAAAGAAGCCGCCAGAGGTCCGAGTTCGTTCGAGTCCTGTTCAGGAAGTGTCCGGACCTTCTCTTTGATGTATGCTGACGACCTATATAAAGAACTGGCCCGCCGCGAGTTTAGTTTAGTTTGTTTTCAGCTGTCTTTAAGTGATCATCAGTGGGGTCAGTGCTACAGTGCGACTTAGTTGCAGTGCGGTAAAGTGTTTTTATTTGAAGAACAGTGTTGTGCCGTGACTCTGTAAGTAGTAGTATAGTTCCGTGTTTAAGACAGTGCAGTGCCGTTAACTTCGCGAAGTGAAGGACAGTACAGTGCCGTGTTTTTGTGAACTTCAGTGATCATTAGTGAATTATTGAATGATGTAATCTGAAGAACAGAAAAGCTATCAGTGCATACTGTGAGTATTAATTAAGAATAATTAACCAAGTGTGTAGTGCATTGTTAAATAAATTGTGCATTGATAAAAACTGTGAAACTTATATGTCTTTAATTTTGCAATCCAAAAGAACTCTAATAAACAACGTTTATTACTGAATTTGTAATAAAGCGTAACAATATGTATTTGTGTCTTAACGAGGAATAATTGGAGACGTTATAAAACATCTTTAATAATTTCAATAAAAAAATTGTTACTAAAGCATAATACAGGAATTTTTAATGAAACTGAAAATTGCCATCCTTTATATTCTAAGAAAGACAAAAACTAAATTGTCAAATAATTTGCCAAACCAAAATAACTAAATTTCAAGTTAAATCATGGCGGCTAATTCCTTCTAAGGGAACTCAGCTACTGTGGTTGTACTCATGATGCAATTTTCGAAAACTTTCATGTCCATCAATCCTAACCACTAGATGACAAAAATGAGGTCCATACAAATATATATATATATATATATATATATATATATATAAATATATATATATATATATACTAGCTCTGATACCCGGCTTCACCAGGGAATTCATTTGAGGCTGAATTTATAATCATGGGAGAATTAATGGTAATTAACATACCGAGTTTTGTTAAGTTCGGTTCAATCGTTAGTTCCAAACAAATTTGTTGGCTTCCGCTGTAGTTTATAATGTATATCTCTTTTATACTTTGTTATAGGACAAAAGTGAATATAACAAAAGTTACTGAAAATAATAAGTACAGACAGAGGTTACAATTTTATATATATAGAAGCTCAGATACCCGGCATCGCTCAGGAATTCATTTGAGGCTGAATGGTGATGGTATTTTTTTGGCAAGGCTTTATTTTGCACAATATTTTGACATTTCCCCGTCCCTGTGTTTAGGGTATATAATCGTCGTTGCTGTGGATTTGTTAATAATAAAATTATTTTTTTATGTAAGACTTTATTTTTTATATTGTCATATTTCCCGTCTCCTGTGCATTATGCATAGACTTCGGTTCAGCCGTTTATGCGTGAAAAGGTAAAAAACAAACAAACAGACACCAAAGAAACAAAATGCAGTTATGGTGCCCATGACATGTGAAACAAAAAATTATCAATGTACAAACAGAGGTTACAATTATATATATATGAAACTTGGTATGTATTTTACTAATAACCCAACTTAGACTTTAGGCTATATTAATATCCTCTGAGACGAACAGGAGTGGGGGTTATAAGGGAAGCCAGAAATTAAAAATAGCGATATTTCGTTTCCTATTGGTTTTTCGGAAAATATGAACATAACAAAAGTTGTTTATTTTGTTATTTAGAGTAGCTTTTGTTAACTGTCATGGTCTCTATGACATGTGAAACGAAAAAGTATCGTGAAATTTCGAGAAAATTAATCAATGTACAGACAGAGGTTGCAATTACATATATATATATATATATATATATATATATATATATATATACATATACAGGATGTCATAACTGCCAGTGCCACCCCCCTTAAAATCTCTTATTATTTTAATACAACGCTGAGACTTGGTGGGCCATAATTGTCACCCCTGAAAAATCCTTTCAGTCCATATTCCACCACGTAAACTTTTCCAGTACTTCTCTAACGACCATAATTTTGGAATTTCCAATGTAATGCCCTTCGTTTTATAGCAGAATCTGGTACAAAATCATATTCTAAAACGAGTTTGTATCCGTGAAATATCGTTAGCCGTAAAATGAACAAATCTTTATTTCAGAAACGGCATATTTTATTGAAAAATGCTGCGACATGAAAGTTTTAGTCAACAAAATTGTCGTTAAAACAAGTCTACGGAGAATGAAATGGATTCATTTAAAAAAGTGGTAAAACGAAATAACGCAAAAGTATTCTTGAATGAATCCAAAAAATGATTACTTCAAAAAACGTTCTAATAATTAATTTATTTTAAACTAATTACTTAATAGTTATTTGAAAAAGGAATACATTTTTTCACCTGCAGACATCTCACCGTTTTTTTTTTTTACATGAAACTGTGCAGGTGGAAAAATGTATTCCTTTTACGAATAATTACTACGTAATTAATTTAAAATAAATTAATTCTAAGAATGTTTTTTGTTATATTGATGTTTTTTGAAGTAAACATATTTTTTGGATTCATTCAAGAATAATTTTGCAGTATATAAGCGTTTTCAGCAAAAATTAAAGATCAAGTGAAAAGTTTAAATATATCCATTATTATGAGTTGGATCGCAAAATGCCATAGAACCCTTCTTGTTAAATTATTAATAGTATTTTTTTTTACATAGAAATAGAGAATATGTGGTGAGATGAGCTCATAAGTGTGTTATACCAGCAAGTGGGAAATCTGCTTAGTTTACACAGACCCTGCGTGAGGGACTTTTTTAAATCATCATTCACCTCGTGTGTTTAAGTGTGGTCTGTGAAAACAATGCTGTATATCATATATTTGAACTAATGCCATTTGTGGAAAACTCCTTAAGGGAAATTATCAGATGAGGTTGTACTCATTTCCTTAAATTTCAATCGGTACTCCTACCTAGTAGGAGAATCCCATCACGCAGGGGTTGCACAAACTAAGAAACATTTCCACTTGCGAGCTTGCCACCCTGTTGATCTCAACTCCCCGTCTATTTATTCTCTATTTCTCCCAACGTAACAAGCCCATGTGGACAGAAATTAAAATTTAATCTAGACTTGAGGCGTTCAGTTATTCAAAGTACAGTAACGACGACTAGAAGTGAGGGTTGACTGAAGGCTCAAAATAAGAAAATAAAAAAAAAATCGCTTAATATACGAGTTAAGAAAAACATTTATAGAACAACAACTGTAGAGCATTTAATGACTAATCATATACAAACTTTTAACCTGATTCATAATAACTGAGATATTATGAATATTCGAATTACCCCATTGCCGTCCCAATGAGATAGCTTAAAAAAAAAGAAATGGCATATTATCAACGTTTTCAATAAACAGATAAATAAATTTTGTGTAAATCAATGATCGAATTTATTTTGAACTAATTGTGTGTTTATTTCACCCAAAAAGATAATATACCTTGCACTAATTTTCTATTGGAATAAGAACAGATTGGAATGGAAATAAATGATTTTGGTCCTGTGAAGAAGCAATGCAATGGACTATTAATTAAAATAGGTTTATTATGGTAATTACTCATTATATTGGTCTAGGAGTTATAGTGGGAGGTAGGTGAGAGCGAACAGTCCAGTCAGCAATGATGGAAGCTTGGACGTACCTCGTTGTGGGAGTTATCCTGGTACTCCTCTACATCCTAGATAGAATCAGCTATCGCACGGGTCTTCCTGGGCCCAAAGGTATCCCTCTTCTTGGGATTGGGCCCAGACTAGCACTCTTGCCTAGAGTAGGTGAGGTACTTATAATTGAAAAGAAATATGTATAATTTTGGTACTACTTAGCTGGTATGTTGCAAAAATACACTTGTCTGTTTCAACCATGAAGAGTTCGAAGCCCGGACGAAAGAAGAAGATTTTTTTTAATTGTATTTCATTGTTATAAATAAGCATACGTATACAAATGTGGCTCATATACGAAATGAGTCAGTGTAAGTAAGATTATATATGAATCAATAAATCAATGTCCCTGAAATAGAGTTATTAGTAATTAGAAAAATAATTAACGCATCGTTTTAAATTAATAAACAGTCAAATTGAAATAGAGTACAGTACTTCCAACCACTGATAGCCTTAACAAATGTGGCTGGGTGGAAAATTATTTCCTTTCAGTACATTATGCTTCAACTTAAAACCGCACTGAAATTGTAATTATTGGCCGATATTTCAGACATTTCTAGAGGAGTGACACTCAAGGTGGTCGATGACTACCTAAAAGGGGTCCATGTGAGTGATAAATAAAAGTCCGTCCCTCAGAGATTGTGTTAAAAAAGCAGATTTCCCATGTGCGTTACATATTTGCAATTTATCTCAAAAAATAAAAGTTCAATGAGACCAATGCACGGTATTTAAGCTTAGAATAAAGTAGTTCATGACATAATAGCTTATTGTCAATAAGACATGAATAGGAGTGGGGGTTTACTGAAGGCTGAAAACTAAAAAATTCAAATATCTTGGTTAATATATTCATGATAGAGAAAATATTTATATAACATTTATAGGCAATTAAATTTGCAGTAATATTTCGTCTATACACTTTTTTGACTTGACTTATATTATAATAACGAAGATATTTCGAATTTTCGAAATCCCTTCCTTCTAAACGCTCAGCCCCCCCCCCCAGTCTGATTTCAGCCGTTAATGAAAATGATCTTTCTTTTTACATAAAACGCTTACATATAGTATGGAAACGATAAAACAATAATTGCGACCGGTAGAGGGGTTACAGATATATTTATTTATTTATATATATTTATATATATATATATATATATATATATATCTACTAGCTCAGATACCCGGCTTCGCCCGGGAATTGATTTGAGGCTGAATGGTGATGGTATTTTTTTGGCAAGGCTTTACTTTGCACAATATTTTGACATTTACCCATCCCAGTGTTTAGGGTTAATACCCGTTGTTGGCATTTGTTAATAATAAAATAATTTTTTTTTGAAGTCTTCACTGTCCTCCAAATTGTCATATTTCCCGTCTCCTGTGCATTATGCATAGATTTCAGTTATTAAGGACAAAATATTAACATTGATTTGAATTAATTTTTCCAGGAGAGGTACCTGGTAGTTCAAATAGGAATGAATTGTTGAGCATATTTATATTTCTACGCAAATTACTTGCTCCACACTTTGTTCCTGGAGAAATGTATAAAAAAAAAAAAGTTAATCTAAATAACAAAGTAAACAACTTTTGTTATGTGCATGTTTGTCGAAAAACAAATAGACAATGAAATATCGCGAATTTTTATTACAGGCCTCCCTTATAACCCCCACTCCCGTTCTAACCTAAACATTTTAATATAGCTTATAATCATGGAAGAATTAATGCTCATTGACATACCGAGTTTTGTTAAGTTCGGTTCAAGCGTTAGCGCCCAATAAAATAGTTGACTCCCGCTTTAGTTTATAGTGTATATCTCGTTTATACATTATTAAAAGGCAAAAATGAATATCACAAAAGTTACTGAAAATAATAAGTACAGACAGAGGTTACAATTTTATATATATAGTAGCTCAGATACCCGGCATCGCTCAGGAATTCATTTGAGGCTGAATGGTGATGGTATTTTTAAGGCAAGGCTTTATTTTGCACAATATTTTGACATTTACCCGTCCCAGTGTTTAGGGTTTATACCCGTCGTTGCTGTGGATTTTTTAATAATAAAATTAATTTTTTATGTAAGACTTCACTGTCCTCCATATTGTCATATTTCCCGTTTCCTGTGCATTATGCATAGATTTGAAATATTAAGGAACATACGCTATGTAGGCTACTTAAACCCGGATCCTCCCGGATCTTTTGAGCGGCCTTGATGTTGGGAGTTACAATAACCACCTTCTTAGGCGTATTCCTATCACCTCCCATCCTTGGGTCTTAGGTTTGACTCCCTCTTTTAATTTGTCACACATTTCTTCCGCCGAGGCCACATTCAAGCCAGTATCAGGGGCCACCACTACCCTGCTCACTCTGTCCCTCAAAATCGATGCATACGAAGGCTTTTCCGCCTTGGACCTAGGCCTGGGCACTGGAGGTACGGCCGCCAACATCGGGGAGTCTCCCGTTAATGGACTCACATCTCTCGGGCGGTCACTCATCGCCTCAACCGCTCCAATCCTTCTCTCTATCAAAGTGTCCCTGTCAGACAGCCTTTCCATTAGGGAGTCGTTTTTGGCCCTCACTCTAACTAATTTATGGCTCATTTTAATAACCATAAATCCCTCCTAAATGGTCGTATATTCCTGACTTTGTCTGGCCCGCTATCCTTCTATCACCTTGAATCAACTCCTGTATTTGCTGGTATAGGCTGCCTAGACAGGAAACCACTTCAGCCAAGTCCATTTCTGCATCTCCCCTGAACCCTGTAAATGCTTCATCTCCAAAGCAACTGACTAATTTTTTAAAACGTTCCGCTGCCAGACATGCGGTACGAGAAATTTCTTCCTCTGAGAGCATGTTATTAAAATTATTAGATACCTCGAACAAAAACTACCATGTACATAGAGAGTGCCAACAAGCACACTGCGAAAGAAAAAAAACCAGAATAAATGACAGAACCGAGATCCCGGTTGTGTGACCCACAGACCGTAAACTATTAAAATAAAAAAAATAAAATAAAATAATAATAATAATATAAAAAAAAAATACCTGGAATTACTCTCACGCACTCATTCATAAAAATATTTAAAGTAAACGTACATTCCTCACTAAGCCTCTGAAGCATAAACAAGCTGAGAGGTAAGACACTGGGGATTAGGAGCTGGAGATAAGGTTAGCCCAGCCAGGATTAGGCGTCCCCACCAGTCTGCCAAATACGGAATAGGATATATCCACCTACCTTCTTCGATTCCGCACCTTCCTGCCTTTTAATCTGCACCAAAAAACAGGGCACTGCCAGTCAGCCTCGTCACCTCCGCCACTCCAAATTTCGCAAAAATCCACCGAGCCGTTCTGGCCCAGTAGGAAATGTAGTCTCAGCTTCCTTCCGCTTAGACCTCTGATGTGAAGCAATGTAGTCTACACATACCCATTCAAAACTACCTTGCTGCAAAAACTCAACTATATATAGTATTGTTGCGAAAATGAAATACATGAATAATCCTTCAGAGTGAGAGTCGCGTATTTTGCGCGACATCTCTTCTACCCATGGTACTCCTGGGACTACGTGCAGCAGTCCGCGATGACAGCATCACCAGCGCCGCAGAGATGGTTTATGGACAACCTCTGCGACTGCCTGGAGAACTGTTGGATACAACTAAGCAGCGAGCCAGCACCGAAGAGTTTGTCCAGCGACTTCGAGAGCAGTTGGAGCTACTGAGACCAGCACCGAAGAGTTTGTCCAGCGACTTCGAGAGCAGTTGGAGCTACTGAGACCAGCACCGAAGAGTTTGTCCAGCGACTTCGAGAGCAGATGGAGCTACTGAGACCAGCACCTCATCGCCAATCCACTGCAAAACCGTTTGTCCACAACGACCTACAGACATCCTCTCATGTTTTCTTGAGGGATGATACAGTACAGCGCCCACTCACCCCGCCTTATACTGGGCCTTACAAGGTTTTAAAGAGATGTTCCAGAACCTATGACATCCAGTTGCCTTCAGGACCCAGGACCGTGACGATTGACAGGCTGAAACCAGCTTACCTGCTCCAGGAAGACGACTCCAGTTCCAGCCAGCCTCTACCCTCAGCAGCAATACCATCGTCAGCTAGACCTTCCAATGACTCCGCCAAGGAAGATGACCAGCCTCCGCCATTCCAGGTGACCCAGCGAGGGCGTTTGGTTAAGCCTCCTGTTCGCTTCCTCGACGCAGTCATTGAGGGGAGGTGATGTAGCGGCGAGGTACTCGCGAATGAATAACCTTGACAGCTAGTCATAATTTCCATATGTTCGCGAGTATCTCGCTGCTATACGTTGCTATAGAGAAGTCCCTATAACTTAGTGAGGTTAGACTTAGTGAGTCTCCTATCAGCATTCGAATAGTGAACCACGTTTTAGGTTACAGTGCGTAATTATTGACTGTGAAAACGGGAGTCTGAAGTGCGGCCGTGGATGGACCTTTTTTGTTAATAACTTTATCATATTTTATTTTACTGTTGTTAATATATGTGATTTAGTTAATCTGGCTTTGACTTCATTACTTCTCGCATCGCCCCTCCACAATATAACCGGAGTTATTGTAAAATTAATGCAGAGCTGCTTTGTGAAGTCTTCTCTGTAGGCTAACCAGGCAAGAACAGACTATCTCTATCTCTATCTCTCTTAATCCTTCTTTACTCCCGCTTTACCTTAACCCTCCGTTAGTCGCGGCGTCCTGACAGGTGCATCTTTGAGGTGTTTTTCTAATAACTTCCGATTGAATAAACCTAACGACTTCCGCCTCCAGCAATGCTTCTAGCTTCCCTTCCTCCTCAAAACAGTATAGGTTTGACCTTCCAAGTTTGTACACAGTGCGTTCCTTGTGTTAAAATCACCCCACAGGTGCACCGCGACCAAAGTTGTAAGTTTTTCAATTTCTTTTATTTCTATATTTAATCTATTTTACCTTAGACATATCCATCATTTGACGTTTGTAGTGCCTAGATTGTTTTTGAATAGTTAAAAATACCTTCAAAATTGGGAATTCACCTCTGAGGTGACCGCGACTAACAATGCATTTTTAAAACATTTTTCAGAAAAAGTGGACCAAGAAATGCGTATTTTTTGAATTGTGTAATCAAAATGATATTGCTAGACTTCACCACCCATTAATGGATCCTTTCGAAGAAGACGATAACATACAGAACGGGGTGTAGACTCAGAGACTGAACAAAGTGACGTGGAATCGGAAAGTGATGGGGAGAATGAGCAGTCACACGAAAAATATGTTGCATTGAGAAGTGTGAACAGAAAGATTGTTGACCGTTATGAGTGGAGGAAACCCCCTTTTCCTTTGCGTACAATAGGAAAACAAACTGTATTGACACACTTTCCAGGAGTGAAAGGGCGCGGCAAAGGATGTTACTAATGAACTTGACTGCTGGTTCTGGCTCTTTGATAAGACGATTATTAGTAGTATTGTGCATTGCACAAACGAATTTAAAAAAATCGTTGAGCCAGAATTTCCTAGGCAGATGGATGCCAAAGTGACGGACTTCACAGAAATAAAAGCCTATATAGGCCTTCTTTACTTAGCTTGTACATACAGAGGAGCGAGAATGAATTTAGAAACATGTTGGGCAAGAAACTCACCTGAGTTGAACTTGAAAGCACTAAAAGATTCGACGTGAAACGTTTTAATTTCCTTTTTTATCATAAATGTTTTCTTGTATTTGCTATTCCTGCAGTAATCAAATGAATAAATAGTTCTCAACTATTCTTATTGCACTTTATTTATATATGTTTTCTAGTAGCTAAGTAAGTAGTACCTAACGAATTCATAGTTCATAAATTGCTTCATGTTACCTGAAATGAATTAATATTTTTTGATAGTGGTAAGACATGTTCATGTGTTACTTCGCTAAGTTTTAAAATAAAATAGGTCTACTATTTTTTCAGATAAGTATTTATATTTGTTTAACTCTATTTTTGCCCTAAGAAGCAGTTTTATCATCATATTTCTCCATCGTCACCTCATAGGTGACCAGCGCCTACAGTCGTTTGGAAATTACCCGCGCCTAACGGAGGGTTAAGGCTGCCCTTATACAAGCTGTTCTTTCCAATTTTGAAACCCGAATTTTAATTAGTCACATTTTAATAGGTCTCTCTCTCACAAAAAAAAAATGTCTTATGTAAACTATTCTTACAGACATGTATAAATGGATGGGACAAATACTTCAAACCTATGGATGGACATTGGAGGTGAATATAGCTGGTTTGAGAACAGTCGTTATTGCTGATCCAGCAGATGCAGAGGTCTGTATTATTTTACTTTAAATCTAATAAGATATATAACAGTTATGGGACTGTACAATTTTTTGATATTCATAGTAAATGTAATATTTATATGAACAAGTAAGGAGCATTAATCCTTATTACTAATAAAAAAATTCTCAAATTTTTTTAGCAGATTTCCCTTAAGGGAAATCAGCTATTGAGGTTGTACTCATGACGGAATTTTCGAAATTTTTCTTCAAATGTCCATCGATCCTACCTAGTAGATGACGAAAATGAGGTCCGTTCAAAACTGTATATATATATATATATATATATCTATATATCTATCTATCTATCTATCTATATATTTGTCTGTTACCGCTCTAGCGGTCGCAATTTTTGTTTGATCGTTACCAACCTCGATATTTAATCGTTTTATGTAAAAAGAAAGATCAAGTTCGTTAACGGCTGAAATCGGACCACGGGGAGGGGGGGTTTAGAGAAGAGGATCTTCGAAATTCAAAATATCTCCGTTACTATTCGTCGGATCGAAAAATTATACAGAATCAATCTTATTACAAATTAAATTTAATATAAATATTGTTATATACATTTATTCTCTATCTCGAATATTAACCGAGATATTTGCATTTTTCAGTTTTCAGCAAACCGCCACTTCTACTCATGTTACGTAAACAATACTCTGCTACATAATAAATCACATTATTGGAAGTTTAAATACCAAAAATTGTATTCAAGAGACTTTTATTATACGAGAAACATGCAAATATGCCCTGGTGACTCCCCCCCCATCTTAAAGTTTTGGACTACTAAAATTTTATTGATTGAAATAACAATTATTCTGACTCATTATAAATTACACTAATAGATATAGTAAATAGTTCTCAATAAAATTAATGTGTTATATTCTGATACATTTCAGTAATTGTTTTTCTTTCCGGTGTGACGCAGGCCGACCCGTTTGTTTACATTTCTAACCTAACGCTTCCTATCGGCAGGTTATTGAAATTGGATGAAACATTTCTGATATCCGTCTGTATTTATTCACGGTGTTGTTGTGTTAGCAGTATGTATATTTATCTATTACTAAACTTCACGTGGGAAATCTGCTTAGTTTACGCAGCCTCTGCGTGACGGACTTTTTCTCAATTGTCTGCTACTAATTAGTACATTATATTATCATGGTTTTCATTTTTTTCCAATCAGATATATTTGGCCAACTCTCAATTATTTCTAACTATGGCTCGATGAAGAATTTGGATATACAAACTCCTCATTGCTTAAAATTTGTAGATCTTAGAATATGCAATATATAATTATAATGATGATTTTACACATAATAAACTAAAAATAAATAAAGCTGTGACTAATTTTTGTTATACAGCAAAATAATACATAAGAGATTTTTATGTTAAATTTATTTAATTTCAGGTGCTTTTGAGTGATGTTAAGAATATAACCAAAGGTAAACCCTATTTCACCATGAAGCCTTGGTTACTTAATGGACTATTTTTGAGCTCTGGTGAGTGTTATCTTTTTACGGCTTTGAGACTGAATGATGATGGTATTTTTTTGGGGGGGGGGGCTTTACTTTGTACAATATTTTTACATTTTCCCGTCTCAATGCTTAGGATTTACACACGAGTCTTGTGTGCTGGGGAAATGTTAATAATAAGGGCTTTCCTCTAAAGCGATCATTCTTGATCGCTGGAGATTGCTGATTCGATTTAGACTTTCATGTCCTATAACATAGCCACCTCTATAGTTTTTCGTGTACCTCATTTACACTTCAGTATACGAAAAAAAGTGAATGTAACAAAAGTTACTCTAAATAACAAAACAAACAACTTTTGTTATATGCACGTTTAGGTTACGAAATATCGCGATTTTATATTTCAGACCTTCCTAATAACCCCCACTCCTGTTCGTACCTCAAAATCTTAATATAGCTCATAATCAGGGAAGTGTTAATACCAAATCGTTTATGGAGTTTCGTTTAGTTTGTTGAGACCTTTGTGCTATTTAAAATTGTTGACTCCCACTATAGTTTTTAGCGTATAACTTATTTATACATCGGTATACGGCAATATTGTTTTTAAGGTGAAAGGAGAATACTCTGATACTTTGATTAATTATAATTATCAACTGGACATTCTTAACACGTGGCCGAACTCACAGACATACAGCGACTCACTACTATACAGCATCCTGTCTACCACTCACTACTCTATACTACATCCTGTCTACAAAGAGGTACAAGTCTTACAAAGAGAACTTAAATATAAATGTACAATATACCTACTTAACACGCCTCCTTACATTTATATTTAACAACAAAACATAATTAATTAATTAAACATAAAATACAATACAAGAACTTACATTTCCAAAGACAACATTTCTCTAAATTTCATAAACTTATTACTCCCAAGAGACTTGGTGAAAATGTCAGCAACATTATCATCAGAATTTACCTTACAAATATCAATAATACCATTTTTAACATTTTCAGTAACAAAATGATAGTGCACCTCGATATGTTTGGAATTATTAGTGAAATTTCCATATTTAGCTATAACCAAAACTCCAGAATTATCCTCATAGACTTTAATAGGTACACAAATATTAATAAAAACATCATTCTAAATATTACGCATTAAATTTAACTCAGTAACAGCTTCAGACAAAGCAAGATATTCAGCATAAGTAGATGCTTTAGTAACACTATTCTGCTTTTTTGATTTCCAATAAACTACATTGCCAAAGAACCTAACAACAAATCCAGAAATAGACTTTTTGTCTGTGATATCACCTGCCCAATCAGCATCTACATAACAATCCAAAATATCAGCCTTAATATTGTAGTAAAATACAAATATTTTAAAATTCTCAGAACATATTTAAAATGGGTATCGTCGTAACAGTTTTGGAATCTATTTCTCAAATAATTTACACAAAAAGATATGTCAGGTCGTGTACCAGAACTTATATATAACAGAGCACCTATTAGATTTCTATATTTAACATTTTAATTTACACTTGCAGGCTCTAATTTAAGATTAACATCCATAGGGGTTTTAAACATTTTAGAATTTTCAATCTTATAAAGTTTAGTTAAAGATTCAATGTAAGTTTTCTGACTCAAGGATAAACAGTTGAAGCTTTCATAATCAATGTCAATTCCAATGTAATTTTTAACATTTCCCATATCTTTCATTTTAAACTTGAATGACAATTTATTTTTTATTTTATTAATAACATCCTTATCTTTTGAGCAAATTAAAAGGTCATCTACAAATAATAAAATATAAACAGGTAAACTATTTTTAATCTTTACATACAAACAGTCATATTTACATCTACGAAAACCAAGAGTTTGTATAAAATTATTAAAACACTCATACCAAGATCGAGGACTTTCTTTTAGACCATAAAGGGCCTTTTTTAATTTATATACCTTATCTGAACCATCCTGATAACCGAAAGGTTGTTTAACATAAACTTCAGATAAGATTTTACCATTTAAGAAGGCTGTACATACATCCATCTGATCTATATACAAATTATTTTGGCAACAATAAGATAACAATAATTTTAAGGTTTGCATTCTTGCCACTGGGGAATATGTATCTACATTTTCAACATTTTGCTGGAAACCTTTCACTACAATTCTTGCTTTATACACATCACTACACTTCTTTCTGAACACCCACTTAACATCTAACACTTTCTTTTCTTGAGGTCGATCAACTAGCAACATGTGTCGTTTTCAGCAAGGCTGCTCATTTCCTTGTCCATCGCCACCTTCCACATTTTAGCATCTTCAGAGTTCATCACCTCCTCAAAGGTACTTAGTGTCAAAGCATTGCAAAAATTAGCAGATATGCAATAATATCCAAACTCTTCATCAAAGCGGTTTGGAGGTTTAATTATTCTTTTAGGTTGTGTGATTGTCTTTTTCATGTCTTCTTCATTTTCACAGTTTAACTCATGTTGTAATTCGTTTTCATTCGGCACATTCTTGTTTTCTTCTGGCTCTCTGGCATTGTCTTTATTTTGTTCATCCTTGTTTTCTTCATCTTTCATACCAACAATTTTAACATCTTCTTCAATAATATCAACATGCCTAGCGATGATCACTTGATTGTTTATCAAAACTCTGTATCCAACTTCTGTATATCCAAGTAATAGTCCTAATTCAGCTTTCTTTTCCCATTTAGACTTTCTATTTCCTTCAGGAATTCTGACATAGACTTTACTTCCGTACATTCTTAGGTTGTTCGCTGAAGGCTTCCTTTTGAAGAATATTTCATATGGTGTCTTTTTTTCATAAGTATTAGTCAAAGTCCTATTCTTTAAGTAAGCAGCAGCTTTGATTGCTTCGGGCCAAAAACTTCTATTGACCTTCGCCTCGGTCAATAAACACCTTGCCATGTCCATCAGGGACCGATTATACCTTTCTGCAGTTCCATTTAATTGATGAACATAAGGAGGGCATGGTTTTATAATAATCCCTTTTTTTCTTGCAAGTTGATAGATACTATTATTTATGAATTATTTTCCGTAATCACATCTCAATTCTTTTATCATTTTTGCAGTCAAGTTTTGAATTTCATTTACAAACTGCACGAAACTTTGGACTTTATACAGAAAACTTTAACTAATTTGCTATAGTCATCAATAAAAGTTAAAAAATATTTCTCACCACTAAAACCAGGAGTTGAGTGAGGCCCATTCAAATCGGTGTGGACTATTTCTAGTATTTCCTCGGCTCTTCTTCTATTATTATTAAACGGTAGATTGTGCATTTTATTTTCTATGCAAATAGCAAACTTCATAAAAATAGGTTCTATTTCTTTAGGTAAACCGTGAAGGATTTCATTTTGACACATTATATCTAACTGTTTAAAATTAATATGCTAAGGGTTCGATGAAGTTTTTCCTTTAACGTTATTGTCTCTTGACTATTATTGATAACATTTACACTTATCTGAGCCTTTGCAATTTTAGTAGAAACTTTATATAGTCTATCTTGTTTCTTGGCAACAGCAACTAGTCTTCTATTTGAATCATAAATTGTAGCCATGTATCCTCTAGAAATAATAGAATGACTGTCCGTAATCTTTGAATAACTTAGTAAATTTGCTTTCATTTCCTTTACATAAAAAACATTTTTTAAAGTGACTATAGAATTACTTTCATAAACGGGAAATAAAAGAGTAACATTACCAACTTTTGAAGCTTCTAAAATTCTTCCATCTCCAATTTTGACTTTAACTGGGTTCTTTAGGGTAATGCACTGATCAAAATATTCATCAGTAGTAATAATATGGTCGGTACATCCACTGTCTAGAAGCCAATCAATTTGACCACCAATTAGAGGAGCTATTATTAGTAATAGTAGTATAAAAACTGCTTCCTGACCTATCTGCAGGCTTATTATGAACATTTCCAGTTCCACGACTAGCACCAGACCAACAATTCTTTATCAAATGTCCAGGCTTCCCACACTAAAAACAGACTTTGGATCTATTTTGAATTTTGCTTGATTCTGCCTTAAAAACATTAGACTTGTCATTCGACATTTCCTTACTGCGACTTATTTCTTCAATTGACTTTAGCTTAATCTTGCTCTTCAAATAATCCACTGTTCTCTCTTTCTCTGGTAGAACATCGATCAAATCTCTAATATGACTGTAAATTGATGGTAAAGCTTTAAGCATATAATTTAACTTTTCTGTTTCACTTACAGTTGCCCCTGCTTGCTTTAATTCATTAACAGATTTCTCAAATTCATCAAAAAATAATGATACATCAGAGAAGTTTTTTAATTTTATGTTTTCCAGATTGTTTCTACATATAATTTGCAGAGCAGAAGACTTTTTTTTGATACATTTCATCAAATTTGGCAATAATTTTAAAAGCTGTGTCTAATCCACTTACATATTCAAGTTGTTTATTAGTAATAACACTGTAGATAAGGTTAGTCGCCAATAAGTCCTTTTCTCTTTCGACCACTTCTTTACACTTCTTATATTGCAAAAATTTTAAAATCCTTATTTTCCAATTAGAATAGTCTTGTCCATCAAACACTGGTACAAACATTTCACAACTTTTGATAAGCGACATTTTATAACAAACGCTGTATAACCCGATTAATTAAACAAACACTGTAAAACCACTGACTGCTACCATGTTAAGGTGAAAGGAGAATACTCTGATACTTTGATTAATTATAATTATCAACTGGACATTCTTAACATGTGGCCGAACTCACAGACATACAGCGACTCACTGCTTTACAGCATCTTGTCGACAACTCACTACTCTATTCTACATCCTGTCTACAAAGAGGTGCAAGTCTTACAAAGAGAACTTAAATATAAATGTACAATATACCTACTTAACAATTGTAACAACAAAAATTACTCTAAATAACAAAATATACAACTCTTGTTACGTGCATATTTTCCAAAAAACCAATAGGAAACAAAATATTGCTATTTTTAATTTCAAGCTTCCTTATTAACCCCCACTCCTGTTTGTCTCAGAGAATATTAATATAGCCAGAAACCTAACCTGTTTTAGTAGTAATATACATGTCAAGTTTCATAAAATTCGGTTCAGCTGTTTACGATTCTATAAAGGACATACAAACAAACATTCATTTTTATATATATATAGAAGATAATAATATTCCCTTGTATTACTAGTTTAATTATCCCTTATATTATTAAGTAGCAATGTTGACAGTTAATGAGTTGAAATAGAATTGGTTTTCCTAGAAAATATAAAGATTGAGGGTTAACTGCAGCATTAAATTATCCCTTGATTTCTCTCTAATCTTTTTTTTTTTGTACTTTCATTGTCCTGCTGTAGTGATTAGAAGAATATTGAAGAACTTATGTATCAAATAGCAGCCCCAGTCATTTCTGAGTTAAAATAAATATACAGGTTCATTTATAAAAATATCACGATTCCATTATTTTATCATTAGTACATAAAATACAAAATACAGTCCAGGTGTTGTCTTTAGATGGCAGAGAATGTGAAGTATGTAATATTTTTGAACTTCATACTAATGAATAATAAACACCCAAACGCAATCTATAATTTTCATCTTAAAAAAAACGTATATTATTTATATTGGTAAAAATAGGATATAATTACTTAAAAAAAAAAATCATTCTTACCAACAATAGTAAAGTATAAAATACCTCAAATTGATATTATTCATTCTCATACTACATTTACAAAAGAAAACTTCAGTTTTATTCAGGAACTTCCAAGGAATACAAATAAATATTATTTGTTGTTCAAAATTTGGTAGTGGAAATTCATAAAGATAAAAATTTTGTTACCGGCAATTTTGTTCAAACTAAACCTTGTTCTTTACATTTTATTTTACTTTATAAATCTACTATTAATGAAGACCTTATTGTATTCATCAATGAATATACACACTCTCCTGTTAATGATAGAATAATGATGGAAAATTAGTGACTGATCTTGTCTTGAACACTGCTCACATTATAGTAAACGATGTCATTAAGCAAATTAAAAAGTAGATCAACATAAAATGGGAAGTGGAATAGCATCAGAGATACAAAACTACTTGGAATAAAAGAAAGTCCATCATGCAAGGGCTGCGTTAACTAAGCAGATTTCCCACATGCACCACTTATTGGCATTTATCTCAAATCTTAAAAGTTCATTGAGACAATATTTGGTATTTAAGCTTCATTTAATGTGTTTCATAACATAATAGAATATTGTTAATAGGCGTTGAGTAGGAGTGAGGCTTTACTGAAGACCAAAAACTAAAAAATCAAATATCTTAGTTAATAATCAAGATAGTGAAAAAATGTACAGAACAACATTTATAGAACATTACATTTGCAATAAGATTGATTCTATACAATTTTTCAATCCGACGCATAATAACGGAGATATTAAGAATTTTCGAAATTCTTCTCCTCTAAACCCCCCTCCCCCTGGTCTGATTTTAGCCGTTAAAGAACTTGATCTTTCTTTTTGTATAAAACGATTATATATGAAGTTTGGTAACGATAAGACAAGAATTACGACCACTAGAGCGGTATCAGACAAAAATAAATATATATATATATATATATATATATATATATATATATATATATATATATATATACATATACACAGTTTTGAAGGGACCTCATTTTCGTCATCTCCTGGGTAGGATCGATGGACATTTGAATAAAAATTTTAAAAATCGCGTCATGAGCACGACGACCTCAATAGCTGATTTCCATTAAGCGAAATCTCCTAACAGTATTCTTGAATGGCTGTCAAGTAATCAGAATGCTAATATGGAAGAAGTAGTTCTTGCTCTTTTGAGACATGGCCATTAAGGGATAGCATACACCTCATAACTAGGACTGAACCACCATTATCTTCACTGTGTAATAAACAAATAACAATCAAGCAGTGTTACTTACAAACTGCAGAATAATTACTGACAAAAACTTACCTACAAACCTTTCAGCCTTTTCCCCAACAATCAGATGATAATCATTTGATCCAGCGAATACATTTTTCAATTGAGGGATAATTTTTCATCTGGACACTGGATAGTTTTATGTATTATTTCTGTATCGCATATGTTAAGAGAGATATATATTTTTTAAATTCACACGGTGTATTGAATTCATCAGTTTGTCATTTACCAGTAATTGGGAATTTTTCCTAGTTTAAAGAGACCCTGGTGGACTTTTTTGTATTAGTTATTTAAAGGCAAACTATTTTTTTTTTTGGCAAAGGTGTACATTGGATCCTAAGGCTGAATGAAGAACAGAGCTTGATAATTGTTTTAGTTTCTATTCTATCTTTTACATGTAACAATATTTAAGTGGGAATTCAAAATTACTTATATAATGAGAATTGAAAAACAATTAATTTAAATTAATAGGTGATACATGGCATCAAAAGCGGAAGCTATTGAATCCAATATTTCACTTCAAGATTCTTGACGATTCAGTAAATCATGTCACACATACAGTAGATCGTTTTGTTCAGACACTATTAGAAACAAATGGCCAAGCGATACATGTTGATGATCTTATAAAGACTACTACATTGGATGTTATTTGTGGTAAGCTTATTTTTATATCATTACTTGGTAGCTCATTAATTTAAAGAGTGGCTAATGTTTCTACCCATTCTTAAATTGCCTTCAAAGATACTCAGTTGAGTCCTGAATAAGTGAGTAGAGAACATGCAACTGTTCCTTCTGCTAGGAGGTAATAAAAGAGTTATTCATGTGCCTGTTTGTACTTAAATTATTTACACAATGCTTCACTCTCATTAGAATCTTTCTGCTTTACTCATACACTATTGAGTATTCAGTTAAAGAAATGAGACACCTTTCAGGTTCCGTCAGCATATGAGAAGCTGTACTAATGGCTTTATCAGTATAAAGGGTGATCATATTTTAATGGACTCGTTTTTAAAATGTACAGTAATAAAACTTGAAAGTAATAAGTGAGCTAAAATTTATATTAAAAAAAAAAAAAAAAAAAAATGACTCACTCCAAAAATAAAAATGAAGGACACAAAATAAATGGTCTTCATAAATAACAAAGGACTTTCTCAGAAACAGTGGCGGCTGATAGCTAATATTAGTGGGGGTGCTACTGCAGAAAATCCAGCACGCCAGGGTCGGCAGTGCTCTCTCTCCCTTGTGGAGCTTCCTGTCCGTGCATGCGCATGGAACGTGAAGCAAACAGTTCCATCCAAAATTTTTGTATCTTTTTTCGTAAACTGGGGGATCGTTATTGCATTAACCCTTTACTGCATGATTTTTTTAATTTTTGTAAAAAAAAATTTTTTTGTTTTATCCTGGTATCAATAGCGTAGAAAAATTAATTAAAAAAATATTTTTCAACTTTTATAGTTTTAATTAGCATTTTTAAGTATGTTGCAGATATGCAACATCATGCAAATAAGTGCCCGAAGATAGGAGGAGGATGGGATTGCTCACAAAATTTATAAGTATAATAATCCAAATTTAATTGCTGAAGAGAAACATAAACAAAGTCATAATGTTTATAAACAATCTATATTTAATAAAAAAGTAAATAAGAGCTAAATTTTAAGTACATTTACATCAAAGGCACTTATAGAAATATAAATTGTAAATTTACCCGTCACACTTATTTATGAAATAAAAGCAGATTTTATCTTTATTAAAACATAAATTTAAATTGCATTTTTTGCACTTCACATAAGTTAACCCATTGCAACCCAACATCTTGCATTGATTGCATTTACTGTCCCATTGAAGCCAGTGATCCGCTCCGTCTTTTCTTATATGGCCTATACTGGGCCTAGCAGATGCACATTTCTTTTTTCTTAGCTGCTTCTCTCTTCTTCTCTTTCTCCAGATGGTCGACCTTTTTTCGGTGTTTCCGATCGCCAAGAAAATCAAAAACATTTTTTGGCAAAAAGCTGTCCCCCTTGAAACGTATCTCATCCTCTGTCAATTGCAAGTGCTCCTTCGTCCAATAATAATTAGTTGGTTTTATCTGACCCTTTGATATATTTTGTGGTATCTAACAAGATTCAAACTCACTCTCTGAAGTAAAAGGAGCTTCGTTTTTGACTGTTGGCGTTTCTGGCACCCCACAGTAAGTCAAAAGGTCGTCAACTCGTTCCAGGGGGACATCATCGGGTAGTGGAACAAGTTGGTCAATTTCTTCAATCTCAGGCGAAATCGTTCCCTCACTGCTGTTTGGTAAATTAATCACACTTATTACTTCATTTGGAGTAACTCTTGTTCTCCTTCCATCGTTTTTCGGAATAATAAATTCCTCAGACATAATAAAATAAGAAGGAAAGAAAATAGTATCGATTCGCATGATGTTGCATATGTGCTACATAACTATAATTTGGGCTGACACTAATAATATTTATTTTATAATTACTCTTATTGCTTTAATACATTGTACTTACTTCAATAATGATGAGAATATTTTTTTCAAACCGCAAAAATAACTACAAATCAGAAAAAATAGAAGTTGAATGTTGCACTGATAGCAGCTAGACCTGATATGAGATTCTGAGACAAAAGGAGGCTTGCACTTACCTGTTAGGACCTATAAGGATCTAAAAGAGCTCTATATGGTCTTCAGTGGATGTTGTAGAATGTCTTCAACACAAGTTCACTCACTAATAATTCAACAGAAAGCACTAGCATGAATTTTAAGAATATGTTGCAGATATGCAACACTATGCACTAGAGGGTTAAGCTTAAGGATTATATATTATACAAGTATAAAGAAAGAATTAAAGAAAAAAGCCTCATTATATTAAATATTATAGATAATATCAAGTTTAATTGGGGGTGCTGCAGTTCCACAGTGCCTACACACAAGCCGCCACTGCTCAGGAATATTTTTCTTGATACTGAATATTGCTTCTGCCATAGAATGATCAATAGATGACATATATTCCCACTGAAAATCATGATGTCCCATCTTTGCCCATCCTATAGCAGTAGAGACGATATTTTGTGGTATTCTAGTATAGAGGATCATAATGACAACCAGGTGATGCAGGCTTCCTTGTTTGTATGAAGAAGAAAAGATGGAACCAAAAAACTTAAAGGGATAAAATCAAATAAAAAAACTACACTTGGTGGTTACTCAAATCAGCAAACATGAATGGCTCCAAACAGCCAACCAAGAAAGCTTCATAAAATAAACTCCTGCTAACATTTATATATCTATATGCTACGTCTAATTGTAGTTTCTTATTTAAGTGTGTTTCATAAAATACTAACTTGCTAGCAATTCTTTGGTTTTCAAGAATCTGGTTTTGGAATATCTATGGATAGTGAAAACAAGACGAAGCACGACTTTCTTTGTGTAGCAAAAAGGTAACTTTACTAATTAATAAACTTAATTTCAAATTAATAAAATGCTAAAAATCAGAATTGCCCTGTTAATTAAAAAAATATATCTTATTAATAATACTAATACAGCCTATACATTATTTTTATTTATTTATTAATATCCTTTCTTTGCTGGCTAATTGGGGCGGGTTATCTTAAGGTTACCACCCTCTTCTGACGTGGGACTAAGGGTTTTGTTTAATGAATGTGTGTGTGTGTTTGAGGTTGTGTGTGGTGTTATATCTACAATTGATTCCCTTAACCAGAAAGCATGTTTCTCACAGAACCGAACAAGGGAATAAGAGGGTCACATGGTTTTCCGTTAGCTTCTCTAACAGATCACCCAACAATAGATGGATCAAGAGGAAAATTCCAATCACCCCAATGAAGGCTTGACTGGAGAAAATTCCAGTTGAGGAACCTAAACAGGTTATGGGGTCAGTCCATTTAATATAGTATTTATGGACTTCATCAAAAGAAGTCATGTTATGCCAGCTTGGAATCCTTTTTTAAATGACATTAAAGGTTGAGGACACTTTGTGGATTGGAAGTTTCTTTCTAGTTATTAACTAATAGTACTAGTACTATCTACTATAGTTCTTTAAATATCTTCATTCCTGGCACCCTAAAATAATGTACACATTAGAAAAAGAAAATAGAGGAATTTTAAATTATTTCCATTTAAGAGTAGGAAACTAATAATAAACTGATATTTTCATAACAATGATATTACAAATAGAACTCAGGTTGCATTGCATTTATATTACTTCGGACCTTGCATGAACCTAAAACCTGTGCTCCTAAATGAGCTAATTATTTTCCTATAATTTATTCAACTTTTTCTCTTTTACTTTATCTTTCAAATTTGTTTTTTCTCTTTTCCCTTTCATTGTTTTTAATAGCATTAATAGAACTTTTACATAATTTTTAAACATTTTAATCACACAGATGAAAATATTTTTATATTTAATGTGTCATTCATGCTCTGAGAATGAATGCTGGTTCTGAAAAGAAATTATTGGCTAAACAGTCCTCAAAGGGTCAAGGCCTACCTATAAAGTTTTGGTGTGAGGTCAAGACGTCAGATATTTACTGCTGGATTATGGTAGCATTACAGACTCAAGACAACCATTTCTGTATTAAAATAGTTACTTCAATGCTGAATCATACAGAGTGTTACAAATGGCCTGGATAGAAGTTGAGCCTCAAAACCCAATGACCACACATCTAAATTAAATTGAATGAGCCATTCCGAAGTTTGAACTTGGTACCTCTAGTATGTGAGTCTACTAAGCTTTTGTAATACTCGTATAAATACAATTGTTTAAGAACTGTATGTAGATTGGGGAACATGGACACTATTGGCCAATGACCTCATTATATAATGCTATTATGGTAAGATCTTGATCACTACTCTTGATATTCAAAGGTGGTAGATAAATAGTCAACCAAAATTTGCATTGCCCGGTTTTTCCTCCTATTTCCACCCCTGGGAACTATTGTACTTTCTTGTTTTACTGTTATACTTTTTTGAGGCTATAATAGTTAATAAACTATATATATTATTGTGCTAACAATTCGGTTTCTTTATTACACTTACTTAATAAGTGGTGGGAGAAAACATTTTGGATTTTGTTTCATAGATTTTTCCATATGTATCATTTTTCATTGAAACTCATTTTATAGTAAATTAAACATGAAGGTGACTAATACTCATCTTGTGCTATTCCAGAAAGAGGAAGTGTCTTCAAAAAAATTAGAGATAGATTAATGTTACTTTACCGATATATATATATATATATA
Source organism: Riptortus pedestris (assembly GCA_019009955.1). Lineage (NCBI taxonomy): Eukaryota > Metazoa > Arthropoda > Insecta > Hemiptera > Alydidae > Riptortus > Riptortus pedestris. Next base: position 69,774,144 of record CM032232.1, on the reverse strand, counting down.
TATATATATATATATATATATATATATATATATATATATATATATATATATAATAAGAATATCCTTGACATTGTGTTCTTGAATTTTAAAGAAAATGAAGATCATTGATGGTTTGATCCATATCGGGGAATTCATATAGGTTACTGGGGGGGGGGGAGCACTCTTCTCCCTCTGATCTACCGACTTTTGTGATGATAAAAATCATTTTTTTTATTAGTACATTTCTTTGACCAGTAGCACTCTATCATAGCATGAGTCCATTCAACAGAACTAACAAAGCATTATATAAGTTCAGGATGTCTGACTTTTATATCTATTATCATAAAAGTGGATAACATTCTATTAGCAAAAAGGAAGCTAGCAAATGCTTTCAATTTATGGCATATACATGATTTCCTTTAACTGAAATTGTTTTATTTTAAATTTTACAGTCTTACTGACCAGGCAACAGAGTGGTTTTTTAGTTTCTGGTTACACATAGGTCTATTATTCCGCTGGAGCTCATTGGGCAGATCATATTATAAAAATATATCAATTGTACATTCTTTCATAAGAGAGGTAAGAAAACGTCAATTTCTTATATATTTTGTTACTGTTGTAACTAGTCAAGATTTAAATTCAAACTGATTTAAACTAGTGCATCCATTGGGCTTACTCTCCCTAGTTTCACACTATAATTAACTTCTCATCACAATTAGACCTTGGTTTCGATTAGTTCTCCTTTCTTTATGCCTCTCAAAAATTTACCTTCTGAACAGTTTTCCCTCATCATCTTCTATTCACGTACTTTGGCCATTTCCAAAATCCTTTGAGACATCAGTGCTCTCGCCTAGCAAGTTAGTTTTATAGAGCACTCAAGATTGACAGTTCTCTGCATATGCTAATTTCCAGTAAATATATGTCCCTGTGACATTCAAACTCCACTTTCCAACAACAAATCTAGGATGAACAAATTTGTTATAATTTATGAAAATATTTCCCTCATTTATAGAAAGGGTGTTTGTTATTTCCAGGATAAATCCTTTTTTTTTTTTTCAATCAATGATCACTGTTTGCTTTAATCAATTACAGGTTGTTGATCAGCAAAAAAAGAGCTTTGTAAAGAATCAAGTAGAAGACAAGAATAACACTAGTGAGTACGCTGAAATAAATAAATAAAACGTAAATGATTTGAAGTTGGTATTGGAATAATGGAATAATTCAGATTTATATTTCTAACACATTGTGGTGGCAACACAGTTTTTTGTTAGACTGAGTACGATCATGACTGACACCATTTGGTTGATCACCAGATCAATTACATCTGTGTAAATTTATTTGTTTTCTGCATATCTTTGAATAGTTGTTTTTCATAATCCATTTTCCTATACATTTTCACATTTTTATAAAAAGAAAGGTATCATTTTTTTATAATAATATTACAATAACTGAGATAATAACTATGATAGTCAAATAGAGGTATATTTATTCTTCTTGTTCCAGTTTAACTTCTTATATTAATCTTACTATTAATTATTAAATAAAATCTCTAATCCAAATTAATGCGACTTTTGCAATGTGCACTCTAAATACCTTTCAGACTTTCAAAAGTAGTATTATTTATTAACAGAAAAAAAAAAAAACTTGTTAATAGAAAACCGGAGATTTGCTTTTTTGGATCGACTGTTGGAAATAGATGCTGAATATCCAGGGAAACTGTCTTTTGAGGAAGAAACCATTGCTTTTACCTTTGCAGTAAGTAAAAGTAACTTATAATAAATAAAACAAAAAATCTAAGTTTTCATAACAGTTGCATGCAGGGCACATTTGTATTAACATTTCATTGGTTTCTTTTTTATTAATCATAGGTCCCTTATTGGTTGATTTTTTTTGTCAACATTTGTTTTTATTTTAGGGGTATGATACTACTGCTGCTGCATTAACCTTTGCATTGTTTTTGCTGGCAAAACATCAGGACGTTCAGGTCAGACTAGAATAATTTACATTATTAAAAATAAGAATAATATATTACAGTATTTATTAACATGCATTTATTAATATCCCAATAGGAAAAGGCTTTTAATGAACAATATTCAATATTTGGAAATGAAAAAAGGCAGCCAAAAAAGAATGACCTTCAAGAAATGAGTTATTTGAATATGATAATCAAAGAAACATTAAGACTGTATCCAAGTGCACCAGCTTTCACAAGAACATTGTCAAGGGATATAACTTTAAGTAAGCAATTGGTTCATTACTGCTTTCTAATCAATCCGTACACGAGTCATTGAGCAGTTGGAAGAGGTCACTGTCATTAGACTTACTCTTTCACCGTTGGTCGCATATGGTTTTTTCTCACATTACTGCTTTATTTAAATAAATTACTCATATTTTTTTTCCATTTAAAGGTTAAGAATTTATGCATTAATTGCAAACTAGCTTTATTTCATATGTAGTTGTGGCAAATAACCATTACAAGCCTATATAAACAGAAAATGTTACTTCTATTATCTGTCTTTTCTATTTCTATTATCTATCAATCATTTATTCTTAGATATCTAGTCACTAGGTAAGCGAAGTTAAAATCCGATGAGTTGGAGAGGAGGTTTACTGTGGGCTTGAAACAAGAAAATACATATACTAGCTTATTATTTGAGTTATGAGAAAAGTGCGTCATGCAGAGGCTGCGTAAACTAAGTAGATTTCCCACTGAAGTTTTACAATAGAGAAATCTACATACTGGTAACACTTAACACCACTGTGAGTAAATACAAACAGTAATGAAAAATCATTAAGTCAATTTTAATAAGCTCCCTATAGAATCAATTTTCGGCAGGATCTTATGAACAGAACCGACAATAGCCTGATCTCATCTTGCCCGTTATCCCCACACACCTAATAAAAATGCAAATATCTCAGTTAATATTCAAGATAGAGAATAAATGTATATGAATGCAATGAAATTAGTTTATACAAGTTTACAATCCGATGTGTAGTAATGGAGATATTTTGAATTTTCGAAAATCGACCCCTCTTAGCTCCCCCTCCCATTTGTCCAGTTTCAGCCATTAACAAACTTGATCTTTCTTTTTACCTAAAACGAGTAAATATCGAGTTTGGTAATAATGAACTTCATTTTCATCATCTCGTGGGTAGGATTGATGGATATTTGAAGAAATTTTTTGAAAATCGAGTCATGAGTACGACCCAATAGCTGATTTCCCTGAAGGGAAATCTGCTAAAAATGAATAAAACAGCAATTGAAGAGCGTTAAATATGATATTAAATGAACAACCTGGTCAATTAAGTATATATTCTATTCTTGCTCAATCATATTGCTGCGAAAACTATGTACATAAAAAATTTACTCAGTCTTAATCACATATTTAAGAAGTACGAATTAGATGAAAGGAACTGCCCTATGAAAGCGGCAGGACTGCTGGCACCAGTTATGTTCAAGGAGGTGCTAGTCCCTACCTAGACCATTCTGGGCCCATTACGTTTGATCTCGCTGCCCATCTATAAAAGTTGTACAGCTCGCCCGATAGTTAGTTTTGTTCTCAGTTCTCTTCAAGTGAATAACAGTACGTTCAGTACAGCTTTAGTGAACTGTGCATTTTAGTTTCAGTGTGATTTATGTAAAGAATAGTGGAGTGCTGTGTTCTTTGTGAAGATCAGTGCAGTGCCATGTTTTTGTGAACTTTAGTGATCGTAAATTATTGTACTGTGAGTAATAAAAAGAACAGAGAAGTTATCAGTGCAGTAGTAGTTAAGAATAATTAACCAAGTGTGTGGTGCATTTTTAAATAAATTGCGCAGTGATAAAAACTGTAAAGCTTGAGTGTTTAATTTTTCAATCCAAAAGAACTCTAATAAACAACGTTTATTATTTTTGCAATAAACGTAACAATATTATTAACAATTTCCCCTCTTCAATTTTTCAATGATTTGATGTAGTTTATAAAAAATACTGAATTTAATGAGTAAAGTAGATAATGAAATATAAATAATAAAAGTACTTTACTGCTAAAGCAAACCTATTTGCAGGTAGTGGGAAAGTTGTGCCTGCAGGATATGAAGTTTTAATTCTAGCTCTCTATGTTCATCGCAATACAAACTACTGGAAAAATCCTGAAGAATTCTGCCCGGAGAGGTTTGCTCCAGGGATATCACATCATCCATTCTCATACATACCTTTTTCTGCAGGACCCAGGAATTGCATAGGTGAATGATCTTATAATATATATACGAGTATATATATATATATATATATAGATATATATATATATATATATATATATATATATATAATTTTTTTTAGTTTTAGGCATGATTCCAAGTTCTCATCAATAAGATGACTTCTCAGTTTTCTCTTGATAATGTTCATTCTTGAAAAAGATTGTTTGCATATATACTTTAGAAAAAGTATGCAGGCGCATGCTTGTGGTACCTTCGTAGCACACTGGAGTACTCTGAAAACATTAAAACAATTTCAGCCGGTAGCTTGTACATGGTTTGTGTTTACGTTTACGAAAATTAATAAAATTAAACTCGATGTTCGTAACGTATTTTTACAACAGTATAAAATTTTAATTACCTATCTTTTAGCTTAAACAAAAAATTATGCATGTTCTCGATTTATAGAAGAATTCTAATTTTTCAAATTAAGATGTAATTTTTTTTTGTTACCAAGTTTTTTTTTTTTTTTTAAATGAAAATATTATTGCACCTTCCGTGGATATTTGTGCCAGCGCCACACTTAAGGAGCCAAAGAGCCACATGCGGCTCAGGAGTCGCACATTGCTGACCACTGGTATAGCCATTAGTCTAAGTTGGATTAGCAGCAATGTACGTACCAAGTTTCATAAAATTTGGTTCAGTAGTTTAGGCGTGAAAACGTAACAAACAAGCAGATAGGTACAAACAAATGTTACAATTATATATACTGGAAGAAAAATACAAAAATCCGTCATGCACAAGCTACATAAACTAAGCAGATATCGCACATGCTGATTGTTTACACCCATTGAAAGAAGGAATGGATATGTAATCTGAACAAGAAATGTTGCTTCTATCTATAAAACAATAATTGTAGAAAATTAAGTTTGGATAAAGATTGACTACGTAAAAAGTTTTGATCTGATTCATAAATAAAGTGAACTAGAGAATAAAAAAAAAATTCCTTATCAACCCGTCTGCCACAGTACAAAATATAGTGGACAATATCAATCTTAATCATGGATATCATTCATTTGTCATTATTAATAACCATTATTGAAGTGGGAAAATACTATGCTAGGGAAATATTTAGGCTGAATAATGTGTTATTCATTGCAATTCTGTCTGATTATTTCCTTTTTTTAAATGTTGCAGTTTTCTTGGCAGTCGATGAGCAACTGTTGCTGCGCTTGTCGTTAAGTGGTTAATATTCAATCCCCATTCGTAGTTCAAAACATTATTGGTCATAAATATCATGATAGTGCATAGCATTTTTGTATTATAAACTATATAATATCCACAATTTGTATTCCTAAAAGCAACCCCAAACCTATCAAATGAATCTATTTTGTATATTTAATAGCCATTCTTAAAAATACTCTATTGGTATGCCTTATGAAGAAACTTAGTATACATGATTTTCCATAGTATGCTTTATGGTTTTGGTGGGAAAGGGGTAGTATTCCCTTTCCCATCGAAAGCCGTTGGCCCCCAATAAATTTTTGACTCACGCTTTAGTTTTTAGGTGGACATTTCTTCGTACCTATTTCATACAAAAATTGGTATAGTACTATGTTTGTTAGTATGAATAGTTTGAAAAATTATACACTTTGGTCCATTGTTTTTTTCTTGCTTATTATCCTGTAATAGATACTTATTATGAGTATCATAGATTAAATGGAAAATATTATCTTCTCTTCTAATCCTGGAGGGCTTGAGGCAGAGTAATTAAACTAGTGGCCAGTCTGTGACTTAAATGGAAGAGAACTGGTCTACATAGATTTACCCACAGGCATAATACAGTTTACTCAAATAAAAATATTTAGATTCACTGAATTTGGTAAAGCAATATTTACGGTACCTTTAGTTTATTTAATATTATATTTACATTGAAGTTATTTTCACGCCCTGGGTAGAAAAGTGTGGTAACCTGTAGATAACCCACCCCAATTAGCCACAGTAGCACAAAGTGAATGTTAATAAATAATAATAAACTTATTGTAACAAGCAATCATTATATCCTATTAATGCAAAGTGATATGTATTAATGTATAATTAATTAATAAATAATATTAATATTATATAAATACAATGTATTAATATTGTACGATAATTATATGTGAGGCAATGGCAACACTGCGTGATACACACGTGTACAGGATAGTATACAATATAGCAGTTTTAATGGCGAATGTGAGTTAGCGTCTTCTTACAGTTATTACCTTTTACAATACACAAAAGTGGAGGCACCGGCCAGGAAATGCCAGAAATTGATGAATTGGTGAATAGTATAAATTTGTTAGTCGCTGCTATGACTAAGACCCATACAGAAGAGTCCAAATCAATAGGAAATATAAAGTTTGAAAATTTCGATGAAGCGGTGGAAGATTTCGACACGTACATCGAACGTTTGGATGCATACTTCAGAGCCAGGAATATTCCAGAAGATAAAAAAGGTGATATGTTTGTTACATTAATTGGCCCTAAGTTTTTTACACTTTTAAAACATTTATTACATCCAACATCATACGCTGAAAAACAATATAGTGAACTAGTGAGCATATTAAAAAAACATATTAATCCGCCACCGTTAATTATACCGTCTAGGCATACATTTATTAATCGGAAACAAGCAGAAAACGAATCAATTTCAGATTACGTGGCGCAATTGAGAAAACTAGCAACGCCTTGCAAGTATGATGGCGTTATGCTGAACACCATGCTTAGAGATGTATTCGTAAGTGGCTTGCGTTCCAAAAATATTTTAGACAGATTATTTGAAGAAGACGATCCTTCATTTGAAAAAACCTTGGAAATATCTTTAGCAATCGAAAAGGCAGTAGGTGGAACTGGTAACATCCTTGGTAAAGGTAATAATTTAGAAATCAATAAAGTATCTTTTCAAGAAGAGAAAAAGAATAAGAAAAGTCCTAAGACAAATAAATACCAAAATATTAATAATAATTATAATAAATTTACTTGCTTAAAATGTGGTAAGAAAGGTCATAAGGCCAATCAATGCCGAATTACTTATAAACTTCATTGTAAATTTTGCAATGTAGATGGGCACCTAGAAAAGGTGTGTATAAGAAAAAAAAATGCATGTTCAGATTCTATTAAAGAAATTTTACCTATTAATAAATTACAATGTGTTTCCAGACGCAACTCTAACTGTATTAAAAATTTACATTCGCCTCCGGTATACACCGAAGTTCTAATGAACCATACAAAAGTGTCGTTGGAAGTCGACACAGGTTCACCTGTTACAATAATTGAATATAATACATTTGCAAACTTGAAGAATACTACATTACAAGAAACTACATCCCTTTTTCGGAGCTACAACAACAAAATTATACGTCCCCGAGGAGAAGCAATAGTCGAGGTACGTTACAAAAACATTATTAAAAATTTAAAAATGTACGTTGTGGAAGCAAGCTACTCTAATATTATGGGGAGAGACTGGATTAAGGAATTATGCGTTCTTGACATTTCTAGAGTAGATTCAATACATTCAGAGCATTCTCTAGAAGAAATCCTACAAAAACACATCCAAGTTTTCAACAGCATGGTACAGCCGGTACAGGGAGTACAGGTACAAATACAATTAAAAGCGGATTCTAGGCCAGTTTTCAAAAGAGCCCGTGTCGTTCCCTTTGCTTTGAAACCCAAAGTGGAGGAGGAGATTAAAAGGATGGAAAACGAGGGCATCTTAGTCAAAACAAATACCTCTGATTGGGCCACCCCGGTCGTTCCAGTGGTAAAACCGGATGGAACTATTCGTTTGTGTGCAGATTATTCTGTCACACTTAATCCTCAGATGGTCGTTCCACAATATCCATTTCCAGGTTTCGAAGAAGTTTCTGCTAAATTATTAAATGCTAAATTTTTTACTAAACTTGATGTCAGAACTGCATTTTTACATTTACCTGTTTCAGAGGAAGCTTCCGAGATGTTGACTATTAATACACACATTGGCTTATACAAAGTAAAAAGGCTACTTTACGGTTTAGCTTCAGCACCTGCTGAATGGCAACGCTTCATTGACCAATTAGTCCAACAAATTCCAGGCGTTTGTGTGGTACATGATGACATCGTCGTTTCAGCACCGACGGTCGCCGAACACAATCAACGACTTGAACAGGTTTTAAAATTACTTGAAGATGGCAATGTACGTCTCAATAAGAGCAAATGTAAATTTCTACAAAAAAAGATTACATATCTGGGGTTTGAAATTTCTGACAAAGGCGTTGGCAAAACTCAAGAAATGATTGAAGCCATTCTCAAATGCAGGCGTCCCATTAATGTTACAGAAGTAAAAGCTTTTTTGGGGCTAGTTACATTTTACGCTAAATTTACACCTAATCTTGCTACAATGGCTGAACCGTTACATAATCTCACAAGAGGTAATGTCCCGTTTGTGTGGACATCGAGACATACACAAAGTTTCAATAAAATAAAAAATGAAATTACATCACCTCGTATTTTAGTACATTACAATGCAAATTATCCACTTGTTGTTTCAGTAGATGCATCACCTACCGGATTGGGCGCGGTTCTAGCTCATATTATCAACGATGAAGAAAGGCCTATTGCATTTGCCTCTAGAACCCTGTCTAAAAGTGAACGGAACTATTCTCAGATAGATAAAGAAGCTCTAGCAATCAAATGGGGTATAGAGAAATTTTACCATTATTTATACGGCCAACATTTTACATTAATTACAGACCATCAGCCTTTGACCCGTATACTGGGCTCAAAGAATGCGTTACCCGTCATTACAGCTACAAGACTACTAAGGTACGCCTTATTCTTACAAATGTTTAACTTTACAATTAAATTTCGGAAATCCGAACAAAATGCTAATGCAGATTGTCTCTCCAGGCTTAGCTTACCATTTACATGTCACAATGAACCAGATGAGATAGAAGTTTTCCAACTACAACAACTTGCTACTCTTCCAATTACATCATCGAAGTTAGCGAAAGAAACTATTAAAGATCCAGAATTAAGAGAGTTGTTGAGAAAACTGAAAACTGGTATTTCTAATGGCGTTGACGATCCTGGATATACATTACAAAATAATTGCATATTTTTTGGCATAAGAGTTTATGTACCAAAAAATTTACGTACTCAAATATTACAAGAATTACATATGGGACACATAGGAATGGTAAAAATGAAAGCTTTAGCCCGTTCGTACGTATATTGGCCTGGTATTGATAAAAATATAGAAGACTATGTTCGACATTGTACGCCTTGTTTAATGGTTGCGAAAGAACCTTCAAGAATTACAACTCATCATTGGCAACCCGCTAATGCACCGTGGGAGAGAATACATGTCGACCATATGGGACCATTCCACGGCAAATATTTTTTACTAATTATTGACGCTTATTCGAAATGGCCTGAAATCTTCATGGTACCAAATTTATCTTCATCTACGTCAATCAATATTTTAGACTCCGTGTTCTCAAGATATGGTTATCCGCAGATTTTAGTATCTGATAATGGCACAGCATTTTCCAGCATAGAGTTCAAAAACTTCATTACACAACGAGCTATTCGGCACATTACATGTGCACCGTACAACCCTTCTACAAATGGACAAGTTGAACGCTACGTATACACCGCCAAGCAGGCATTACGCAGCCTGTCTAAAGAGAACCATCGTACGTGTCAAGAGAACTTGAATACCTTCTTATTTACCTTCAGAAGAAGTCCGTCTACAGCAACTGGAGAAAGCCCCGCTCAATTATTTTTAGGAAGGAACATCAACTCTGCACTTACTCTGCTACATCGTGCTGACGCTACTCAAAAAGAAGAAATTTTGCCTCTGCGGCAGTGCCAAATCTTTCATGAGGGAGAAAGGGTCGCTGTACGCAACTACACTTCCCCCAATAGTAAATGGCAAATAGGCACCGTATTGAATAGGGATGGTGCACTACACTATACAATTCAGGTATCTGAGAAGCTAGTAAGGCGTCATGCCCAACAGATGAGGAAAGTTGGCGCATCAATTGCGCAAAGTCAGCAAGTATGTGATTCAAATTTACACAGAACATTTTCTCCCAATAATACTCCTTCACAACCATCTCCTACAATACAACCATCTCCTACAATACAATCATCTCCTACAGCCCAACCATCTCCTACAGTACAATCATCTCCTATAGTACAATCATCTCCTACAGTACAACCATCTCCTACATTACGATCTTCTCCAACTGCACTACATCCTTTAAGTATACAAGCTTCTCCGCACATTCTTACCTCTGATACTTTAGCTACAGGTACACCTGGGATTCAGTCACAACCGATTACCAGGAAGTCATCAAGGGTGCGGAAACCAACGCAAAGACTGGATTTATGAAATAAATTCATATAATATAATAAATTCAATTACGATTTTTGTCATATACAATTTAACTTCATTTATGTACATTCATTCATGTATAAGTTTCATTTCATTTATGTTCAGGTGTTGCCTTGTCATATACTTTGCAAATTGTTTAAGGGAGAAGTTGATATGTATTAATGTATAATTAATTAATAAATAATATTAATATTATATAAATACAATGTATTAATATTGTACGATAATTATATGTGAGGCAATGGCAACACTGCGTGATACACACGTGTACAGGATAGTATACAATATAGCAGTTTTAATGGCGAATGTGAGTTAGCGTCTTCTTACAGTTATTACCTTTTACAATACACAAAACAAAGTATGTTTTTAACAGGCCAGAAGTTTGCAATGATGGAGATGAAACTGTACTTGTCTGCAATATTAAGAAGATTCAGGATTGAACCTGTCACAACTGAGATCAAAGTGTACTTCAACCTCATACTCAAGGCTGAAACCCCTATAGAGTTGAAATTCATTCCAAGAAAATAATTGTTAACAGAAATAAAATACTTTAAATATGGAGGCGGAACAGTTTGTTTTAATTCATGGATTAAAATTACCTGGCATGAGAGGTGTTCAGTGTATATTTCAGAAGGTACCTTTATATTCTCCATTCAGAGCAACCTGATTCACCTATTACATATTCTAGAAATATAAGAGAATGAATAACGTTTTTCTATAAAGTTCAAGGACAAGGGGAAAACTTGGGCTCCCTTCAGTACAAACATATCTCTTTATTGTGTTTTTGTTTATTGAGTAGTTCTTTGTCTATCAAATTAAATTGATCTTTAACACTTTGCACTGGGAAAATCAGCTATTGAGGTTCTACAAATTTTTTTGAACAGACTCCTTTGGAGGCTGCACTAGAAATGTTTGAATGTCTTGTGAACTATGAGCTAACTATTCTTCTGTGTTTTATCGGCTTGCTCAGAACTAGAGCAGTCTGTTCTACCTACCTATGAGCACGTTTTCCGTCTATATATTGTCTTAGCAGTCCCTTCCACCAAGCCGAATTATTTATGCCTGTTAGCAGTTGATGGCGCAGTCACTGGTCAAGCGAGGCACAAATTGGCAAAGCCCTGTGAGAGCTTGCAATGCGCCTACTTATTGACTCCCTCTTCCTGCCTGTCCAATGCCTTCCTCCGGGGACGGCGCCCGCCCTCCCCAAGGGCAGCAGTAAGCCCCCGCTGTGTAGCTCTTGGGTAGGGGAACCGTAGGAACAGTAGGTCCTTAGCCGGCTTTGCTGTTCCGGGCCGGGGATCATTCCGGCCTTAATGGGGTAAGTTTCTAGCGGCTTACTCAATATGAACTACGGGCTGGGTGGAGTCCGGAGTGGAGGCTTGCCTTCACTGCCGGTCATAGACGTAGTGGTCGTGTGTTCAAAGCCCGAGGACAGACAGGCCAGGACTGGTACATGTGTTCTTCGTGTGGGAGCTGGTTAGTAGAGATTGTCCCTTCCATAGGATCGCTTAACCATCGTAGCGATTCCTCAGTTCCAGAGAGGTGTTAGAAAGGTGTAGGCTGGATTAAGGCTGTAATGGCTAGGTGCCTCCTGCATTGTTGCCACATTTCGAATGGCTACACAATGTCCAATGCCTTCCGTAAGCGACTCGTTCTCCCAGAATACTATTTGATAGACGATAGAACCTCTGTAATAGTACAGCGCTCCAAAGTAGAACACATAGCAATTAGCAATCAGAATTTAATAAGCCTCACAAAAAAGCCAGTACATAAAATAAGGTTCAGTCTAAGATCTCAGGAGTAAGAAATTATCTATAAAATATGTCCTAAGATCTAAATTCTTAAAGTCAACATGCTCAATGTCAACGCTACATAATAGATATTATAATAAATATTTGGTTTACCGAACTATACCGAAGCAACTTTCTATAAGATCTACATTTTACACTGCACAAATACCATTAGCAAACATGGACATATACACTCACCAGTTACTACCATATCCTCCTTGGTGTATTCAAAATTTTAAATAGACACATCTTTACGCAAGTTCAAAAAATCCAACCCAACCTCACAACACATGTACAGTGCCTATTTTAGGTCAGTATTGGGTGACAAAGCTAATAGTTTGTTTACTTATACTGATGGCTCAAAGACAGTAAATGGTACAGGTTCTGCTGCGATAGTTGGCTCCAATAATTACCAACTAAAATTGATGCCTGTATCTAGCTCTTATACAGCCAAGCTTCAGGCCATCCTATTAGCCTTGTCAAAAGTTCATAGCTGCCAAAATGAAATAGTACTGTTCACAGATTCATTAAGCTCACTACATGCAGTCAACAACATTTACTCGACAAATCCTTTGGCTATCAAAATGTTTGAACAATTTCACCGACTAAACTCATGTGTGTGTTACTAAACACACACATTAGTCTTTTATGGTTACCCGGACTTACAAACATTAAGGAAAGTACAGACATCGACAGATTAGCCAAGTGTACTGTAGACAAACCAGACATTGACATAAACTGTACAGACCACCAAGACGTATTAACCGAATGCACTACAACAGCAGTGGCAGCAATATTGTGATAACAAAAAACGATAATAAACTAAGACAAATAAAACAAACAGTTAAGGAATGGCCATCAAGTAACAGGAGCACACGAAGAGAGGAAGTTGTGCTGACAGGACTATGCATTGGCCATTCCTTGCTGACCCACGGACACTTAATGACAAACCAAGACACACTGACTTATAGACGTTGTAACGAAACTTTAACATATTGACTAACTGTCGACAAAGAGACAATTTAGACATTCCACATGACTTACAGGAACTTTTGTCCGATAGTAGTAACTACATTGGCACAATTATTAAACATCTAAAAGACATTAATATATACAACACACTATAATCTACAATTTCTACAAACTACTCTTAACTTATTTCCAACATTAGCAGGGTGTATACACTTTAATTTAATTTTATTTTTTTATTTTTTTTTTGGTTTCCCTTTTCCTTTTTTTTATTTATTTATTTACGTATTCTTTTTTTTTGGCTATCCCTTATCCTTATTTTTTTTTTTTTATTTAATTTCTCTTTCCCTCCTTCTATAGTTACATTTTCATTTATATTATTTTTACCACCCTGATGTTTCCACCGTTTGCTTCACACAATACTGGCATGCCAACAACCCATTTCAAAAATCGCCTTATGCCATAGTTCACTCTTTTTTCATTTCTTGTTTTTTTTTTTTTTTGTTTTTGCTTTTCGCTTTTTTAATGACACTTGAATAATGACTAAAATCGCCGGCATTGCGGAACTCATTTAAATAAATAAATAAAATAAGGTTTGTATTTATAATTGTAAAAGGGAACTATAATCACTAAAACTTCCTTAGTATAAATCATTTAAGAAATGCATATGATAAATTTATTAAAGTGAAATGTTTCAATTTATATTGAAGGATCACCTAGAAATTGGTTCCTCTATTCTAAATGGCAGGAAATAATATAAAAACTTGTGGGACAAATTTACTATGATTATTTCTAAGAATTTGCCTCTTTTCATCTGTGACATCTAGTTTCATTGTATTGTTTGTTTTTTTTTTTAAAAGGAAAATCAGCTATCGAGGTTGAATTCGTGACATGATTTTCGAAATTTTTTTTATAATGTACATCGATCCTAACCAGGAGACGATGAAGAACGGAAATCTGCTAATGAGGTCCGTTCAAAATAAAATAAAAGTCTGTCAGGCAGAGGCTGGATAAATTAAGAAGATTTACCACGTGCTGGTATGACACACTAGTAACCAAGAAAGTACCAATAACTCGCTTAATATTTGAGTTGAAAGAAAATGTATAGAACAGCAATTGTTGAAGATCTTTACAGGACTTGTACAACATTTTTCGATCCGACTCATTGTAACGGAGATATTTTACATTTTCAAGTCCTCCGTCTCTAAACCCCCTCCCCTCTATTCCAGGTTTGATTTGAGCCATTAACAAATAAGATCTTTAGCGTTTAACAACCTGAGGACAGCTCTGGGACCCTCTGGACGCCTAGGGGCTGTATAAACTAAGCAGATTTCCCACTCGTCTGTTAGCCGCCCAGATTTAATAAAAATGCGAATATCTCAGTTAATATTAAAGATAGAGAATAAATGTATATAACAATATTTATAGTAAATGTAATTTGCAATAAGATTGATCCTGTACAATTTTTCGATCCAACGTATAGTAACGGAGATATTTCGAAAATCCTCCCCTATAAACTCCCCCTCCCACTGGTCCGATTCCAGCCGTTAACGAACTTTCTTCTTTCTTTTTACTTAAAACGACTAAATATTGAGTTTGGTAACGATTAAACAAAAATTGCGACCGCTAGAGCGGTAACAGACATATATATATATATATATATATATATATATATATATATATATATACAGTTTTGAACGGACCTCATTTTCGTCATCCACTAGGTTGGATCGATGGACATTTGAAGAAAAAGTTCGAAAATTCGGTCGAGTACAACCTCAATAGCTGATTTCCCTTAAGGGAATTCTGCTAAAACCTGGCTTGTTTACACAGACCAGGAAAAATTGTCCTTCATCTCCTCCCATTGTTCGAGCAGATTGCATTTAAGAGGGAGGGCTCAATGGGTTGAATTTTCGTTTGTTTTTATTAATATTTTTAACTTGTTAATGGCATTGGCACAAGAAACTTGATTTTTAAAATGGATATTTTTAAATCTCAGATCTAGCAGAGTTGCGATTGCGATCCGTGAATTTTGTTCCACTAGTCCGAATCTTCTTTCCATTTCTTGGACATGGCAACTCTTCACTTCACTTATTTTCGAATTAGATGGTTGAAAACGGTTTAGTTGAGTGAGTAAACAGTTTACCATAGGAATTATTTTAGATATTGTTACATATTTCTCCCCAGAGATTTCCTTTGTTGCGAATTCAAACAGTTTTAACATTAAACAAAGCTCTTTCAATCCTTCTGTTTCTTCACCTGTTGGCATATCAGGACTGTTGCTTTCATCAATCATAATTTGAATAACAATTCTGATCATATCGAGGAATCTGTCCACCATATAATAAGTGGAATTCCACCTCGTTTTCACGTCGAGAATCATTTTCTTAAGTGATCTTTCAGGGATATTATTTTCAAGTTGAATTTTCCTCAACTCTTCAGATAAATTTACACTATTAGCAGATATCCCTCAAGGGAAATCAGCTATTGAGGTTGTACTCATGACGGAATTGTCGAATTTTTTCTTCAAATATCCATCGATCCTACCTAGGAGATGACGAAAATGACGTCCGTTCAAAACTGTATATATATATATATATATATATATATATATATATATATATATATATATATATATCTACTAGCTCAGATACCCGGCTTCGCCCGGGAATTCATTTGAGGCTGGATGGTGATTGTATTTTTTTGGCAAGGCTTTACTTTGCACAATATTTTGACTTTTACCCGTCCCAGCGTTTAGGGCTAATGCCCGTCGTTTCTGTGGATTTGTTAATAATAAAATTTGTAAATTCAGGCCTCCCTTATAACCCCCACTCCTGCCCGTTCCTAGAAATGTTAGTATGGCTTATTATAAGGATGGCGTTAGTGCTAATACACAGTCTTTTGTGCCAAATAAAATTGTTGACTCCCGCTATAATTTTTAGCGTATAACGCATTTATACTTCAATATACTCGCACATTACCAAATGCATTTAAATGCAGGATGTAATATTCAATAAAATAAAATAAATAAATAAAAAATACTTCAATATACGAAGATAGTGTATATAACAGAAGTTTCTCTAAATAACAAAATAAACAACTTTTGTTATGTACATATTTGCCGAAACCCCAATAGGAAACGAAATATCACTATTATTAATTTCAGACCTCCCTTATAACCCCCACTCCTGCCCGTCCCTAGAAATGTTAGTATGGCTTATTATAAGGGAATCGTTAGTATTAATTCACATAGCGAGTTTGGTTTAGTTCGGTTGAGTCTTTTGTGCCAAATAAAATTGTGGACTCCCGCTATAGTTTTTAGCGTATAACTCATTTATACTTCCGTGTACGGCAAAAGTACATATAACAAAAGTTACTCTAAATTACAAAATAAAAAACTTTTGTTATGTGCATATTTGCTGAAAAAGCAATAGGAAACGAAATATCACTATTATTAATTTCAGACCTCCCTTATAACCCCCACTCCTGCCCGTCCCTAGAAATGTTAGTATGGCTTATTATAAGGGAATCGTTAGTATTAATTCACATAGCGAGTTTGGTTTAGTTCGGTTGAGTCTTTTGTGCCAAATAAAATTGTGGACTCCCGCTATAGTTTTTAGCGTATAACTCATTTATACTTCCGTGTACGGCAAAAGTACATATAACAAAAGTTACTCTAAATTACAAAATAAAAAACGTTTGTTATGTGCATATGTGCTGAAAAATCAATAGGAAACGAAATATCGCTATTTTTAATTTCAGGCCGCCCTTATATCCCCCACTCTTGTTCGTCTTAGAGAATATTAATATAGCCTAAAGTCTAAGTTGGGTTAGTAGTAATATATATACCAAGTTTCATAAAGTTCGGTTCAGCCGTTTATGCGTGAAAAGGTAACAAACAAACAAACAAACATACACGAAAGAAACAAAATGCAGATATGGTGTCTATGACATGTGAAACGAAAAGTTATCGTGAAATTTCGCGAAAAAAATCAATGTACAGACAGAGGTTACAATTTTATATATATACTAGCTCAGATACCCGGCTTCGCCCGGGAATTCATTTGAGGCTGAATGGTGATGGTATTTTTTAGCAGGCTTTACATTGCACAATATTTTGACATTTACCCGCCCAGTGTTTAGTATTGATACCCGTCGTTGCCGTGGATTTACTAATAATAGAATTATTTGTTCGATAAGGCTTCACTGTCTTCGATATTTTTATATTTCCCGTCTCTTATACATGTAAATATGGTGAATTTTTATTTCAGGCCTCCCTTATAACCCCACTCCCGTTTGAACCTAAAAATTTTAATATAACTTATAATCATGGTAGAATTAATGGTAATTGATGTACCGAGTTTTGTTAAGTTCGGTTCAGACGTTAGTGCCCAATAAAATTGTTGGCTCCAGCTAAAGTTTTAACATATAACTCATTTATACTTAGGTATACGACAAAAGTGTATATAACAAAAGTTACTCTAAATAACAAAATAAACAACTTTTGTTATGTGCATATTTGCCGAAAAACCAATAGAAAACGAAATATCGCTATTTTTAATTTCAGGCTTCCCTTATAACCCCCACTCCTGTTCGTCTCAGAGGAAATTAATATAGCCTAAAGTCTAAGTTGGATTAGTAGTAATATACATACAAAGTTTCATAAAATTCGGTTCAGCCGTTTATGCGTGAAAAGGTAACAAACAAACAAACAAACAAACAAACAAACATACACGAAAGAAACAAAATGCAGATATGGTGTCTATGACATGTGAAACGAAAAGTTATCGTGAAATTTCGCGAAAAAAATCAATGTACAGACAGAGGTTACAATTTTATATATATACTAGCTCAGATACCCGGCTTCGCCCGGGAATTGATTTGAGGCTGAATGGTGATGGTATTTTTTTGGCAAGGCTTTAATTTGCACAATATTTTGACATTTACCCGTCCCAGTGTTTACGGTTAATTCCCGTTGTTGGCATTTGTTAATAATAAAATTAATTTTTTATGTAAGTCTTCACTGTCCTCCAAATTGTCATATTTCCCGTAGACAAATAGACAATGAAATATCGCGAATTTTTATTTCAGGCCTCCCCTATAACCCCCACTCCCGTTCTAACCTAAGAATTTTAATATAGCTTATAATCATGGAAGAATTAATGCTAATTGACATACCGAGTTTTTGTAAGGTCGGTTTACTCGTTAGCGCTCAATGAAATCGTTGACTCCCGCTTTAGTTTATAGTGTACTTATATCTCGTTTATACTTTGTTTAAAGACAAAAATGAATATGACAAAAGTTACTCCAAATAACAAAATAAACAACTTTTGTTATGTTCATATTTGCCGAAAATGCAATAAGAAACGAAATACCGCTATTTTTAAATTCAGGCCTTCCTTATAACCCCCACTCCTGCCCGTCCCAAGAAATGTTAGTATGGCTTATTATAAGGAAGGCGTTAGTGCTAATTCACATACCGAATTTGGTTTAGTTCGGTTGAGTCTTTTGTGACAAATAAAATTGTGGACTCCCGCTATAGATTTTAGCGTATAACTCATTTATACTTCCGTTTACGGCAAAAGTGCATATAACAAAAGTTACTCTAAATTACAAAATAAACAACTTTTGTAATGGGCATATTTGCTGAAAAAGCAATAGGAAACGAAATATCGCTATTTTTAATTTGAGGTCTCCCTTATAACCCCCACTCCTGTTTGTCTTAGAGAATATTTATATAGCCTAAAGTCTAAGTTGGGCTAGTAGTAATACACATACTAAGTTTCATAAAATTCGGTTCAGCCGTTTATGCGTGAAAAGGTAACAAACAAACAAACAAACAAATAAACAAACAAACAAACAAACAGACACCAAAGAAACAAAATGCAGTTATGGTGTCTATGACATGTGAAACGAAAAGTTATCGTGAAATTTCGCGAAAAAAATCAATGTACAGACAGAGGTTACAATTTTATATATATATAGATAGATAGATATATCAATCTATCTATCTATATATTTGTCTATTACCGCTCTAGCGGTCGCAATTTTTGTTTAATCGTCACCAAACTCGATATTTAGTCGTTTTATGTAGAAAGAAAGATCATGTTCGTTAACGGCTGAAATCGGACCAATGGGATGGGGGGGGGGTTTAGAGGGGGAGAATTTTGAAAAATCGAAATATCTCCGTTATTATAAGTCGGATTGAAAAAGTGTATATAATGAATCTTATTGACAATTAAATGTACTATATATGTTGTTGTATACATTTATTCTCTATCTTGAATATTAACCGAGATATATGCATTTTTATTTTGCTAACGGACGAGTGACTTCCGCCAAAAGCTAGTTCGGCCGTTTCCTTAACTACTCGGCTCTCGTGAAATTTTTCAATTGTAAAATATCACGTGGGAAATCTGCTTAGTTTACGCAGCCCCTGCGTGACGGACTTTTTTTTATAAATTAGACAATTTCTCTCACCTTTGAGATTGATTCTACAATTGAAGGATGTTTCACACCAGCATTTGTCACCAAATTTAAAGTGTGTGCGAAGCAATGAATGTGCTTGTTTGTAAAGGTTCTTTGCACATCTGCCACTATGTTAGCACCATTGTCTGTCACAATACTGATGACTTTGTCTACACTTATATCCCATTCTCTTAACATAGTTAAAATTTCATTTCGCAATGAATCTGCTGTGTGTTTAGAATGTAATTGCCTTATTAATAGGTCAATTCAAATAATAGCGGCTCCTTCTAAAAAGTGAGCAGTGATGCCTAAGAACCCCCCTTAAGCGAAATCAGCTATTGAGGTTGTACTCATGACGCGATTTTCGAAATTTTTCTTCAAATGTCGATCGATCCTACCCAGGAGATGACGAAAATGAGGTCCGTTCAAAACTGTATATATATATATATATATATATATATATATATATATATATATATTTGTCTGTTACCGCTCTAGCGGTCGCAATTTTTGTTTGATCGTTACCAAACTTCATATTTAATCATTTTATTTAAAAAGAAAGATCAAGTTCGTTAATGGTTGAAATCGGACCAGTGGGAGGGGGGTTTAGAGGGGGGATATTTGAAAATTCGAAATACCTCCGTTAATATACGTTGGATCGAAAAATTGTATAGAATCGATCTTATTGCAAATTAAATTTACTATAAATTTATTCTGTATCTTGAATATTAACCGAGATATTTGCATTTGTATTGTTTGAGCGGTCGACATGACTCGGCTATGAGAGAGCTCTGGCGGCCGTCGCCGTAACTATTCATCCCTCGTGTATAGGTTTAGAGCTTCCTCGCTACTGCCGTTGTTATTAGGCAGATTTCTCTATTGTAATACTTCGCGTGGGAAATCTTAGTTTACGCAGCCCCTGCGTGACGGACTTTTTTCTGCCATGTCTCGGTCCATACATCCATTGACAAACATACATGGAGAGAGGTCTGTATCCTAGATTTTACCCTAGCAGATATTACTTCATATTTCAAGCAAAGCTGTTTTTTGATAAAATCCACGGATGGAATTTTGAAAGACGGAGCCAATTCGTGCATTAAATGTTTAAAGCCATCTCCTTCAATAACAGTGAAACGCCGATTATCCTTACAAATAAAAAAGTCCGTCACGCAGGGGCTGCGTAAACTAAGCAGATTTCCCACGTGAAGTTTTACAATAGAGAAATT
Source organism: Riptortus pedestris (assembly GCA_019009955.1). Lineage (NCBI taxonomy): Eukaryota > Metazoa > Arthropoda > Insecta > Hemiptera > Alydidae > Riptortus > Riptortus pedestris. The sequence goes on along the minus strand of CM032232.1, from coordinate 69,753,118 downwards.
TCACGAGAGCCGAGCCAGTCAAGGATACGGCCAAACTAGCTTTTGACGGGAAAGTCTCTCTCGTCCGTTAGGCTCCGAGATTAAATTATAAACAATTCAATCTCAAAAAAACAACAAGAACACAAAAGATGGACTTACCTTTAATGATAGCAGCGCTCTGAACACTTATTACACCAACACTAAATAGTACCACAGAATATCTATTATTTGTAAGACTTAAAACTGCTGTGAATATTAAGTAAACAAATAAAGGGCAAATCAAATGGTAAGAACCTTCCTGATAGCAAACAATCTGAGTTGTAAATAATCAGGTTAGCCAGCTTTTACCGGAAAAAAAAGCAATTACGGAAATATATTTGAATATAAGTTATAAATTTTATTCATAACTATTTATTATATCTAGTACTGTAATTAATAATAAACCAGAATAATTTTAATCACAACCATTCCAAATTTAGGAATCCGGGAAGAAAACAGAAAGGGGGTGCAAAATACGATTCAGACGGTTATGAGATTTTCACATGATTAAGGAACAAACAGGTTAGCCAGCGAAGGTTAAAAATAGATAAATATACATACAGGTAACACTTCGGTGAATATTAGTGAATAATTACAAACGGCAATGAGAAATCATTCAGTGAATTTACAATATAAGTTCATAGTCCCTACAACGTAATACGGCTGGATTGTAAACAAACAGATTAGCCAACCTTGTAGCGCAGTATCGATAGATAGACCGGAAAAACAAACAATTAAAGAAATATATCTGAATATAAAATATTAATTTTATTGGACACTATTTACTATAGTTAGTGGAGTAATTTGAAATGAATCAAAATAATTTCTATCTCAATGACTCAAATTTTTGTAGTCCTAGAAAAAAAAGGGGGGGGGGGCAACAGAACGTATTTGTTTGTACCTCGTAAAATGAAGCTTTGTTGAAATAAATATTTTGTATTTAACCTAATAATGGGGTGGTTCATTAGATATCAGCTTATTATTTATATGTCCCTAGTAGGAGTGGGGGTTTAATGAAAGCGGAACTCATTACAAAAAATACAAATATTTCGGTTAATACTCATATATGTATAGAACAATATTTATAGTAAATATAATTTGCAATAAGATTGATTCTATAGAATTTTTCGATCCGACGTATAGTAACGGAGATATTTCGAAAATCCTCCCCTCTAAACTCCTCCTCCCACTGGTCCAATTTCAACCATTAACGAACTTGATCTTTCTTTTTAAATAAAATGATTAAATATGAAGTTTGGTAACGATCAAACAAACATTGCGACCGCTAGAGCGGTAACAGACAAATATAAATATATATATATATATATATATATATATATATATATATATATATATATACACAGTTTTGATCGGACCTCATTGTCGTAATCTCGTGGGGAGGAGCGATGGAGATTTGAAGAAATATTTAGAAAATTCGGTGATGAGTACAACCTCAATCGCTGATTTCCCCTAAGGGAAATCTGCAAAAAAAGGCAGTTATGGTGTCTATGACATTTGAAACGAAAAGTTATCGTGAGAATTCGCGAAAAAAATCAGGTTACAATTTCATATCTATCTATCTATATATATATATATATATATATATATATATATATATATATATATATATATATATATATATATATAATTTTAATATTTAATTTTCTCTGAAACGAACAGGAGTGGGGGTTATAAGAGAAGCCAGAGATTAAAAAGTCCGTCACGCAGGGGCTGCGTAAACTAAGCAGATTTCCCTCGTGATGTTTAGTAATAGATAAATCTACATACTGCTAACACAACGCCGTGAATAAATACAAACGGAAATAAGAAATGTTTCATCCAATTTCAATAGCCTGCCGACAGGAAGCGTTAGGTTAGAAATGTAAACAAACGGGTCCCGCCTCACACCGGAAAGAAAAACAATTACTGAAATATATCAGAATATAACACATTAATTTTATTGAGAACTATTTACTATATCTAGTACTGTAATTAATAATGAGTCAGAATAATTGTTATCTCAATCAATAAAATTTTAGTAGTCCAAAACTTTATGATGGGGGGGGGGGATTTACCAGTGCATATTTGCATGTATCTCGTATCATAAAGGTCTCTTGAATACAATTTTTGGTATTTAAACTTTCAATAATGTGATTTATTATGTATCAGAGTATTGTTTACGTAACATGAGTAGAAGTGGCGGTTTGGTGAAAACTGAAAAATGAATATATCTCGGTTAATATTCAAGATAGAGAATAAATGTATATAACAATATTTATAGCAAAGTTAATTTGCAATAAGATTGATTCTGTAAAAATTTTCGATCCGACGTATAGTCATGGAGAGATATCGAATTTTCGAAAATCCTCCCCTCTAACCCCCCCTCCCACCGGTCCGATTTCAGCCGTTAACGAACTTGATCTTTCTTTTTACATAAAACGCTTAAATATGAAGTTTGGTAAGGATTAAACAAAAATTCCGACCGCTAGAGCGGTAACAGACAAATATATATATATATATATATATATATATATATATATATATATATATATATATATATATACTAGCTCAGATACCCGGCTTCGCTCGGGAATTCATTTGAGGCTGAATGGTGATAGTATTTTTTTGGCATGGCTTTACTTTACAGAATGTTTTGACATTTACCCGTCCCAGTGTTCAGAGTAAATACCCGTCGTTCCTTTGGATTTGTTAATAATACAATTATTTTTTTTATGTAAGACTTCACTGTCCTCCCGTCATATTTCCCGCTTCCTGTGCATTATGCATAGATTTGAATTAGTAGTTTTTAACGTATAACTCATTTATACTGAGGTATTCGACGAAAGTGTATATAACAAAAGTTACGCCAAATAACAAAATAAACAACTTTTGTTATGGGCGTAATTGCCGAAACCCCAATAGGAAACGAAATATCACTACTTTTAATTTCAGGTCTTCCTTATAACCCCCACTCCTGCCCCTCCCTAGAAATCTTAGTATGGCTTGTTATAATGAAAGCGTTAGTGCTAATACACATACCGAGTTTTATTTATTTCGGTTGTGTCTTTTGTTCCAAATAAAATTGTTCACTTCCGCTAGAGGTTTTAGCGTATATCGCGTTTAAACTTCGGTATACGAAAAAAGTGTATATAACAAAAGTTACTCTAAATAACAAAATAAACAACTTTTGTTATGTTCATATCTGCCGAAAAACCAATAGAAAAAGGAATATCGCTATTTTTAATTTCTGCCTTCCCTTATAACCCCCACTCCTGCCCGTCCCTACAAATGTTGGTATGGCTTGTTATAATTAATGCGTTAGTGCTAATACATATACCGAGTTTTATTTATTTCGGTTGGGTCTTTTGCCCCAAATAAAGTTGTTCACTTCCGCTACAGGTTTTAGCGTATATCTCGTTTATAATTCGGTATACGAAAAAAGTGTATATAACAAAAATTACTGTAAATAACAAAATAAACAACTTTTGTTATGTTCATATCTGCCGAAAAACCAATAGAAAAAGAAATATCGCTAGAAAAGGTAACAAACAAACAAACAAATAAACAAACAAACAAACAAACAAACTCGATATTTAGTCGTTTTATGTAGAAAGAAAGATCAAGTTCGTTAACGGCTGAAATCGGACCAATGGGAGGGGGGGGGGGTTTAGAGGGGGAGAATTTTGAAAAATCGAAATATCTCCGTTATTATAAGTCGGATTGAAAAAGTGTATATAATGAATCTTATTGACAATTAAATGTACTATATATGTTGTTGTATACATTTATTCTCTATCTTGAATATTAACCGAGATATATGCATTTTTATTTTGCTAACGGACGAGTGACTTCCGCCAAAAGCTAGTTCGGCCGTTTCCTTAACTACTCGGCTCTCGTGAAATTTTTCAATTGTAAAATATCACGTGGGAAATCTGCTTAGTTTACGCAGCCCCTGCGTGACGGACTTTTTTTTATAAATTAGACAATTTCTCTCACCTTTGAGATTGATTCTACAATTGAAGGATGTTTCACACCAGCATTTGTCACCAAATTTAAAGTGTGTGCGAAGCAATGAATGTGCTTGTTTGTAAAGGTTCTTTGCACATCTGCCACTATGTTAGCACCATTGTCTGTCACAATACTGATGACTTTGTCTACACTTATATCCCATTCTCTTAACATAGTTAAAATTTCATTTCGCAATGAATCTGCTGTGTGTTTAGAATGTAATTGCCTTATTAATAGGTCAATTCAAATAATAGCGGCTCCTTCTAAAAAGTGAGCAGTGATGCCTAAGAACCCCCCTTAAGCGAAATCAGCTATTGAGGTTGTACTCATGACGCGATTTTCGAAATTTTTCTTCAAATGTCGATCGATCCTACCCAGGAGATGACGAAAATGAGTGTATTTCAAACAAACAAATAAACAAACAAACAAACAAACAAACAAACAAACAAACAGACACGAAAGAAACAAAATGCAGATATGGTGCCTATGACATGTGAAACGAAAAGTTATCGTGAAATTTCGCGAAAAAAATCAATGTACAGACAGAGGTTACAATTTTATATATATATAGATATATATATATACTAGCTCAGATACCCGGCTTCGCTCGGGAATTCATTTGAGGCTGAATGGTGATGGTATTTTTTTGGCAAGGCTTTAGTTTGCACAATATTTTCACCTTTACCCGTCCCACTATTTAGGATTAACACCCGTTGTTGGCATTTGTTTATAATAAAATTAATTTTTTATGTAAGTCATCACTGTCCTCCAAATTGTCATATTTCCCGTCTCCTGTGCATTATGCACAGATCTCAGTTATTAAGCACAAAATATTGTGGTGAAACGAAATATCACCATTATTAATTTCAGGCATCCCTTACAACCCTCACTCCTGCCCGTCCCTAGAAATGTTGGTATGGCTTATTATAAGGAAGGCGTTAGTGCTAATACACATACCGAGTTTTATTTATTTCAGCTGGGTCTTTTATCCCAAATAAAATTGTTCACTTCCGCTATAGGTTTTAGCGTATATCTCGTTTATAATACGGTATAAGAAAAAAGTGTGTAAAACAACTGAGGAAAGAAAGAGGGAGTGAGAAAGGCTCTAGATTACAGGAAGGTCTCCCCACCCGTCCCTGACGCTCCAGGTTAACCAACAGAACATGACTAACGGCTAACTGTCAATTCCGCTAACATTACCTTATATTGAGATTCTATTTTCAATTCTAATTATGTATGTTTAAATACTTTCGTTTTTTGTGAATTAATTGATGTTTTAAACACATTAAAGGATGAAATTACTTACTTCCGATTAATTAATGTTCCAGTGAAAGACAGAGGAAGGGGGGGGGAAGAATATACTTTGCTCCTCATGAAACAGCTACTTGTTTTTAAAATGCTTCATACAATTGAAATGTTCTTGTTTATCGTCATGTTCATATTTGCCGACAAACCAATAGGAAACGAAATATCGCTATATTTAATTTCAGGCTTCCCTTATAACCCCCACTCCTGCCCGTGCCTAGAAATGTTGATATGGTTTGTTATAATGAAAGCGTTAGTGCTAATCGACATACGGAGTTTTATTTATTTCGGTTGGGTCTATTGTCCCAAATAAAATTGTTCACTTCCGCTATAGATTTTAGCGTATATCTCGTTTATTATTCGGTATACGAAAAAAGTGTATATAACAAATGTTACTCTAAATAACAAAGTAAACAACTTTTGTTATGTTCATATTTACCGAAAAACCAATAGGAAACGAAATATCGCTATTTTTAATTTCTGGCTTCCCTTATAACCCCCACTCCTGCCCGTCCCTAGAAATGTTGGTATGGCTTGTTATAATGAAACCGTTAGTGCTAATAGATATACCGAGTTTTACTTAGTTCGGTTGAGTGTTTTGTGCCAAATAAAATTGTTGACTCCCGCTATAATTTTTAGCGTATAACTCATTTATACTTCGGTATACGACGAAAGTGTATATAACAAAAGTTACTCTAAATAACAAAATGAATAACTTTTGTTATGTGCATATTTGCCGTAAAACCAATATTAAACGAAATATCGCTATTTTTAATTTCAGGCCCCCCTTATAACCCCCACTCCTGTTTGTCTTAGAGAATAATAATATAGCCTAAAGTCTAAGTTGGGCTAGTAGTAATATACATACCAAGTTTCATAAAATTCGGTTCAGCCGTTTATGCGTGAAAAGGTAACAAACAAACAAACAAACAAACAAACAAACAAACAGACACCAAAGAAACAAAATGCAGTTATGGTGTCTATGACATGTGAAACGAAAAGTTATCGTGAAATTTCGCGAAAAAAATCAATGTACAGACAGAGGTTACAATTTTATATATATATAGATATATATATATATATATATACTAGCTAAGGTACCCGGCTTCGCTCGGGAAATCATTTGAGGCTGAATGATAATAGTATTTTTTTTTTTTTTTGAGCAAGGCTTCAATGTTTACTACACTTCCCGTCTGGGCGCATTGTTTTCCCGTGAGGGTCAGGCAGGCGACGTATAGATGAGAAATATTAATTTTGAAGAATAAATAAAAATGTGTTCCTAATCTATCCCTCTCCACTTTTCCAACTCAACTTTTTGAATACTTCAAACCGTAATCGTGGATTGCGTTTATTACAATTAAATATCCTCTATAATGAAACTTATTTCCTGTCAAAAACCAATCCGAGCACATATAGTTTAAACATAGTTTTGTACATTAGATTATATTCTTAATAGTAGAGCTCAGTGGAAATCATTTCCAGTAATGAAAGCATTTAACAGGAAATTAATTAACTCAATTAACTGTTTAGGCTCCGACCTCCTTCCGCTCCAGTATCTCCATAGTTTTCCTTAAAATATTGATTCAATGTATTATTTTATTATTCATTTCAGGCTGAATGGTGAAAGTATATTTTTGGCAAGGCTTTACTTTGCACAATATTTTGACATTTACCCGTTCCAGTGTTTAGGGTTAATACCCGTTGTTAGCATTTGTTAGTAATAAAATTATTTTTTTATGTAAGACATCACTGTCCTGCATATTGTCATATTTCCCGTCTCCTGTGCATTATGCATAGATTTGAATTAATAAGGAGAAAATATTGACATACATTTGAATTATATTTTTCAGGAGAGGTACCTGGTAGTTCATATTGAAATGAAGTGTTGAGCAAATTTCTCCAAATAACAAAATAAACAACTTTTGTTATGTGCATATTTGCCGAAACCCCAATAGGAAATCATTATTATTAATTTCAGGCCTTCCTTATAACCCCCACTGCTGCCCGTCCCTAGAAATGCTAGTATGACATTATAAGGAAGGCATTAGTTTTAATATACATACTGAGTGTTTTATTTAGTTCGGTTGAGTCTTTTGTGCCAAATAAAATTGTTGTCTCCCGCTATAATTTTCAGCATATAACGCCTTTATACTTCGGTATACGATGATAGTGTATATAAAAAAGTTTCTCTAAATAACAAAATAAACAACTTTTGTTATGTGCATATTTACCGAAAATGCAATAGGAAACGAAATATCACTATTATTAATTTCAGGCCTTCCTTATAACCCCCACTCCTGCCCGTCCCAAGAAATGTTAGTATAGCTTATTATAATAAAGGCGTTAGTACTAATTCAGATACCGAGTTTGGTTTAATTCGGTTGAGTCTTTGGTGCCAAATAAAATTGTGGTCTCCCGCTATAGTTTTTAGCGTATAACTCATTTATACTTCCGTATACGGCAAAAGTGCATATAACAAAAGATTCTCTAAATAGCAAAATAAACAACTTTGGTTAAGTGCATATTTGCCGTAAATGCAATAGGAAACGAAATATCACTATTATCAATTTCAGGCCTCCCTTATAACCCCCACTCCTGCACGTCCCTAGAAATGTTAGTATAGCTTATTATAAGGAAGACGTTAGTGCTAATTCACATACCGAGTTTGGTTTAGTTCGGTTGAGCCTTTTGTCCCAAATAAAATTGTGGACTCCCGCTATAGCTTTTAACGTATAACTCATTTATACTTCCGTATACGGCAAAAGTGCATATAACAAAAGTTACTCTAAATTACAAAATAAACAACTTTTGTTATGTTCATATTTGCCGAAAAACCAATAGGAAACGAAATATCACTATTATTAATTTCAGGCCTTCCTTATAACCCCCACTCCTGCCAGTCCCAAGAAATGTTAGTATAGCTTATTATAATGAAGGCGTTAGTACTAATTCAGATACCGAGTTTGGTTTAATTCGGTTGAGTCTTTGGTGCCAAATAAAATTGTGGACTCCCGCTATAGTTTTTAGCGTATAACTCATTTATACTTCCGTATAAGGCAAAAGTACATATAACAAAAGATTCTCTAAATAGCAAAATAAACAACTTTGGTTAAGTGCATATTTGCCGTAAATGCAATAGGAAACGAAATATCACTATTATCAATTTCAGGCCTCCCTTATAACCCCCACTCCTGCACGTCCCTAGAAATGTTAGTATAGCTTATTATAAGGAAGGCGTTAGTGCTAATTCACATACCGAGTTTGGTTTAGTTCGGTTGAGCCTTTTGTCCCAAATAAAATTGTGGACTCCCGCTATAGCTTTTAACGTATAACTCATTTATACTTCCGTATACGGCAAAAGTGCATATAACAAAAGTTACTCTAAATTACAAAATAAACAACTTTTGTTATGTTCATATTTGCCGAAAAACCAATAGGAAACGAAATATCGCTATTTTTAATTTCAGGTCTCCCTTATAACCCCCACTCCTGTTCGTCTTAGAGAATATTAATATAGCCTAAAGTCTAAGTTGGGCTAGTAGTAATATACATACCAAGTTTCATAAAATTCGGTTCAGCCGTTTATGCGTGAAAAGGTAACAAACAAACAAACAAACAAACAAACAAACAAACAAACAAACAAACAAACAAACAAACAAACAAACATACACGAAAGAAACAAAATACAGTTATGGTGTCTATGACATGTGAAACGAAAAGTTATCGTGAAATTTCGCAAAAAAAATCAATGTACAGACAGAGGTTACAATTTTATATATATATAGATATATATATATATATATATATATATATATATATATAGATATATATATACAGTTTTTAACGGACATCATTTTATTGATCTAATAGGTAGGATCGATGGTCATTTGAAGAAAAATATCGATAATTCCGTCATGAGTACAACCTCAATAGCTGATTTCCCTTATCTGCTAAAATAGCGATATTTCGTTTCCCACTGGTTTTTCGGCAAATATGAACATACCAAAAGTTGTTTACTTTATTATTTAGAGTAACATTTGTTATTTATACTTTTTCCGTATACCGAATTATAAACGAGATGTACGTTAAAACCTATAGCGGAAGTGAACAATTTTATTTGGGACAAAAGACCCAACCGAAATAAATAAAACTCAGTATGTGTATTAGCACTAACGCTTTCATTATAACAAGCCATACCAACATTTCTAGGGACGGGCAGGAGTGGGGGTTGTAAGGGAAGCCTGAATTTAAAAATCGCTGTATTTCGTTTACTATTGGTTTTTCGGCAAATATAAACATAACAAAAGTTGTTTATTTATTAGCAGATTTCCCTTCAGGGAAATCAGCTATTGAGGTTGTACTCATGACGGAATTTTCGACATTTTTCTTCAAATGTCCATCAATCCTACCTAGTAGATGACGGAAATGAGGTCCGTTCAAAACTGTATATATATATCTATATATATATATATATATATATATATATATATATATATATATATATATATATATTTGTCTGTTACCGCTCTAGCGGTCGCAATTTTTGTTTGATCGTTACGAAACTCGAAATTTAGTCGTTTTATGTAAAAAGAAAGATCAAGTTCGTTAACGGCTGAAATCGGACCAGTGGAAGGAGGGGTTTAGAGGGGAGGATTTTCGAAAATTCGAAATATCTCCGTTACTATACGTCGGATCGAAAAATTGTATAGAATCAATCTTATTGAAAATTACATTTACTATAAATATTGTTCTATACATATTTTCCGTATAATGAGTATTAACCGAGATATTTGTATTTTTTGTAATGAGTTCCGCTTTCAGTAAACCCCTACTCCTACTAGGGACATATTAATAATAAGCTGATATCTAATGAACCACCTCATTATTAGGTTAAATACAAAATATTGTTTTCAACAAAGCTTTATTTTACGAGGTACAAACAAATACGTTCTGTTGAACCCCCCCCCCCTTTTTTTTCTTGGACTACAAAAATCTGAGTGATTGAGATAGAAATTATTTTGATTCATTTCAAATTACTCCACTAACTATAATAAATAGTTTCCAATAAAATTAATATTTTATATTCAGATATATTTCTTTAATTGTTTGTTTTTCCGGTCTATCTATCGATACTGCACTACAAGGTTGGCTAACCTGTTTGTTTACAATCCAGCCGTATTACGTTGTAGGTTACGTTCTATTATTAATTACAGTAATAGATATAATAAATAGTTATATGAATAAAATTTATAACTTATATTCAAATATATTTCCGTAAATGCTTTTATTTCCGGTAAAAGCTGGCTAACCTGATTGTTTAGAACTCAAGCTGTTTGCTATCAGGCAGGGGGGTGCCATTCGGCAGGTGCGCAGATCAAAAATTTTTGCGACTTTGGCGCATGACGTCACTGGGCTGAACTCAGCTTTGTTTACATCGTGAGCATCGTTGTGTTTTTAGTTAATTGTTTTATTTCCCATTGTTATAAGTGATTTTTTTTTTCAAAATGAGTGAGTGTGCTATGGCAACATGTTCCAACAACTCTAGGAGTACAGGCAAGTCTGTATCTTATCACCGGTTCCCGAAAAACGAAGAAATTAAGAAACAGTGGATAGTTCTGTGTAGACGAGGAGATTTGAAATTTAATCCTACTTTTGCTCGGGTTTGTTCAGAACATTTCAGTGATAGTGATTACCAAAGGAATTTACAAGCAGAATAGTTAGGCTATGTTCCTAATAGATTGATATTAAAAGAAGAAGCTGTGCCGCATCTTAATTTACCAGTATCGTCCGTAAGTAAACAAACACCTACTACCTCTACTTCTGACTCAAAATGTGAAACATCTAGAGACTGTAGGAGTAAAAAACGTGAAATAACTCAACGTGCCCTGCGTCACATTAATGAGATTTCTCCCAAAAAGCTGAAAAGTGATTTTTCATGTAATACAGAAGAAGTTGATTGTGATGGATGTATTCTCTTAAAGGAAAAAATTGCTGAATATGAATCCCAATTAAAGTCCTTGCTGATCCAAGTAAAAAATTTAGAAAGTAATAACTTTAATTTAAAAAAGAGAGTTACTAAATTGCTAACAGTTATTTACCAGATAAAAATGCAAAAAGAAGAAAAAATGCAGTGCAAAAAGAAATGGAAAGGATTTGTTATCCAATATTATCCAAAGCTCAAATTCAGAGCATACACTCAAAAAATATCAGCAGCAACTGTTTTGGACAAGACAGACTTCATGCGAATGGGAGCTTTTAAAATGTAAGAAAAGAATAATTTTCTTGTAGTGTTTCCTATAGACACTGTAGGAGTATATTTCCATGCTCCATCATTAATGATATTACATGTTTCCTTCGCAGTTATTTATTCTATGGGACAGTGCGGTTTCAATGCATATGCTCCAACATCTGTGCCATTTTCTTCACAAGGATGCTACTGGAACCAGGGATTCCCTGCGGCTCAAAATGTTAGCATATTTTTATTACAAGGAGGACTACATGCCAATGACAGCTTTTTTTTTAAAAAAAGATAAGTTTTAAAGTCTGAGTAACAGAATTATCTTCTTGTAGTGTTTTCTATAGAGCACTATAGGAGTTTATTTCCCATGGTCTATCATTAATGATATTACATGTTTCCTCCACAGTTAGTTATTCTATGGGACAGTGCGGTTTCAATGCATATGCTCCAACATCAGTGCCATTCTCTTCACAAGGATGCTACTGGAACCAAGGATTCCAGTGACTAAATATAAGCATCTTTTTATTACAAGGAGGACTACATGCCAATGATAACCTTTAAAAATCTTGTACCTATATTGACTAGCTGATGTTTAAAATAATTTAGTCATTTTTATTCATTTTTAACTGGGTATCATTGTTTATTGCTTGGTTAATCTCAATTTTATTAACTTTTATTTGTTTGTATAATAGAAGTCATTACTGTTTTCATGTTTTGGAGATTTCATCTTATTATAGTAAAGTTTTACTTTTTGTTGTGCTAATTACCTAGAAAAATTACGATTTTTAAATGTAACCCAACATATATAAATTTTAAGGAACTATTATGTATTTATTTTTAATGGAATCTAATTTGTACATGGTTTATTTGAAATAAAATATATTCAACTAAAGTAATTTGTATCATTTACAGACATATACCATTTTAACAATTTTTTATTCGCCAAATTAATCAGAAAACTGCTTATATTGATCGTATTTCGGCTTGTCCGCCAGGAATCTTTCAGCCCAGTGACGTAGAGGCTTGCTGCATTCTGATTGGCTACTCGCGAATGGCGCTACCTTATCTTATACGTACCTTGGCTATCAGGAAGGTTCTTACCATTTGACTTGCCCTTTATTTGTTTACTTAATATTCACGGCAGTATTAAGTCTTACAAATAATGGATATTCTGTGGTACTATTTAGTGTTGGTGTAATAAGTGTTCAGAGCGCTGCTATCATTAACGGTAAGTCCATCTTTTGTGTTCTTGTTGTTTTCTGAGATTGAATTGTTTTTAATTTAATCTCGGAGCCTAACGGACGGGAGTTACTTTCCCGCCAAAAGCTAGTTCGGTCGTTTCTTTGACTGGCTCGGCTCTCGTGAAATTTCTCTATTGTAAAACTTCATGTGGGAAATCTGCTTAGTTTACGCAGCCCCTGCGTGACGGACTTTTTTGTTATTTAGAGTAACTTTTGTACTAAACACTTTTTCGTATACCGAATTATAAACGAGATATACACTATAAACTAAAGCGGGAGTTTATTACGATTAAACCGAACTTAAAAAAACTCGGTATGTCAAATAGCATTAATTCTTACATGATTATAAGCTATATTAAAATGTTTAGGTTAGAACGAGATAGGGGGTTATATGGGAGGCCTGAAATAAAAATTCGCGATATTTCATTGTCTATTTGTTTTTCGACAAACATGCACATAACAAAAGTTTTTACTTTGTTATTTAGATTAACTTTTGTTTTATACATTTCTCCAGGAACAATGTGTGGAGCAAGTAATTTGCGTAGAAATATTGATATGCTCAACAATTCATTCCAATTTGAACTATCAGGTACCTAACCTGGAAAAATTAATTCAAATCTATGTTAATATTTTGTCCTTAATAACTGAAATCTATGCATAATGCACAGGAGACGGGAAATATGACAATTTGGACGTAATGCCTTGCCAAAAAAATACCATCACCATTCAGCCTCAAATAAATTCCGGATATATATATATATATATATATATATATATATATATATATATATATATATATATAGATAGATATAATTTTGAACGGACCTCATTTTCGTCATCTCCTGGGTAGGATTGATGGACATTTGAAGAAATGTTTCGAAAATCGCTTCATGAGTACGACCTCAATAGCTGATTTCCCCAAAGGGAAACCTGCTAAAAAAACTTACTCGATCAAAGAGCGTGGGAAGCATTTTATCTTATTGACTAGTTCAGTATTAGTAGAATATATGTATTCAGAAGGAAAACTTCACACCTTAGCCAATTAATCCAGAAGTTATTATTGCTATTCATAAGTAGATATGATTTACAGCGATGTGTCTCAGGAAAAGCGCATGTGTTGCTGGGTTTTCCGTAATCTAAGATTTCCCACATATCGGAATCTCTTGCTAATGACGTTATATCATATTATATTAAGTAGTTAAGAGTTCCACGTAAAAAAATCCGTCACGTAGGGGCGACGTTAACTAAGCAGATTTCCCACGAGAAGTTCTACAACAGATAAATTTACATACCGGTAACACTTAGCTGCGCCGTGAATATTAAATGAATAACTGCAAACGGTAATGAAAAATCGTTCAGGCAATTTTAATAACTTCCCAACGGAAAGCGTCTGAATTGTAAACAAACAGGTTAGCCAACCTCTCAGATCTGAACAGATAGATAGAAATATTCTTCACCGGAAATAAAAACTATTACTGAAATACCCGTATGTCTGAATATAAGATATTAGTTTTATTGAAAACTATTTACTATATCTAGTACTGTAATTCATACTTAAATTTTAGTAATCCAAACACATAAGACGGGGGGAGCGGGATCAAACGAACATATTTGCGTTTATCTCGTATAATAAAGGTCTCTTGATAACAACATTTGGTATTTAAGCTTCGAATTAAGTGCTTTATGATGTAACTGTGCATTGTTTATGTAACATGAGTAGGAGTAGGGGTTTGCTGAAGGCTGAAAACTGAAAAAAAATACTCGTAAAAAAATAATGTAAGCAAATGAAAAATAAATACTCCTAATTCTGATTTTCTATACGGTAAAATGGAAGGGTAGGGCTGTAATTTTTTTAATTACTTGACATAGAACATGCATGCGAGAATATCTTAGTAAAGTACTACATTCCTTTTTGCTGGAGTAAAAAGAGAAGAATGTCGGTGACAACACTGGGAGCCTCCAAAACAGTAGTAACTGAGCAGGTACCTGGTTGGGCAAGGGCCTCTTTGGCAGCCAGGAAGGTGGGAGAAGGGGGAGGGATCTGGGCTCTGGAAGGAAACGTTAATTATTTTTCAAATTACAAATAACTCTATTTCAGGGATATTTATAATTTATAGAATTCATATGTAATCTTACTTACACTGACTCATATCGCATATGAGCCACATTTGTAAACGTATGATTACTAACAATAAAACAAAAAAAATCTTTTTCTTTCGTCCGGGCTTCGAGCTCTTCATGGTTGAAACAAACAAGTGTATTTTTGCAACATACCAGCTTAGTTGTATCAAAATTATCCATATTTCTTTTCAATTATAAGTACCTCACCTACTCTAGATAAGAGTGCTAGTCTAGGCCCAATCCCAAGAAGAGGGATACCTTTGGGCCCAGGAAGACCCGTGCGATAGCTGATTCTATCTAGGATGTAGAGGAGTACCAGGATAACTCCCACAACGAGGTACATCCAAGCTTCCATCATTGAGGACTGGACTCCTCTCTCTCACCTACCTCCCACTATAACTCCTAGACCAATATAATGAGTAATTACCATAATAAACCTATTTTAATTAATAGTCCATTAGACTGCTTCTTCACAGGACCAAAATCATTTATTTCCATTCCAAACTGTTCTTATTCCAATAGAAAATTAGTGCGAGGTATATTATCGTTTTGGGTGAAATAAACACCCCATTAATTCAAAATAAATTCGATCATTGATTTACACAAAATTTATTAATCTATATACTAAAATCGTTGATAATATGCCATTTCTTTTTTTTTTTTTTTTTTTTTTTTTTTTTTTTTTTTTTTTTTTTTTCTTTTTTTTTAAGCTATCTCATTGGGACGGCAATGGGGGAATTCGAATATTCATAATATCTCAGTTATTATGAATCAGGTTAGAAGATCGTATATGATCATTCATTAACTGCTCAACACCAGGGATGGGCAACATGCGGCACTTACAACATATTTATGTGGCCCGCCAAGCATTTCTAAAATTGAATTTATTTTATCGACTTTCTCCCATCAATATATTGTAGAACATTAATTATAATTTAATGGTAGTACATACTACTGAAACAATTTTTTGTTACGAGTTATGTTCTTTGACAAGAGTTGCGATATTAGCGACACAGCACAACTGGCTATATTTTTACGTGGCATTGACACCAAATTTAATATTACCGAAGAATTGTGTTCACTGATTCCAATGCGAGGGACTACAACCGGCAAAAACCTGTACGATGAAAGTCTTTTTTGGAAAATATTTCAATTTATCAACAGTAGGTATATCGACAGATGGGGCACGACCAAAGTCAAGCATTGTGATAGAAGGATCTGGAAGGCTATTTCAAGACATTAAGACGACCACAAGAAGAGAAACATCCCTTAACCACTGCCTAATTCACCAGGGAAATTTGTGTGCGAAAAGATTGAGTTGGCCAAATGTCACAGTACCAATAATTGAACTAAACAATTTTATAAAGTCGCGAGCTTTAAAGCACCGTGAATTTAAAGAATTCCTGAAAGATTTAGAAACTGAATATGGCGATGTGGGTTTCAAAACCGAAGTACATTGGCTTAGTAGAGGTGCAATGCTAAAAAGAGTATATAACTTAAAAAGCGAAATACAATTGTACTTGGGTATGAAGGGATATGCCTTTCCTCATTTTGGTAATAAAGAATGGATGTGCGATTTTGGGATTCTTATCGACATGACTCAGCATCTCAATGATCTTAATGTGGAATTTCAAGGCAAAGGACAGTTTATTTACAATGAGTATGATAAAATTCAGGGCTTTGAGCGCAAATTAAAATTGTGGAAACAGCATTTTTTGCAGAATAATGTGTCTCACTTTCCACATTTAGAAAAAGAAAACGTTACTGCTTTTTAAAAATACGCACAATATATAGATATTTAATATAGACAGTGGATTCCATGAAAATGTTTACCTCGCCTACATTTAATATCGATGTGGAAACAGTTCCTGAAGACTTTCAAATGGAAGTGATTGACATGCAGAATAATACCAATTTAAAAATGTCTTTTTCTGAGTAAACATAAAAAAAAATGTTATAAATCGTATGTGAGACCTGAGAAATTTCTGCTTTTGACGAAAAATGCAAAGCAAATGAAGTCTCTTTTCGGAAGTACATGTGCTTACGAACAATTATTTTCGACCATGAAATTAATCAAAAATGATCACCTATCAAGACTGATTGATGGAAAATTAGAAATCTGCATACGTCTAGCAACTTCATCAATTCTGGCTGATATTGATCAGCTTGTACCGAAAAAACTGTGTCAAATAACTGATTAAAAATTTCAGAATTTGTTTTTCTGTTAATTTTTTTATTTTGCAATTAAATTAAAATTTGTATATGAAATCTTTACTCTTTTTTTAATTTTTCTATTGTAATGTTTATTATAAATAAAGTTTTGTAAATTATTTATAAGTATTACTTTTCTGTGCGGCCCGCCAACAAATTTTAAAATTTAAATTGGCCCGTTGATTAAAAAGGTTGCTCACCCTGCTCTACACAGTTGTTGTTCTATACGTTTTTTCTTAAATTGAATATCAAGCGATTTATTTGGATTTTCTTATTTTGAGCCTTCAGTCAACCCTCGCTTCTAGTCGTCGCTACTGTACTTTGAGTAACTGAACGCCTCCAGTCTAAATTAAATTTTAATTTCTGTTCACATAGGCTTGTTACGTTGGGAGAAATAGAGAATAAATAGACGGGGAGTTGAGATCAACAGGGTGGCAAGCTCGTAAGTGGAAATGTTTCTTAGTTTGTGCAACCACTGCGTGATGGGATTCTCCTACTAGGTAGGACCTACCTACTAGGTAGGAGTACCGAGTGAAATTTAAGGAAATGAGTACAACCTCATCTGATAATTTCCCTTAAGGAGTTTTCCACAAATGGCATTAGTTCAAATATATGATATACAACATTGTTTTCACAGGCCACACTTAAACACACGAGGTGAATGATGTTTTAAAAAAATCTGCTAAAAGTCCATCACGCAGGGTCTGTGTAAACTAAGCAGCTTTCTCACTTGCTGGTATAACACACTTATGAGCTCATCTCGCAACATATTCTTTATTTCTATGTAAAAAAAAATACTATTAATAGTTTAACAAGAAGGGTTCTATGGCATTTTGAGATCCAACTAATATTAAAGGATATATTTAAACTTTTCACTTGATCTTTAATTTTTCATAAAACACTTATATGCTGAGTTGACTACAAAATTATCGTTGAAACAAGTCACGGAAAAAAGAATGAATTCAAAAATTAAATTTAAACGAAATAACGCAAAAGTATTCTGAATGAATCCAAGAAATATGTTTACTTCAAAAAACATCAATAAAACAACAAAACATTCTTAGAATTAATTTATTTTAAATTAATTACGTACTAATTATTCGTAATAGGAATACATTTTTCCACCTGCACAGTTTCATGTAAAAACAGTGCGATGTCTGCAGGTGGAAAAATGTATTCCTTTTACAAATAACTACTAACTAATTAGTTTAAATTAATAAATAAAGTTTTTTACTAAATTAATTATTAGAAAGTTTTTTGAAGTAAAAATATTTTGGATTCATTCAAGAATACTTTTGCTTCATTTCGTTTAAACAGTTTTTTTTTTTTTTTTTTAAATTTTTAATCCATTCCTTTCTCCGTAGACTTGTTTCAACGATAATTTTGTTGACTAAAACTTCATGTCGCAGCATTTTTCAATAAAATGTCCCATTTCTGTAAATATGTGTGCATTTTACGGCTAACGATGCATCAAATCGAATATTTCACGGATACAAACTCGTTATAAAATTGGATTTTGCACCAGAATTTTCCATAAAATGTAAGGCATTCCATTGGAAACTCCAATGTTATGGTCATGGTCGCTAGAGAAGTACTGGAAAAGGCTACTGAAAGGATTTTACACGGGTAACTATAATGGCACACCAAGTTTCAGCGGAGTATTAAAATAATTGGAGATTTTAAGGGGGGTGGCACGGGAAGTTGCGACACCCTGTATGTATGTATGTATATATATATATATATATATATATATATATATATATATATATATATATATAACTGCAACAAAAATTTATAATATATTGTTTCTTTGCCCAAATTTGAGGCAGATTAGGTGACCTCTTTTATATGGTCCAGTTTTGGAATTTATGTTTAGTGTAATAGTATAGTTCTTAGGCCATTAGAAATGGACACAGCAAAATTGATGGTAAATCCATTGTAATTACTAATGCCTTCCTGGACAGGCAGGCCATACAAGATTTTCAATTTTGATACCATTGTTCATAGGAATCTGAAACGTGAAGAAAAAACTGATCCCCTTGAATTTAAATAGAAAATCAGACAAACTTTACTTTTCTTTATATATTATAGATAATTAGATTGGCAGATTCATTTTCATCTTAATAGTAGATCTCCTTTAATTCACACGCTTCAAAGAGAATTGATAACTAAACAAGTTGAGGTAAACCAAAAGTCCGTCACGCAGGGGAAATCTGCTAAAAACAATGGTCCGCTGCAGCTTCTATATTTCACACGATATTTATTAATAATAAAGTACAATGTTAACCGCTGTGTAATTTCTTGTTTCACTTCAATTTATCAAACATCTCATAATTATATAAAATAAAAATGTTTAACATCAAATAAGACCAAGGCTTGCCACGTGTATCCCTCTGCAATTTGCCGATTCATTAAAGTTTATAATTACACCATTGAAACTGATTTTCTCGTTACTGTCTGCTATAAAAGTAACTCAGGAAAACTTCTACTTTGAAGACATTGTTACGGCGAGGTCTCGCGAATGAATAACCTTGACAATTAGTCTTTTAATTTTCATGTGATCGCGAGTATTTCGTTGCTATAGAGAAGTCACTATAACTTAGCGAGGTTGAGAACACTCTCCATAAGGCACGGTCCCTTAAGGGAAATCAGCTATTGAGGTTGTACTCATGACGGAATTTTCGAAATTTTTCTTCAAATGTCCTAGTAGATGACGAAAATGAGGTCCGTTCCAAACTGTATATATATATATTTGTCTGTTACCGCTCTGGCGGTCGCAATTTTTGTTTGATCGTCACCAAACTCGATATTTAGTCGTTTTATGTAAAAAGAAACATCAAAACGGCTGAAATCGGACGAGTTAGAGGGGGGGGGGGTTTAGAGGGGAGGATTTTCGAAAATTCGAAATATATCCGTTACTATACGTCGGATCTATACATTGTACAGAATCAATCGTATTGCAAATTAAATTTACTATAAATATTGTAATTCACATTTATTCTGTATCTTGAATAGTAACCGAGATATTTGCATTTTTATTAAATCTGGGCGGCTAACGCACGAATGACTTTCCCGCCAAAAGCTAGGTCGGCCGTTTCCATAACGGTTCGGCTCTCATGAAATTTGTCCATTGTAAAACTTCACGTGGGAAATCTGCTTAGTTTACGCAGCCCCTGCATGACGGACTGTTTATAACCTGTGCAAGCTGGAGCCTGAAGTGCGGTCGTGAATTGACCTTTTTTTCATATTTTATTTCTTTGTAAATATATTTGATTAAGTTAAAGTCGCCTTGCCTTCTTTCGTCTCGCCTCGCCTTTCACAACATCAAGCATTATATGGGTTTCGGTGAGTATAGTAATATGAAAAGAGGAGTTTCCGATGAATGGTTGCAAACACAAGCCTTAGACCTCATATCATGAAGATACACAGTATATATTAGACTGTCATTGCTCTAGCTGTGGCAATCTTTTTTGAATTGCTACTAAAGTCGATATATAAGTGTTTTATGTAAAACTAATGATCAAGTTCTGATTAAGTAGGCTGAAATCTAACCAGTGGGAGGGGGAATTAAAAAAAATAAAAGTATGTCTTTTGATATTTTCAGGTAGAAAAATGGTATAGAGTCAATCTTATAACGAATTTAATTTCCTGTATATACTGTTTTTTTCTTCTATTATGAATATTAACCCAGATATTTGGATTTTTAGTTAGTTTAGTTATTGCATACTCGATATTTCCGTTTCAGTCAGCACTGGATATCATCTTCTATAGTCATGTCCAATTCCTAGACTCTTACATGTCAAATTCCTACAACATCTGGACAACCCTCTAAACAATTCCCTCACACCTCCCAGGCTACTGGTGAATTGGTATATGGGGAGCCCTTGGTCGATTTCATCCAACTTGCCAACACCCTACCATTGCCCTAGGCTGCACAGTGCAACCTTCCCAAGGATATATTTGTAAATAAATTGTACTCATTCTCTGTAAACATAATAAAAGTCCGTCACGCTGGGGCTGCGTAGACTAAGCAGATTTCCCTCCTGAAGTTTAACAATAGATAAATCTACATACAGCAGCACTGTGACTATTGAGTGAATAAATACAAACGATAATAAGACATATTTCAGTAAATTTTAATAGTTTTCCGACTGTAAGCGTCAGAAATGTAAACAAACAGGTCTGCCAATCTCTCACCAGAAGTAAAAACAATTACTGAAATATATCAGAATATAACATATTAATTTTATTAAAAGCTATTTTCTATACCTAGTACTGTAATTAATATAGAATCAGAATAATTATTACCTCAATCAATCAAATTTTAGTATTCCAAGAACTTAAGACGGTTTCACCAGAACATATTTGCGTGTATCTCGTATATTAAAGATCTCTTGAAAACAAGATAGAGAATAAATGTATTTAACAATATTTATAGTACATTTAATTTGCTATAATACTGATTCTATACACTTTTCGAATCCCCCCAACCAATCTAAACCACCACTATTCCAGGTCCGACTTCTGTCAATAACAAATTTAACCTTTAGTCCTGACTAAAACCGTTAAATATCGAGTATGGTATATTTCAAGTAAACATCTTCGAAACAAGAACGTAAAATTTTAATTGATGACGTCATTGCCCAACGAATTTGCATAGATCTCGCATAATATATATATATATATATATATATATATATATATATATATATATATATATATATATATATATTTGTCTGTTAACGTTCTAGCGGTCGCAATTTTTGTTTGATCGTTACTAAACTCGGCATTTAATCGTTTTATGTAAAAAGGAAGATCAAGTTCGTTAATGGCTGAAATCGGGCCAGTGGGAGGGGGGGGTTTAGAGAGGAGGATTTTCGAAAATTCGAATATACGTCGGATCGAAAAATTATATAGAATTAATCTTATTGCAAATTAAATTCACCATAAATAATGTTATATACATTTATTCTGTATCTTGAATACTAACCGAGATATTTGCATTTTTCTGTTTTCAGCTTCTGAGATGAGATCGGCTAACTTCGGGTCTAGTCGTGAGTTTCCGTCAAGAGCTAGTTCGGGCCGTTCCCGTAACTGTTGACTCTCTATTCTGAAATTTCTCTATTGTAAAACTTCACGCGGGAAATCTGCTTAGTTTACGCAGCCCCTGCGTGACGGACTTTTGGTTTACCTCAATTTGTTTAGTTATCGATTCTCATGGAAGGGTGTGAATTAAAGGAGATCTACTATTAAGATAAAAATGAATCTGCCAATCTAATTATCTATAATATCTAAAGAAAAGTAAAGTTTGTCTGATTTTCTATTTAAATTCAAGGGGATCAGTTTTTTTTTTTCACGTTTCAGATTGAACAATGGTAATTGAAAATCTTGTATGCCTGCATGTCCAGGAAGGCATTAGTACTTACAATGGATTTACCATCAATTTTGCTGTGTCCATTTCTAATGGCCTAAGAACTATACTATTACACTAAACATAAATTCCAAAACTTGACAATATAAAAGAGGTCACCTAATATGCCTCAAATTTGGGCAAAGAAACAAAAAGTCCGTCACGCAGGGGCTGTGTAAACTAAGCAGATTTCCACGTAAAGTTTAGTTATAGATAAATCTACATACTGGTAACACAACACCAGCAAGAATAAATACAAACGGTAATAAGAAATGTTTCATCCAATTTCAATATCCTGCCGACAGGAAGCGTTAGGTTAGAAGTGTAAACAAACTGGTCTACCCGCCTCACACCGGAAAGAAAACCAATTACTGAAATATATCAGAATATAAAACATTAATTTTATTGAGAACTATTTACTATATCAAGTACTGTAATTAATAAGAAGTCAGAATAATTGTTATTCCATATCAAATTTCAGTAGTCCATAACCTTAAGACGGGGGGGGGGGGTCACCAGGACATATTTGCATGTATCTCGTATAATAAAGGTCTCTTGAATACAATTTTTGGTATTTAAACTTCGAATAATGTGATTTATTATGTAGCAGAGTATTGTTAATGTAACATGAGTAGAAGTGGCGGTTTGCTGAAAACTGAAAAATACAAATACCTCAGTTAATTTTCAAGATAGTGAAGAAATGTATATAACAATATTTATAGCACATTTAATTTGCAATAAGATTGATTCTGTACAATTTTTCGATCCGACGTATAGTAACGGAGATATTGTGAATTTTCAAAAATCCGTCCCTCTAAAACCCCCTCCCACTGCTCCGATTTCAGCCATTAACGAACTTGATCTTTCTTTTTACATAAAACGACTAAATATCGAGTTTGGTAACGATTAAACCAAAATTGTGACCGCTAGAGCGGTAACAGACAAATATATATATATATATATATATATATATATATATATATATATATATATATATAAATATATATATAACTGCAACAAAAATTTACAATATATGAGCAGATTTCCCTTAAGGAAAATCAGCTATTGAGGTTGTACTCATGACGGAATTTTCGAAATTGTCATATATATATATTTGAACAGACCTCATTTTCGTCATCTGCTAGGTAGGATCGATGGACATTTGAAGAAAAATTTCGAAAATTTCTTATATATTTATATACATACATACAGGGTGTCGCAACTTCCCTTGCCACCCCCCTTAAAATCTCCAATTATTTTAATACTCCGCTGAAACTTGGTGTGCCATTATAGTTACCCGTGTAAAATCCTTTCAGTAGCCTTTTCCAGTACTTCTCTAGCGACCATGACCATAACATTGGAGTTTCCAATGGAATGCCTTACTTTTTATGGAAAATTCTGGTGCAAAATCCAATTTTATAACGAGTTTGTATCCGTGAAATATTCGATTTGATGCATCGTTAGCCGTAAAATGCACACATATTTACAGAAATGGGACATTTTATTGAAAAATGCTGCGACATGAAGTTTTAGTCAACAAAATTATCGTTGAAACAAGTCTACGGAGAAAGGAATGGATTAAAAATTTAAAAAAAAAAAAAACTGTTTAAACGAAATAAAGCAAAAGTATTCTTGAATGAATCCAAAATATTTTTACTTCAAAAAACGTTCTAATAATTAATTTATTTTAAACTAATTAGTTAGTAGTTATTTGTAAAAGGAATACATTTTTCCACCTGCAGACATCGCACTTTTTTTACATGAAACTGTGCAGGTGGAAAAATGTATTCCTATTACGAATAATTAGTACGTAATTAATTTAAAATAAATTAATTCTAAGAATGTTTTTTGTTATATTGATGTTCTTTGAAGTAAACATATTTTTGGATTCATTCAGAATACTTTTGCGTTATTTCGTTTAAATTTAATTTTTGAATCCATTCTTTTTTCCGTGACTTGTTTCAACGATAATTTTGTAGTCAACTCAGCATATAAGTGTTTTATGATAAATTAAAGATCAAGTGAAAAGTTTAAATACATCCATTAATATTAGTTGGATCTCAAAATGCCATAGAACCCTTCTTGTTAAACTATTAATAGTATTTTTTTTTACATAGAAATAGAGAATATGTTGCGAGATGAGCTCATAAGTGTGTTATACCAGCAAGTGAGAAAGCTGCATAGTTTACACAGACCCTGCGTGATGGACTTTTAGCAGATTTTTTTAAATCATCATTCACCTCGTGTGTTTAAGTGTGGCCTAGGAAAACAAAGTTGTATATCATATATTTGAACTAATGCCATTTGTGGAAAACTCCTTAAGGGAAAGGCTCTGAATTTTATCATACTCATTGTTAATAAACTGTCCTTTGCCTTGAAATTCCACATTAAGATCATTGAGATGCTGAGTCATGTCGATAAGAATCCCAAAATCGCACATCCATTCTTTATTACCAAAATGAGGAAAGGCATATCCCTTCATACCCAAGTACAATTGTATTTCGCTTTTTAAGTTGTATACTCTTTTTAGCATTGTACCTCTACTAAGCCAATGTACTTCGGTTTTGAAACCCACATCGCCATATTCAGTTTCTAAATCTTTCAGGAATTCTTTAAATTCACGGTGCTTTAAAACTCGCGACTTTATAAAATTGTTTAGTTCAATTATTGGTACTGTGACATATTGTGGCCGTCTTAATGTCTTGAAATAGCCTTCCAGATCCTTCTATCACAATGCTTGACGTTGGTCGTGCCCCATCTGTCGATATACTGTTGATAAATTGAAATATTTTCTAAAAAAGACTTTCATCGTACAGGTTTTTGCCGGTTGTAGTCCCTCGCATTGGAATCAGTGAACAAAATTCTTCGGTAATATTAGATTTGGTGTGAATGCCACGTAAAAATATAGCCAGTTGTGCTGTGTCGCTAATATCGCAACTCTTGTCAAAGAACATAACTCGTAACAAAAAATTGTTTCAGTAGTATGTACTACCATTAAATTATAATTAATGTTCTACAATATATTAATGGGAGAAAGTCGATAAAATAAATTCAATTTTAGAAATGCTTGGCGGGGCACATAAATATGTTGTAAGTGCCGCATGTTGCCCATCCCAGGTGTAGAGCATTTAATGAATGATCATATACAGTCTTCTAACCTGATTCATAATAACTGAGATATTATGAATATTCGAATTCCCCCATTGCCGTCCCAATGAGATAGCTTAAAAAAAAAGAACAAAAAAGAAATGGCATATTATCAACGATTTTAGTATATAGATTAATAAATTTTGTGTAAATCAATGATCGAATTATTTTGAATTAATGTGGTGTTTATTTCACCCAAAACGATAATATACCTCGCACTAATTTTCTATTGGAATAAGAACAGTTTGGAATGGAAATAAATGATTTTGGTCCTGTGAAGAAGCAGTCTAATGGACTATTAATTAAAATAGGTTTATTATGGTAATTACTCATTATATTGGTCTAGGAGTTATAGTGGGAGGTAGGTGAGAGAGAGGAGTCCAGTCCTCAATGATGGAAGCTTGGATGTACCTCGTTGTGGGAGTTATCCTGGTACTCCTCTACATCCTAGATAGAATCAGCTATCGCACGGGTCTTCCTGGGCCCAAAGGTATCCCTCTTCTTGGGATTGGACCGAAACTAGCACTCTTACCTAGAGTAGGTGAGGTACTTATAATTGAAAAGAAATATGTATAATTTTGGTACAACTATGTTGGTATGTTGCAAAAATACACTCGTTTGTTTCAACCATGAAGAGCTCGAAGCCCGGACGAAAGAAAAAGATTTTTTTTTTGTTTTATTGTTAATACGTGTTAACGTTTACAAATGTGGCTCATATGCGATATGAGTCAGTGTAAGTAACATTACATACGAATTCTATAAATTATAAATATCCCTGAAATAGAGTTATTTGTAATTTGAAAAATAATTAACGTTTCCTTCCAGAGCCCAGATCCCTCCCCCTTCTCCCACCTTCCTGGCTGCCAAAGAGGCCCTTGCCCATCCAGGTACCTGCTCAGTTACTACTGTTTTGGAGGCTCCCAGTGTTGTCACCGACATTCTTCTCTTTTTACTCCAGCAAAAAGGAATGTAGTACTTTACTAAGATATTCTCGCATGAATGTTCTATGTCAAGTAATTAAAAAAATTACAGCTCTACCCTTCCATTTTACCGTATAGAAAATCAGAATTAGGAGTATTTATTTTTCATTTGGTTACATTATTTTTTTACGAGTATTTTTTTTCAGTTTTCAGCCTTCAGCAAACCCCTACTCCTACTCATGTTACATAAACAATGCACAGTTACATCATAAAGCACTTAATTCGAAGCTTAAATACCAAATGTTGTTATCAAGAGACCTTTATTATACGAGATAAACGCAAATATGTTCGTTTGATTCCCCTCCCCCCCCCCGTCTTATGTGTTTGGATTACTAAAATTTAAGTATGAATTACAGTACTAGATATAGTAAATAGTTTTCAATAAAACTAATATCTTATATTCAGACATACGGGTATTTCAGTAATAGTTTTTATTTCCGGTGAAGAATATTTCTATCTATCTGTTCAGATTTGAGAGGTTGGCTAACATGTTTGTTTACAATTCAGACGCTTTCCGTTCGGAAGTTATTAAAATTGCCTGAACGATTTTTCATTACCGTTTGCAGATATTCATTTAATATTCACGGCGTAGCTAAGTGTTACCAGTATGTAAATTTATCTATTGCAGAACTTCTCGTGGGAAATCTGCTTAGTTAACGTCGCCCCTACGTGACGGATTTTTTGACGTGGAACTCTTAACTAATTAATATAATATGAGATAACATCATTAGCAAGAGATTCCGATATGTGGGAAATCTTAGATTACGGAAAACCCAGCAACACATGCGCTTTTCCTGAGACACATCGCTGTAAATCATATCTACTTATGAATAGCAATAATATCTTCTGGATTAATTGGCTAAGGTGTGAAGTTTTCCTTCTGAATACATATATTCTACTAATACTGAACTAGTCAATGAGACAAAATGCTTCCCACGCTCTTTGATCGAGTAAGTTTTTTTAGCAGATTTCCCTTTTGGGAAATCAGCTATTGAGGTCGTACTCATGAAGCGATTTTCGAAAAATGTCTTCAAATGTCCATCAATCCTACCCAGGAGATGACTAAAATGAGGTCCGTTCAAATATATATATATATATATACATATATATATATATATATATATATATATATATATATATATATATATATATATATATATATATATATGCCTGTTAACGCTCTAGCGGTCGCAATTTTCGTTTGATCGTTACCAAACTCGATATTTAAACGTTTTACGCAAAAATAAAGACCAAGTGTGTTAATGGCTGAAATCGGACCAGTGGGAGGGGGGTTTAGAGGGGAGGATTTTCGAAATATCACCGTTACTGTAAATCAGATCGAAAAATTGTGCAGAATCAATCTTATAGCAAATTAAATTTACTATAAATATTGTTATATACATTTATTCTCTACCTTGAATATTAACCGAGATATTTGCATTTGTATTGTGTGTGTGGTCGGCAGGAGTCGGCTATGTTCGCGGCTATCCGCCGAGGTCTAGTGCGGCCGTTTCTGTAACTATTCGTCCCTCGTGAATAGGTCTAGTCATACCTTCCTACTACTGTTGTTATTAGGCATATTTATCTATTGTAAAACTTCACGTGGGAAATCTGCTTAGTTTACGCAGCTCCTGCGTGACGGACTTACTATCTATCTATATATTTGTCTGTTACCGCTCTAGCGGTCGCAATTTTTGTCTTATCGTTACCAAACTAGATATATAATCGTTTTATGTAAAAAGAAAGATCAAGTTCGTTAATGGCTGAAATCGGACCAGGGGGAGGGGGGTTTAGAGGGGGAGAATTCTTAATATCTCTGTTATTATGCGTCGGATTGAAAAATTGTATAGAATCTATCTTATTGCAAATGTAATGTTCTTGTTATGTACATGTTTTCACTATCTTGATTATTTACTGAGGTATTAGCATTTTTTAGTTTTCGGTCTTCAGTAAAGCCCCACTCCTCCTCATCTCATATTTTCAATATTCTATTATGTTATGAAGCACTTTATTTGAAGCTTACATACCAAATATTGTTCTCATTGAACTTTTATTTATTTATTTATTAACGTCCACTTTTTGCCACTTAGGCTAATCGGGACGGGTTATCTACAGGTCACCACCCTTTTCTAGCCAGGGTGGGACTTTAGGACGTTATTTAATGAATTTCGTCACTAAATATTTTCCATTGCTCAGGCGAGAATCGAACTCGCCACTCTAGGTTTACCAGGTGAGATAAAGGTCAACGCTTTAACTCGCATGGCCAACCTGAGCCCCTTGAACTTTGAAGTTTTGAGATAAACGCAAATACGTGGCGAACGTGGGAAATCTGTTTAGTTAACGCAGCCCCTGCGTGACGGACTTTTGGTTTACCTCAATTTGTTTAGTTATCGATTCTCATGGAAGCGTGTGAATTAAAGGAGATCTACTATTAAGATGAAAATGAATCTGCCAATCTAATTATCTATAATATATAAAGAAAAGTAAAGTTTGTCTGATTTTCTATTTAAATTCAAGGGGATCAGTTTTTTTTTTCACGTTTCAGATTGAACAATGGTAATTGAAAATCTTGTATGCCTGCATGTCCAGGAAGGCATTAGTACTTACAATGGATTTACCATCAATTTTGCTGTGTCCATTTCTAATGGCCTAAGAACTATACTATTACACTAAACATAAATTCCAAAACTTGACAATATAAAAGAGGTCACCTAATATGCCTCAAATTTGGGCAAAGAAACAAAAAGTGTAACGGACGAGGTATGGTTCCCGCCGAAAGCTAGTTCGGCTGTTTCCGTAACTGATCTACACTCGTATGGAGATTTCTCTATTGAATAACTTTACGTGGTAAATCTGCTTAGTTTACGCATCCCTTGCGTGACGGACTTTTTCAGTTTTCAGCCTACTGCAAACACGCACTTCTACTCATGCTACATAAACAATACTTTGTTGTATAATAAACCACTTTATTCGAGGCTTAAATGCCTAATATTGTTTTCAAGAGATCTTTAATATACGAGATACACGCAAATGTGTTCTGGTGACCCTCCCCCCTCTCCCGTCTTAAGTTCTTGGGATACTAAAATTTGATTGATTGAAGTAATAATTATTCTGATTCTATATTAATTACAGTACTAGGTATAGAAAATAGCTTTTAATAAAATTAATATGTTATATTCTGATATATTTCAGTAATTGTTTTTACTTCTGGTGAGAGGTTGGCAGTCGGAAAACTATTAAAATTTACTGAAATATGTCTTATTATCGTTTGTATTTATTCACTCAATAGTCACAGTGCTGCTGTATGTAGATTTATCTATTGTTAAACTTCAGGAGGGAAATCTGCTTAGTCTACGCAGCCCCAGCGTGACGGACTTTTATTATGTTTACAGAGAATGAGTACAATTTATTTGCAAATATATCCTTGGGATGGTTGCACTGTGCAGCCTAGGGCAATGGTGGGGTGTTGGCAAGTTGGATGAAATCGACCACGGGCTCGCCTATATACCAATTCACCAGTTGCCTGGGAGGTGTGAGGGAATTGTTTAGAGGGTTGTCCAGATGTTGTAGGAATTTGACATGTAAGAGTCTAGGAATTGGACATGACTATAGAAGATGATATCCAGTGCTGACTGAAACGGAAATATCGAGTATGCCATAACTAAACTAACTAAAAATCCAAATATCTGGGTTAATATTCATAATAGAAGAAAAAAAACAGTATTTACCGGAAATTAAATTTGTTATAAGATTGATTATACCATTTTTCTACCTGAAAATATCAAAAGAGATACTTTTATTTTTTTAAATCCCCCCCTCCCACTGGTTAGATTTCAGCCTACTTAATCAGAACTTGATCATTAGTTTTACATAAAACACTTATATATCGACTTTAGTAGCAATTAAAAAAAGATTGCCACAGCTAGAGCAATGACAGTCTAATATATACTGTGTATCTTCATGAAATGAGGTCTAAGGCTTGTGTTTGTAACCATTCATCGGAAACTGCTCTTTTCATATTACTATACTCACCGAAACCCATATAATGCTTGATGTCTTCAAAATATGATTTTTACTGAGTATCTTCCATAGCAGAAAGTGACGAGAAAATCAGTTTCAATGGCGTAATTATAAACTTTAATGAATCGGCAAGAATGAAGAGGGATACACGTGGCAATGCTTGGTCTTATTTGATGTTATGCCATTTTATTTTATATAATTATGAGAAGTTTGATAAATTGAAGTGAAACAAGAAATTACACAACCGTTAACATTGTACTTTATTATTAATAAATATCGTGTGAAATATAGAAGCTGCAGCGGAGTATTGTTTTTTGTTTACCTCAACTTGTTTAGTTATCAATTCTCTTTGAAGCGTGTGAATTAAAGGAGATCTAAAATTAAGATGAAAATGAATCTGCCAATCTAATTATATATAAATAAAACTCTAAGGTTTGTCTTATTTTCTTTTTAAATTCAAGGGGATCCGTTATTTTTCCACGTATCAGACTCCTAAGAAGAATGGTATCGTAATTATGTAAATTAGGTGGTATCAAGTATGCCTGCCTGTCCAGGAAGGCATTAGTACTTACAATGGATTTACCATCAATTTTGCTGCGTCCATTTCTAATGGCCTAAGAACTATACTATTACACTAAACATAAATTCCAAAACTTGGTAATATAAAGAGGCCACCTAATGTGCGTCAAATTTGGGCAAAGAAACATAATATAATGTTATAAATTTTTGTTGCAGTTATAGTTCTAAAAAAACAAAACTGCGGCTGTTATGCGTAATAGGTTCTTGGCTTCAAAGAAATTGAGCCTTCCCATGAGTAAAGTTTTTGGAAAAGGGATACACCCAAATAGTGTGTATGAAGTTGTATTAAAACACGGTTGTAGAAAAGGGTGATTTATTCCCCGTGGCCTTTTTTGAAATGTATAAAGAAACGGAGGTGGCGGTTACGGAGATCCTGGGAGAAGCTAAACCCGGTGGTACTCATGGAGGCTTATTGGCGATTCTTATGAAGGTCGAGCCCATGGATGTATTCCCGTTGAAGGTCCTAGGATTAATGATGCTACCAACATCATGATGCATTCAACAATTGGTAGCCCATCACGCCAGGGGAGGCCGGAAGAAATCTATGCCGCTTGTCTGTGTTTGGGGTACACTTTTCTTGGCCGTGTGGTCAGGAAAGGTGACTTGCTTTCACCAATTTTATTCAATATGGGCACCGACAACGATATTAGTCGACCACAACATTGGTTGGTTCTATTGGGCAGAAATCATGTAGAAGATAGATAGAGCAACACTGAAAACGCGCCAAAAAATGGAAGATCTAAGTACACACGTTCTACCCCGGTGATTCGATGGGCTGGTTGGGGCGCTGTACATCACAGGAACGTGATAAATATCCTTAGCAGTTAGTCTTTGAACTGTCATGTTTTCGCGAGTGCCTCGTTGCTATACGTTGCTAGAGAGAAGTTGCTATATATTAGCGAGGATAAAAAGTCTCATCATGAAGGCATCCGGGTTGTGCTACCAAGTTTTGGTTAAAGTGCGTTTTTCTATATACTGACAATAGGAGTCCGAAATGAGGCTGTGAATTGTTAATAACAGTTTATTTTTGATATTTTGTTCATAAAATGCATTACGTTTAGCCGGCCTTGTCTTTCATCTCAAACACCTTTCACAGCATTGTGCTTGGGAAGCTCTGTCGAATGGATGTGGTATAAGGGATTTTATTCAGAAATAGTTGCTTCTTCTACCGGATTCTTGCAATGCTTTGATTCATACTGGCCGTAGGTATTGTTTTATGGGAATCCAGTCAATTACTCATCTTCCGAACTTTCATAGGACTAAGTGTTTTGGGTGTACTGGTCCTATATTGGAAGAGAGGTGTGATTCACTTAAGGTGAGGCAAGGAATCAGCGGGGGGTTCGTGCAACCTGATAATGTCCTAGTCGTGAATGTGGTTTGTATGAATGAGCTGTATGCGATGGTTGACTGTAACGATTTGAGTGAACGTAATAAGATGACTGCCTCTATTAGATGGACAAGATCTAGAGGAATTGCCAGTAAAGCAATTTGATAGTTTCTTGAGGATTGTGGGAGGAGCAATCCCTACCAGGATGTGGACTTCCCGTGGTCAGCCGGAGCGGAGGAGAATTGCCACTTGCCGAGCTGGCTGTGATTCCCTAGAGACGATGGGCCACATCATTAGTATCTGCCCATATACTCGCAGGCTTACGATCCATCGGTCGACGAGTGCGATTTAAAAGACGTGTTTCCGTTATGAGAGAATTGCGCACGTGGTATAAAATCGTCTTTATGGCCCAACAGGGGTATTAATGAAAGGCCTTTATTATTTATCTGCAAGTGGCTATCGCGGAGGACCCCTAGAGGCCTTAGTTTCTTTCTAATACTTAATAGTTATGACCAGCTGGAGTTGAAGTTTTCTGTAACTATGAAGCCAAGCATGGTAAGGGTCCTGCCTGCAACCCTGTCTTATAACGGCGTTTCGTGCAAAAAGCGGCTTGCAAGAGCAGGGAATGAGTCAACTGCACTGGAGTGGATTAGTTTTAGAGTCCTCAAAGGAACCTGGTACGAGCGGGCCTTGTTCAGTCCCTTTTAGCAGATTTCCCTTGAGGGAAATCAGCTATTGAGGTCGTACTCATGACGCGATTTTGGAAAATTTTATTCAAATGTCCATCGATCCCCAGGAGATGACGAAAATGAGGTCCGTTCCAAAATATATATATATATATATATATATATATATATACTAGCTCAGATACCCGGCTTCGCCCGGGAGTTGATTTGAGGCTGAATGGTGATGGTATTTTTTTGGCAAGGCTTTACTTTGCACAATATTTTGACATTTACCCGTCCCAGTGTTTAGGGTTAATACCCGTTTTTTGCATTTGTTAATAATAAAATTTATTTTTTATGTAAGTCTTCACTGTTCTCCAAATTGTCATATTTCCCGTTTCCTGTGCATTATGCATAGATTTAAATTATTAAGCACAAAATATTAACATACATTTGAATTAATTTTTCCCGGTGAGGTACCTGGTAGTTCCAAAGAATTGTTGAGCAAATTTCTCTAAATAACAAATTAAACAATTTTTGTTATGTGCATATTTGCCGAAACCCCAATAGGAAAGGAAATATCACTATTTTTAATTTCAGGCCTCCCTTATAACCCCCACTCCTGCCCGTCCCTAGAAATGTTAGTATGGCTTATTACAACGAAGGTGTTAGAGCTAATACACATACCGAGTGTTTTATTTAGTTCGGTTGAGTCCTTTGTTCCAAATAAAATTGTTGACTCCCGCTATCATTTTTAGCGTATAACGTATTTATACTTCGGTATACGACGATAGTGTATATGACAAAAGCTTCTCTAAATAACAACATAAACAACTTTTGTTATGTTCATATTTGCCGAAACCCCAATAGGAAATGAAATATCACTATTTTTAATTTCTGGCTTCCCTTATAACCCCCACTCCTGCCCGTCCCTAGAAATGTTGGTATGGCTTGTTATAATGGAAGCGTTAGTGCTAATACATATACCGAGTTTTATTTATTTCGGTTGGGACTTTTGTCCCAAATAAAATTGTTCACTTACGCTATAGGTTTTAGCATATATCTCGTTTATAATTCGGTATACGAAAAAAGTGTATATAACAAACGTTACTCTAAATAACAAAATAAACAACTTTTGTTATGTTCATATTTGCCGAAAAACCAATAGGAAATGAAATATCGCTATTTTTAATTTCAGACCTCCCTTATAACCCCCACTCCTGTTCGTCTTAGAGAATATTAATATAGCCTAAAGTCTAAGTTGGGCTAGTAGTAATATACATACCAAGTTTCATAAAATTCGGTTCAGCCGTTTATGCGTGAAAAGGTAACAAACAAACAAACAAATAAACAAACAAACAAACAAACAGACACGAAAGAAACAAAATGTAGTTATGGTGTCTATGGCATGTGAAACTAACTGTTATAGTGAAATTTCGCGAAAAAAATCACTGTACAGACAGAGGTTACAATTTTATATATATATATATATATATATATATATATATATATATATATATATATATATGTCTGTTAACGCTCTAGCGGTCGCAATTTTTGTTTGATCGTTACCAAACTCGATATTTAAACATTTTATGCAAAAAGACAGATCAAGTTCGTTAATGGCTGAAATCAACCCGTGGGAGGGGGAGGGAATTCGAAATATCTCCGTTACTATACGTCGGATCACAAAATTGTATAGAACCAATCTTATTGTAAAGTAAATTTACTATAAATATTGTTCTATACATTTATTCTCTATCTTGAATATTAGCCGCGATATTGGCATTTTTATTAAATTTGGACTGATAACGTACGACGGAGTTTCCCGCCAAAAGCTAGTTCGGCCCATTGCCGTAACTGTTCGGCTCTCGTATGGAGATTTCTCTATTGTATAACTTCACGTGGGAAATCTGCTTAGTTTACGCAGCCCCTGTGTGACGGACTTTTTTGGAGTCTTCAGGGCAGTTAGCACACCCAGAGAGGGGGTGGGATAGGCTCGAAAAGTGTCTTGGAAACGTTCTGCAGTCTACAGTGTACTCTTCTTTCAGCATGGGTACTCTGGAATAATGCATTGGCCTAGTAGTTATTTAGTTGTCCTCCGCCCCCCCCCCATTTTTTACTAAGTATGTTATTTTCTACTAGCAATTCGTTCTTTTTCTAATGTGTTTGTTTGTTTTTTAATTCAGCTTTATTTCCTACTATTTATTTCATTAATTAGTTTATTTTTGCTTGGAGTATTTTATTTTGCTATAACTATGTTTATTCTTATTTTATATTATTTGTAGCCAATTATGTATGGTTTGTATTTTTTCTTCTTTTGGTTTTGTTTTTTTGTTAATGGTTATTGTTAAGTATTAGATTAAGGTTTACATCCTGGCAGGAACTCATTTTCGGGTTTTATAATGTCCTTTATGAACAATCTTGGGTTTAGGGACCCCTTATTATTTGGGTGAAATATCGTATTGTGCCTCTGAATTTATAATAAATTTAGCTTAGACGAAAGTTCGATTTATTATTTTGTTTGTTAGTAATATTTTTTTAGAACCTATTAAACAAAATATTAATATTCTCTATAACAAACAGGAGTGGGGGTTATAAGAGAGGCCTGAAATTAAAAATAGCGATATTTCGTTTCCTATTGGTTTTTCGGCAGATATGAATATAACAAAAGTTGTTTATTTTGATATTTAGAGTAACTTATGTAATATACACTTTTGTCGTTTACCAATGTATAATTGAGTTATAAACTAAAAACTATAGCGTGAGTCATTAATTTTATTGGGCTCAAAGGACTCAACCGAACTAAATAAAACTCGGTATGTTTATTAGTGTTGACGCCTTGATTTTCATAAGCCATACCAACATTTCTAGGGACGAGCAGGAGTGGGGATTGTAAGGGAGGCCTGAAATTAACAGTAGTGATATTTCGTTTCCTATTGGTTTTTCGACAAACATGCACATAACAAAAGTTGTTTATTTTGTTATTTTAAGTAACTTTTGTTATATTCACTTTTGTCGTATAGAAAAGTATAAACGTGATATACACTAAAATCTAAAGCGGGAGCCAACAATTTTGTTGGGCACTAACGATTGAACCGAACTTAGTAAAACTCGGTGTGTGAATTAGCATTAATTCTTCCATGATTATTAGCTATATCAAAAATTTTAGGTTCAAAGGGGAGTGGGGATTATTTGAGAGGCTGAAATGAAAAACTCGCTTTTTCTATTTTTTGTTTGTTTTTCGGCAAATATTCTTTTTGTTATATTTCCAATAGAAATATAAACTATAAGACCATTTACATTATTTAATTTTTATAATGTACCTCGATGTTTTTGAAACAAATATGTATCTAATATAATAACAATTAAACGTTAATGGTAATGTCATCATGACAAAAAACAATATGCGTTTAAACTCGATATGATATTTACAGGGTACCACTATTATTTAATTCCATCCGGTAGATAAATTATAAAATAATGTTTTGCATCAATAATATAAGTAGAAGAATGTTGAGAAGTCTCATGCGGGAGCGAAGATGACGGGAGCCTTACCAGATACTCGTAATTGAGTTTAGTTATTTCCCGTCTGGCATTACTGGAAGCAATTTCCAGTGAGATTCACTATTACAAATATAATCTTATGTGAAAAACTTTGCCTATACTATGTGAGCTCGGATTGGCTTTTGAAAGGATATATGTTCATTATAGATGATATTTAATTGTAATAAATGCTACCCATGATTATGGTTAGAACTATTGAAAAACGGTGAGCCAAAAAGTGTAGAGGGATAGATTAGGAACACATTTTAATTTATCCTTCAAAAATAAAATTTCTATTCTATTAATCCCCAAAAGTAACCCTTCAGGGTTGGCGATTTCGGAAAATCATTACGTCGTGGAGGGAAGTGTAATTGTACACATTGAAGTCTTACTATCAAAATACCAGTCGAGAATGATTTCCCGGGCATCGCCGAGTACCTTAGCTTTTGTGATATTCATTTTTGTCTTTTAACAATGTATACACTATATATATGAGATATACACTAT
This sequence comes from Riptortus pedestris, assembly GCA_019009955.1. NCBI lineage: Eukaryota > Metazoa > Arthropoda > Insecta > Hemiptera > Alydidae > Riptortus > Riptortus pedestris. The sequence continues at coordinate 69,715,795 of CM032232.1, read as the reverse complement.
AAACTAAAGCGGGAGCCAACTATTTTATTAGGCGCTAACGATTGAACCGAACTTAACAAAACTCGGTATGTCAATTAACATTAATACTTCCATGATTATAAGATATATTAAAATGTTTAGGTTAGAACGGGAGTGGGGCTTATAAGGGAGGCCTGAAATAAAAATTCGCGATATGTCTATTTATTTTCGTCAAACGTGCACATAACAAAAGTTGTCTACTTTGTTATTTAGAGTAACTTATGTTTTATACATTTTTTCGGGAACAATGTATGAAGCAAATAATTTGCGTATAATATTGATATGCTCATCAATTCTTTCCAATATGAACTACCAGGTACCACACATGGAAAAATGAATTCAAATCTATTGACCTTAATAATTCAAAGCTATGCATAGGATGCACAGGAGACGGGAAATATGACAATATGGAGGACAGTGAAGCCCTACTTAATTTTATTATTAAAAAAATCCAATGTATAAACCCTAAACACTGGGACGGGTAAATGTCAAAATATTGCGCAAAGTAATGCCTTGCCAAAAAAATACCATCACCATTCAGTCTCTAATGAATTCCCGGGCGAAGCCGGGTATCTGAGCTAGTATATATATAAAATTGTAATCTCTGTCTGTACATTGATTTTTTTCGCGAAATTTCACGATAACTTTTCGTTTCACATGTCATAGACACCATAACTGCATTTTGTTTCTTTCGTGTATGTTTGTTTGTTTGTTACCTTTTCACACATAAACGGCTGAACCGAATTTTATGAAACTTGGTATGTGTATTACTACTAACCCAACTTAGACTTTAGGCTATATTAATATTCTCTGAGACGAACAGGAGTGGGGGTTATAAGGGAGGCCTGAAATTAAAAATAGCGATATTTCGTTTCCTATTGGTTTCTTGGCAAATATGCATATAACAAAAGTTGTTTATTTTGTTATTTAGAGTAACTTTTGTTATGTACACTTTTTTCGTATACCGAACTATAAAGGTGTTATACCCTAAACATTATAGAGGGAGTCCACAATTTTATTTGGCACAAAAGACTCAACCGAACTAAACCAAACTCGGTATGTGTATTAGCACTAACGCCTTCCTTATAATAAGCCATACTAACATTTCTAGTCTTTTAACAAAACTTGGTATGCGAATTAGCATTAATTCTCCCATGATTATAAGCTACATTAAAATTTTTTAGGTTCAAACGGGAGTGGGGGTTATAAGTCAGGCCTGAGATAAAAATTCGCAATTTTCATTTTCTATTTTTTTTTTCGACTAACGTGCACAAAGCAAAAGTTGTTTACTTTTGTTATTTAAAGTAACTTCTGTTGTATTCACTTTTTCCGCAAATGAAGTTAACACGGCATATACGCTAAAACTATAGCGGGAGTCATTAATTTTATTAGTGCTTATTTAAGTGTTTTTAATAAATGCATATTATGACAAAAGATGTTATGTTTTAGTCTTATATGATAGTTGCAAGTATGATTCGGATTAGTGAGCTTATAAATCTCCGTCGCCTCCTCATTTATTTATTTATTTTCCCTATAACTTTGTTATTTATTTCTAATAGAATATAAACTATAAGAGCATTTCTGGTATTTAATATAAACTCGATATGAATGTTTAAAGTATTACTAGGTTGCAGGGGGGCTCTCTTCCCCTCATCTAGCTTTTTGAACCTAAATGAAATGATGTTTAGGGATCTATTATTTAGTTCCATCAGGGAGATAAATTATTAAAATAATATTCTGAATCAATATTCTAAGGAAAACAACGATGATAACGCTCCTGCGAGAACGGAAATGGACGGGAGGTAATTGAGTTTAGTTATTTCCTGTGGAATGCTGCCACGACGGGAAGTGATTTCCACTGAGGCTTACTAATACGAATATAATCTTATGTATAAAACTATGATAAAACTATATGTGCTTGGTTTGATTTTTGGCAGGAAATATGTTCATTATAGATGATATTTAATTGTAATAAATGCTACCCATGATTATGGTTTGAATTATTCAAAACCCGTGAGTCAAAAAGTCGTGAGGGATAAATTAGGAACCCATTTTCATATATTCTTCAAAACTAAAATTTCTATTCTATTAACCCTGAAAGTTACACTTTAGGATTGGCTGTTTTGAAAAAACAATACATCGTGGAGGGAAGTGCAATTGTACACATTGAAGTCTTGCTATAAAAATTCAATCATTAGTCAATCAGCAATGATTTCCCGGGCACCGCCGGGTACCTTAGCTAGTCTCGTTTATAATTCAGTATACGAAAAAAGTGTATACAACAAAAGTTACTCTAAATAACAAAATAAACAACTTTTGTCATGTTCATATTTGCCGAAAAACCAATAGGAAACGAAATAATAATAATGTTATATAAATTTATTCTGTATCTTGAATATTAACCGAGATATTTGCATTTTTTTGGTCTCAGCTTCTGAGATGAGATCGGCTAACTTCGGGTCTAGTCGTGAGTTTCCGTCAAGAGCTAGTTCGGGCCGTTCCCGTAACTGTTTGACTCTCTATTCTGAAATTTCTTTATTGTAAAACTTCACGTGGGAAATCTGCTTAGTTTATGCAGCCCCTGCGTGACGGACTTTTTCGTTTCACATGTCATAGACACCATAACTGCATTTCGTTTCTTTCGTGTGTGTTTGTTTATTTGTTTGTTTGTTACCTTTTCACCCATAAACGGCTGAACCGAATTTTATGAAACTTGGTATGTATATTACTACTAACCCAAGTTAGACTTTAGGCTATATTAATACCCCCTGAGACGAACAGGAGTGGGGGTTATAAGGGAGGACTGAAATTAAAAATAGCGATATTTCGTTCCTATTGGTTTTTCGGCAAGTATGAACACAACAAAAGTTGTTTATTTTGATATTTAGAGTAACTTTTGTTATATACACTTTTGTCGTATACCGAAGTTTAAATGCGTTATACGCTAAAAATTATAGCGGGAGTCAACAATATTATTTGCCGAAAAAGACTCAACCAAACTAAATAAAACTCGGTATGTGTATTATCAGTGAGGCCTTCATTATAATAAGCCATACCAACATTTCTATGGACGGGCAGGAGTGTGGGTTATAAGGGAAGCCTGAAATTAAAAATAGTGATATTTCGTTTCCTATTGGCTTTTTCGCAAATATAAACATAACAAAAGTTGTTTATTTTGTTATTTGGAGTATCTTTTGTTATATACACTTTGGTCGTATACCTAAGTATAAATGAGTTATACGTTAAAACTTTAGCGGGCACTAACGGCTGAACCGAACTTAACAAAACTCGGTATGTCAATTAGCATTAATTCTTCCATGATTATAAGTTATATTAAAATTTTTAGGTTCGAACGGGAGGGGGGTTATAAGGGAGGCCTGAAATAAAAATTCACCATATTTACATGTATAAGAGACGGGAAATATAAAAATATCGAAGACTGTGAAGCCTTATCGAACAAATAATTCTATTATTAGCAAATCCACGGCAAAGACGGGTATCAATCCTAAACACTGGTACGGGTAAATGTCAAAATATTGTGCAATGTAAAGCCTGCTAAATAATACCATCACCATTCAGCCTCAAAAGAATTCCCGGGCGAAGCCGGGTATCTGAGCTAGTATATATATAAAATTGTAACCTCTGTCTGGACATTGATTTTTTTCGCGAAATTTCACGATAACTTTTCGTTTCACATGTCATAGACACCATAACTGCATTTTGTTTCTTTGGTGTATGTTTGTTTGTTTGTTTGTTTGTTTGTTTGTTTGTTTGTTACTTTTTCACGCATAAACGGCTGTACCGAATTTTATGAAACTTGGTATGTATATTACTACCAACCCAACTTAGACTTTAGGCTATATTAATATCCTCTGAGACGAACAGGAGTGGGGGTTATAAGGGAAGCCTGAAATTAAAAATAGCGATATTTCGATTCCTATCGGTTTTTCGGCAAATATAAACATGACAAAAGTTGTTTATTTTGTTATGTAGAGTAACTTTTGTTATATACACTTTTGACTTTTAAAGAAGTATAAACGAGATATATACTATAAACTAAAGCGGGAGTCAACTATTTTATTGGGCGCTAACGATTGAACCGAACTTGACAAAACTCGGTATGTCAATTAGCATTAATTCTCCCATGATTATAAGCTATATTAAAATTTTTAGATTCGAACGGGAGTGGGGATTATAAGAGAGGCTGAAATGAAAAACTCGCTTTTTCTATTTTCTATTTGTTTTTCGGCAAAGGTGCACATAACAAAAGTTGTTTACTTTGTTATTTAGAGCAACTTTTGTTTCATTCACTTATGCCGTAAAATGAAGTAAATACGGGATATAAGCTAAATCTATTGCGGGAGTCGACGATTTTATTAGTACTTATTTAAGTGTTTTTAATATAGGCATATTATGACAAATGATGTTATGTTTTAGCCTTATCTATTTCGGTTATTTAGTACTAAGTATGATTCGGATTAGTGAGATTAAAATCCCCCTCCCCCTTCGCCTCATTTATTTATTTTTCCTAGAAAATAACTTTGTTATTTATTTCCAATAGAAATTTAAACTATAAGAGCATTTCCATTATTTAATTTGTATAATGTATTATTTTAAAAAAAAATCGTGCTGAATTTCCTCAAGGAGTGATAGGGGAAGTACTAGGGAATCAAACTCTGATTTTGGTTATATACTATCTTATTTCCTATATCTTCATGTTATTGAAACAAATGTGTACTATCATAACAGTTGAACGTTAATATCATTATGACAAAAGACAAAATGCTCTTAAACTCGATATGATTGTTTAAAGTATTACTTAGGTTACGGCTACGATCTCTTCCCCCGACTAGCTTTTTGAATATAATTTAAATTATTTTTAGGGTAACACTATTATTTAATTCCATCAGGTAGATAAATTATTACAATAATATTTTGAATTAATAATTTAAGGAGATGAGTGTGGATAGCTCTAATGCGAGAGCGGAAATAGACGGAGGCTAATAGAGTTAATTGAGTTTACTAATTTCCTGTGAAATGCTGGGCATTACGGGAAGTGATTACCACTGAGATCTACTATTATGAATATAAACTTACGTGCTAAACTATGCTTAAACTATATGTGCTCGGATTGGTTATTGACAGGAAATAATTTTCATTATAGACGATATTTAATTGTAATAAATACTATCCATGATTATGGTTTGAAGTATTCAAAAAGGTGAGTTAAAAAGTGGCAAGGGATAGATTAGGAACCCATTTTTATTTATTCTTCAAATATAAAATTTCTCATTTATATGTCGCCAGCCTGACCCTCACAGCAAAACAATGCGCGCCGACGGGAAGTGTAGTTGTAAACATTGAAGCCTTGCCCAAAAAAATACAATCATCATTCAGTCTTAAATGATTTCCCGAGCGAAGCCGGGTACCTTAGCTAGTATATATATAAAATTGTAACCTCTGTCTGTACATTGATTTTTTTCGCGAAATTTCACGATAACTTTTCGTTTCACATGTCATAGACACCATATCTGCATTTTGTTTCTTTCGTGTATGTTTGTTTGTTTGTTTGTTACCTTTTCACGCATAAACGGCTGAACCGAATTTTATGAAACTTGGTATGTATATTACTACTAACCCAACTTAGACTTTAGGTTATATTAGTATCCTCTGAGATGAACAGGAGTGGGGGTTATAAGGGAAGCCTGAAATTAAAAATAGCGATATTTCGGTTCCTATTGGTTTATCGGCAAATATGAATATAACAAAAGTTGTTTATTTTGTTATTTAGAGCAACTTTTGTTATATAAATGTTTTTCCTATACCGATTTATAAACGAGAAAAACGCTAAAACCTACAGCGGAAGTAAACAATTTAATTTGACACGAAAGACTCAACCAAACTAAATAAAACTCGGTATGTGTATTAGCACTAATGCCATAATTATAATAAGGCGTACCAACATTTCTAGGGACGGGCAGGAGTGGGGGTTGTAAGGGAGGCCTGAATTTAAAATTAGCGGTATTTCGTTTTCTATTGGTTTTTCTGCTAAAATACACATAACAAAAGTTGTTTATTTTGTTATTTAGAGTAACTTTTGTTATATACACCTTTTTCATATACCGAATTATAAACGAGATATACGCTAAAACCTATAGCGAAAGTGAACAATTTTATTTGGGACAAAAGACCCAACCGAAATAAATAAAACTCGATATATTTATTAGCACTAATGCCTTCATTATAACTAGCCATTCCAACATTTGTAGGGACGGGCAGGAGTGGGGGTTATAGGGGAAGCCAGAAATTAAAAATAGCTGTATTTCGTTTTCTATTCTTTTTTCGGCAAATATGAACATAACAAAAGTTGTTTATTTTGTTATTTAGAGTAGCTTTTGTTATATACACTTTTTTCGTAAACCGAATTATAAACGAGATATACGCTAAAAACTATAGCGGAAGTGAACAATTTTATTTGGGACAATAGACCCAACCGAAATAAATAAAACTCGGTATGTCAATTAACATTAATTCTTCCATGATTATAAGCTATATTATAATATTTAGGTTAGAACGGGAGTTGGGGTTATAAAAATTCGCGATATTTCATTGTCTATTTGTTTTTCGACATGCACATAACAAAAGTTGTTTACTTTGTTATTTAGATTAACTTTTGTTTTATACATTTCTCCAGGAACAAAGAGTGGAGCAAGTAATTTTCGTAGAAATATTGATATGCTCAACAATTCATTCCAATTTGAACTATGAGGTACCTCACCTGGAAAAATTATTTCAAATCTGTGTTAATATTTATTTATTGATTATCCTTAATGACTGAAATCTATGCATAATGCACAGGAGACGGGAAATGTGACAATTTGGAGGACAGTAAAAACTTACATAAAAATTAATTTTATTATTAAAAAATGCCAACAACGGGTATTAACCCTAAACGCTGGGACGGGTAAATGTCGAAATATTGTGCAAAGTAAAGCCTTGCCAAAAAAAATACCTTCACCATTCAGCCTCACATGAATTCCCGGGCGAAGCCGGGTATTTGAGCTAATCTATCTATATATATATATATATATATATATATATATATATATATATATATATATATATATATATATTTAAATTGTAACCTCTGTCTGTACATTGATTTTTTTCGCGAAATTTCACGATAACTTTTCGTTTCACATGTCATAGACACCATAACTGCATTTTGTTTCTTTGGTGTCTGTTTGTTGGTTTATTTGTTTGTTACCTTTTCACGCATAAACGGCTGAACAGAATTTTATCAAACTTGGTAGGTATATTACTACTAACCCAACTTAGACTTTAGGCTATGTTAATCTTCTTTGAGGCGAACAGGAGTGGTGGTTATAAGAGAGGCCTGAAATTAAAAATAGCGATATTTTGTTTCCTATTGCATTTTCGGCAATTATGCACATAACAAAAGTTGTTAATTTTGTTATCTGGAGTAACTTTTGTTATATACACTTTTGTCGTATACCTAAGTATAAATGAGTTATACGTTAAAAACTATTGTGGGAGTCAACAATTTTATTTGGCACAAAAAACTCAACCGAACTAAACCAAACTAGGTACTTGAATTAGCACTAACGTCTTCCTTATAATAAGCCATACTAACATTTCTAGGGACGGGCAGGAGTGGGGGCTGAAATTAAAAATAGTGATATTTCGTTTCCTATTGGGGGTTCGGCAAATATGCACATAACAAAAGTTGTTTATTTTGTTATTTAGATTAAATTCTTTTCAATATGAACTCCCAGGTACCTCACCTGGAAAAATTAATTCAAATCTAAGTTAACCCTGTGTGTGTATATTATGTCTGACAGACACCTATTTTGAAAACAGATACTTCAGTTGGCAGCATTGGTCAAACCTGTGATTTACAGACTCCCAGTACCTTTGTCCCTTCTCCTCATGACCAGATTCCAACCATCAGTATTGTGCCGGAAGTCATTGTGTGCAGATTAGAGCCGTTTTATTAAAATCTAGTGTGTCTCCTGGACTTACTATACCCAGCGAGCAGGAGGGATTTGAGTGACTGTGGGACCCACTATACACAGGCACCTTGCTTCACCGAGGTTTGTACCTTTTCCTCATTCATGATTGAATAATTTCTTCTGATGGCGGGCAGACTTCCTCGATCACGGGCTGAGGAGGATGATATTTTCCACCCGAATGACCCTAATTTTGCCGACAGAATCAACCGTATGTTGAATGAAACTGAACCGTGTGATTCCTTAAAGCTAAGTGATGATGAAGAAGAGGATGCTTCTGAACCTCACCCCACTTCTCGAAAAGCATTACCACAAACCATTCATGACGATTCAGATTCAACAGAGTCCTCTGATGACCCTTGTCACTTTTCATACGATGAACCTGCTGACTCCGATGAATATCCTAGATCAGCTGATGATATGGACGTGTCCAATGATTCGCATCTTGATCTACTGCTGATCGAGGGCTCTCTCCCAGAAAATCAGGATCATCAAGGGAGGTTACACCAATCCAGGGGATACGAGGCGCCACTGGAAAAGAGCTAAACGTGCCAGAATTTTATTTCGGAAAAAAAAAACTAAAGCTATTCCGAATCCATGAAATGGTCTTCAAAAGAACCTCCTCGAAACAAACGCACTGCTTCTTCTAATATTTTGCGTTTGGGTCGTTTACCTGGAATGAGCAGAGAAGTTCAATGTTTGGCCCCAGTACCGGTACCATCTGACATTTGGTCACTATTTATCACTGATCAAATGATTGAAGAGATTGCGAAGCACACCAATGCCAAATTGACAATAATTCGAGCAAAAAAGGATGATAATGATTATCAGAGTATGTCAAACTACAGAGACACCTCCATGAATGAAGTCAAAGCTTTTATTGGATATTTGATGTTGACGATGGTTTACAAATCAAATCATGAAAATTTACGGAAAATTATACTTCCAAGCTTTGTGTAAGACCAATGTACCCAGCAATAATGTCAAATTGAAGATTTGAAACATTGAGGTCTTGTGTTAGATTTGATGACCCTGCCACTACCGAGCAGCGAAGAAAACAAAACAAGTCTGCAGAGGATTTGCTTTCTCTATTCATTGCCAACTGCTTGAGCCTGTACTCAGCGGGAGAATACACTGTGATTGATGAACAACTAGTCCCGTACCGTGGAAAGTGTGGATTTATTGTCTATATGCCAAAAAAACCTGATAAATACGGAATAAAACTGATGAGTTTGTGTGACGCAAGAACTGGCTATTTTTTGAATGGTTACATTTACAGTGGGAAAGGAAGTGATGGAGAAGGGCTAAATGAAAACGAAAAGCGCCTCATGGTACCGACTCAATCTGTCCTTCGTTTGGTACAACCAATTATTGGCAGCAACCGTAATGTTACTACCGATAACTGGTTCACATCCGTTGAGCTTGCCAACGCCCTGAAAGACAGGGGCCTTACGATTGTAGGGACTATGCGAAAGAGCAAACGTGAGATACCCCTCCCTTTCCAACCGAATCGAAAACGTGAACCAGGATCATATCTATATGGGTTTACAGATGACTTGACCCTTTTGAGCGTAGTTCCACCAAAACACAGAAACCGAGCAGTAATTTTTCTCTCATCAATGCATCACTCAAAAGAATGGATTGAAGAAGATATATTAACTGAAATTAATTATTTTTACAATAAATCAAAAGGAGGTGTCGACTCTTTAGACCAAAAATGTGCCAACTACTCATCTTCACGAAAAACATTCCGATGACCAGTTGCAATGTTTTATCGAATACTGAACATGTCTGATAAACAGCTTTATCCTATATCTGTGTTTCAGAAAATCCGTTGACATGGACCGGTTCAATTTCATTGAAACTGTTGCTCTTCATCTCATTCAACCACATCTACAAGATCGACTTGGCAATATACACATAAAACCAGAACTGCGTCAATAGATCTGAGAAGCACTGCAATTATTAGGACAAGCACCACAGCCTCAGCCAGGCCCTGCCACTCAGCGATATGTGTCTCTTTTCGACTCAGACAAAATGGAAAAGAAGAAGAGATGCTCCAATTGTCATTACTCCAAGCACCGTAATACAGGTTTCATGTGCGTAAAATGTAAGGAACCTATATGTCTGGAGTGCTCCCGCAAAATGTGTGTCAAGTGTTTGAAACCTCTAGATAACTGATGAGGGGTTGATGTTTTTTCCTATTCTTCAGATTCCTTGTATATATAATAATTCATACGTTTTGATGAAATTCTTCGATGTTATATTTTTTTTTTTATCGATATCAATTCTTTTTTTTTGAGGGATAGAAAAAGATTTATAAAAATTTTTTATGCAACCATTACTCTCAAAAATATTTTACTCAAACTTATGATTACTAATATATTTTGGATTGTTTGGATTAATAAATGCATTTACTGACGTTATCCACTTCTATATAATCATCCATGCTCCCAAAAATTTGTAAAAATAGACCGAAGAATGAAAATAAGGAGTGAAACGATTTTTTAATAAGGAGGGTGTCTGTGGGACACACTATACACACAGAGCCAGAAACAGGGACTATACACACAGAGGGTTTATATTTTGTCCTTAATAATTAAAATCTATGCATAATGCACAGGAAACGGGAAATATGACAATATGGAGGACAGTGAAGTCTTACTTAAAAAATTAATTTTATTATTAAAAAGTCCACAGCAACGACGGGTATAAACCCTAAACACTGGGACGGGTAAATGTCAAAATATTGTGCAAAATAAAGCCTTGCCAAAAAAATACCATCACTATTCAGCCTCAAATGAATTCCCGAGCGATGCCGGGTATCTGAGCTAGTATATATATAAAATTGTAACCTCTGTCTGTACTTATTATTTTCAGTAACTTTTGTCCTATAACAAAGTATAAAAGAGGTATACATTATAAACTACAGCGGAAGCCAACAATTTTGTTTGGAACTAAAGATTGAACCGAACTTAACAAAACTCGGTATGTTAATTACCATTAATTCTCCCATGATTATAAGCCATATTAAAATTTTTAGGTTCGAACGCGAGTGGGAGTTATAAGGGAGGCCTGAAGTAAACATTCACGATATTTCATTTTCTATTTGTTTTTCGGCAAACGTGCACGTAACAAAAGTTGTTTACTTTGTTATTTAGAGCAACTTTTGTTTCATTCACTTATGTCGTAAAATGAAGTAAATACGGGATATATGCTAAATCTATAGCGGGAGTCGACGATTTTATTAGTACTTATTAAGTGTTTTTAAGTTAGTCATATTATGACAAATGAAGTTATGTTTTAGTCTTGTCTATTTCGATTATTTAGTTCTAAATATGATTCGGATTAGTGAGGTTATAAATCTCGCCCCCCTCTTCTCTTAATTTATTTATTTTCCCTAGAAAATAACCTCTTTATTTATTTCCAATAGAAATTTAAACTATAAGAGCATTTCCATTATTTAATTTGAATAATGTATTATTTAAAAAAAAATCGTGCTTAATTTCCTCAAGGAGTGATAGCGGAAGTAGTAGGGAATAAACTCTTTGATTTTGGTAATATATTATCTTATTTCCGATATCTTCATGTTTTGAAACAAACATGTACTATCATAACAATTAAACTTTAATGGTAATGCCATTATGACAAAAGACAATATGTGTTTAAACTCAATATGATTGTTTAAAGTATTACTTAGGTTGCAGGGACGGCTACGATCTCTTCCCCTCGACTGACTTTTTGAATATAAATGAAATTATTTTTAGGGTAACTCTATTATTTAATTTCATCAGGTAGATAAATTATTACAATAATATTTTGAATCAATAATTTAAGGAGAAGAATGTTGATAACTCTAATGCGAGAGCGGAAATAGACGGGAGGCTAATAAAGTTAACTGAGTTTACTTATTTCCTGTCAAATGCTGGCATTACGGGAAGTGATTTCCACTGAGATCTGCTATTATGAATATAACCTTCCGTGCTAAACTATGCTTAAACTATATATGCTCGGATTGGTTTTTGAACGGAAATATGTTCATTATAGATGATATTCAATTGTTATAAATGCTATTCATGATAATGGTTTGAATTATTCAAAAACTGTGAGTCAAAAAGTGTAGAGGGATACATTAGGAACACACTATCATTTATTCTTCATAACTAAAATTTCAATTCTATTAATACCCAAAATTTACCCTTAGGATTGGCTATTTCGCAAAAACATTACGTCGTGGAGGGAAGTGTATTTGTACACATTGAAGTCTTGCTATAAGAATACCATCATTAGTCAGTCCCGATTGATTTCCCGGGTCCCGCCGCGGTGACCACGTGCACATCAATAATAGCGGCCTTGCCTTTATACTCCACGACCAAGTCCGGCCTTAATTTACCGTGTGGAGTAATAAAAAGATTTTCATGCCACGTGTGCCACCCTCTCATGATGAAACCCCGCCTTACAAACCTCACTATCTCGTCGTGCCAGTATATCCTTAGCCGGCGAGTATATGGGCAGATGCTCATGATGTGGGCCATCGTCTCCAAGGAGTCACAACCAGCTCGGCAATTGGCATTCCTCCTCCGCTCCGGCTGACCCCGGGATGTCCTCATCCTGGTAGGGATTGCCCCTCCCACAATCCTCGAGAAAGCAAAGAATTGCTTTCCCGAGAATTCCGCCACTCTTGAACCTATCCATGCAGTAGAGGCAGTCACCTTTCTACATTCACTCAAATCCTTACATTCAACCCTTGCATACAGCTCATTCATACATGTCACGTTCACATCCAGGACATTTTCAGGTGGTACCAACGCCCCAACAAGCCCTTGTCTCCCGCGTCGCTCCCCTCTCTCCCAATAAGTGACCAGCGAACCCTAACCGTTTGGCCCTAAGAAAGGGTATATTTGAAGCGAACAAAGGCATTCCAATCCCACCATTCCTCCGACCAGCATGAATAAATGCATTAGAGGAATCCGGTGGGAGATGCAGCCATTTGCGTACAAAAGCCCTTATACCCACATCCATTCGACGGAGCTCAACCGGGTTGGGTTTTCCAAGCACCAACCCATGGAACCACCGGGGTAAAACGTAAGTCCTCAAAGCTTCCATTTTCTGCAGCGGCTTCAGTGGTGCTCTATCGATCTTAGACATCACGTCCATCCAATTAGGCATAAAAGGCTCCGCACCACGATGAGAAAACGGGACGCCAAGGTACACCCTGACATCTTCAACTCCGAGAGCTCGAACAGGCTGTTCGGAAACCCTAAGACCCGATGCCGGGCAAACCTTGACCATACTTCGTCGGCCTGAGGACCTAAGTTCCAATCCGAAACACTTTCCTGGATTTAGCTCCAAACCACAATCCCAAAGCGCACATCCCAGCCTTCTCAGAGACACGTTGAGGCCTTCTTCTGAGGATGCTAGAAAAATGAGATCATCCGCATAGGCAATGAACGGCAGCCTGACAGTACAAAAGAAAGCCGACTCGGGTCCGTGATGCCTCAATCACATGATCAATGACCATATTGAATAAAATCGGTGTGAGCGGGTCACCCTGCCTAACCCCACGGCCAGGCAAAATGTCCCTCGAACACCGACCTCCAGCATAGATCACCGAGACGCTCCCAGCATAGATACCATCAAGATATCTAACAAATCCTTCAGGTAGGCCACGGGCTCTAGCAACAGCCAGGATCACATAACGACTGATCGAATCAAAAGCCATTTTGACATCCAGGACTGCTAAGCAAATATTCCGTTTCTTCCCCTCCAAGTATTCTGGAGCACAGAGTCCAAGAGAAAAACATTGCAGGAGTAGTATAAAAAGGGGGTTTCTGGAACACTTTTCAAAATACCCTAAATCCCCCAAAAAATGATCACGTGATAATTTTACTAATTTTCAAATAATCGTTAAAATCCATAAAACATTGATTTTTTTCCATATTTTTTTAAAAATATGTATAAAAAATCTACGAAAATATATAAAAATAACTAAAATTTTATGATCTATTTATCTAAAACCTAAGGGGGTTTCTCACGCACTTTCAAAAATACCCTCCAAATGATCACGACCAAAAATACCCTCCAAATGATCACGACCAAAAATACCCTCCAAATGATCACGACCAAAAATACACTCCAAATGATCACGATCAAAAATACCCTCCAAATGATCACGACCAAAAATACCCTCCAAATACTAACGATCAAAAATACCCTAAATCCCCCAAAAAATGCTAACGTGCTAATTTTATTAACTTCCAAATAATCACTAAAAATCCATAAAATATTATTTTGTCCATATTTTTTAAAATATATATATATATGTACACAAATCTATGAAAATATATTAATTACTAAAATTTTATGATCTATTTATCTTAAACCTATATAAAAATAACTAAAATTTTATGATCTATTTATCTTAAACCTATATAAAAATTACTAAAATTTTATGATCTATTTATCTTAAACCTAGGAACGAAGTTTGTTAGATACTGCAAAAATTTCCATGGGTATCGAATCGATACCCTTCAATCTTTTTAACAATCCTGAAAATTTTTCAGTAGTCGCGTTTCACGACTACCAAATGTTTTTAGATCCTACAAATTTAAAAGACAGTTAATCGGAATATTCCCAAGGCATTCTTTCAAAATTATTAGAAGTTCTATATTTTCTTCTATTTATATTCTTTAATTTTAATCCATTACCAGTATTTTCGTCTTCTTTATAACATATAAGGGAGGCCTGAAGTAAACATTCACGATATTTCATTTTCTATTTGTTTTTCGGCAAACGTGCACGTAACAAAAGTTGTTTACTTTGTTATTTAGAGCAACTTTTGTTTCATTCACTTATGTCGTAAAATGAAGTAAATACGGGATATATGCTAAATCTATAGCGGGAGTCGACGATTTTATTAGTACTTATTAAGTGTTTTTAAGTTAGGCATATTATGACAAATGAAGTTATGTTTTAGTCTTGTCTATTTCGATTATTTAGTTCTAAATATGATTCGGATTAGTGAGGTTATAAATCTCGCCCCCCTCTTCTCTTAATTTATTTATTTTCCCTAGAAAATAACCTCTTTATTTATTTCCAATAGAAATTTAAACTATAAGAGCATTTCCATTATTTAATTTGAATAATGTATTATTTAAAAAAAAATCGTGCTTAATTTCCTCAAGGAGTGATAGCGGAAGTAGATAGATTCTTTATAACATTCGTTAATGGAATTAATAATTTTTTTCTTATATTCTAATCTTACATCTTTATCTAGATCTTTTAACTCTTTAAATTTATCTTCTTCTGGATCGTATACAGTAATATAAATACAACCATTTTTAAGTAATATTACATCTAAATATTCTGCTTGGTATTCTTCGTCTAGTAAACTATTTAACATTTCTCTAATTCTTTGTTAATACGATTTATTAATATAAAGTATTTCTAAAGTACTTTTCTTAAATTATTCCTTATTATCCATTTATTATGTTAAAAATTTTATTTATGTTGTTGCATATTATTAAATTTAAAAGTGTGGAATTTTTGTGGGTATGTAAGAAGTTTGTTTCTAATAAATAGATGGAATTCGAAAAGATAAACTAAGTTAGAAGTTCAAAAGTTAAACTATGTTAAAAGTTCGAAAAGTTAAACTATGTTAATAGTTCGAAAAGTTAAACTAAGTTTTAAATAAAATTTTAGTTATTTTTATATAGGTTTAAGATAAATAGATCATAAAATTTTAGTAATTATTATATATTTTCATAAATTTGTTTATATATATATATTTTTTAAACAAATATGGAAAAAACAATATTTTATGGATTTTTAGCGATTTTTTGGAAATTAATAAAATTAGCACGTTAGCATTTTTTGGGGGATTTAGGGTATTTTTGATCGTTAGTATTTGGAGGGTATTTTTGGTCGTGATCATTTGGAGGGTATTTTTGGTCGTGATCATTTGGAGGGTATTTTTGGTTGTGATCATTTGGATGGTATTTTTGGTCGAAGATCATTTGGAGGGTATTTTTGGTCGTGATCATTTGGAGGGTATTTTTGAAAGTGCGTGAGAAACCCCCTTAGGTTTTAGATAAATAGATCATAAAATTTTAGTTATTTTTATATATTAACGTAGATTTTTTATATATATTTTTAAAAAATTATGGGAAAAGAATCAATGTTTTTATGGATTTTAACGATTATTTGAAAATTAGTAAAATTATCACTTGATCATTTTTTTTGGGGATATTGAAAAGTGTTCCAGAAACCCCCTTTTAGCAGATTTCCCATAAGGGAAATCAGCTATTGAGGTTGTACTCATGATGGAATTTTCGACATTTTTCTTCAAATGTCCATCGATCCTACTTAGTAGAGGACGAAAATGAGGTCCGTTCAAAATTATGTGTGTGTGTGTGTGTGTGTGTGTGTGTGTGTGTGTGTGTGTGTGTGTGTGTGTGTGTGTGTGTGTGTGTGTGTGAACACTCTAGTGGTCGCAATGTTTGCTTGATCATTACCAAACTCCATATTTAAACTTTTTATATAAAAATAAAGATCAAGTTCTTTAACAGCTGAAATCAGACTAGTGAGAGGGGGGCTTAGAGGGGAGGATTTTCGAAAATCCGAAATATCTCCGTTACTGTACGTCGGATCGAAAATTTGTATAGATCCAATCTTATTGCAAATTAAAAGATCTATAAATGTTGTTATCATCACATGTTACATGTTTCTATTATCTTTAATATTAGCCGAGATATTTGCATTTTTTAGTTTTCAGCCTTCAGTAAACCCCCACTCCTACTCATTTCATATCAACAATAAGCTGTTATATTATGAAGCACTTTATTTGAAGCCTAAATTATAAATATTGTTCTCATTGAACTTTTACAAGATAAATACAAATGCAAGTGGGAAATCTGCTTAGTTAACGCAGCCCCTGCGTGCCAGACTTTTTTAGTTATGCAAGACACAGACATCAAAATAGGCTCAGGGAGAATCAAAACAGATAATTCCTTTGAATTCATGATAAACTGAAGAATAACTAGTACTGTTCAGTGAAGTCAACAAATATGGCTAGATTTAACAACGCTGAATACGCTGACATAGTCTACGTCTACGGATTCTGCGATGGCAATGCACGTCAGACAGTTCGGGAATATCGCAGACGGTTTCCTGACCGAGAAACCCCACACAGAGGCACTTACAGAAGGCTTCGAGAGACTGGGTCCTTCTCATGTAATCGTCGTGGAAACCGTATGCAGGCTCCGATGGAAGCCGACCTGAAGCGGAGGGAGAGGATACTGAGGCACTTCAATACCAACCCTAGCACAAGCGTCCGGAGAGCTGCTTCAGTTCTAAGCATACCAAAGACAACCATTTGGCGCACATTAAGGGCTGACCGCAGGCATGCTTACCATGTACAAAAGGTACAAAATTTAATACCCGTTGATTATCCCCGCCGATTAAATTTTTGTAATTGGTACAAAGAACAATTGCAAAACGATGTAAACTTAAGTTCGAAAGTAATCTGGACGGACGAAGCGACTTTTACACGTGCGGGCATATTCAATCAAAGAAACTACCACCTTTGGGCACATGAAAATCCCCGCGCTGTTAGAGAATTTCACTACCAGCATGAGTTTTCTGTAAACGTGTGGGTCGGTCTTTGTTATAATCGCATAATAGGTCCCGTATTTTTACCTCCTCGACTTCACGCTGAAAGTTATCATCTATTCCTGGAGAATGACTTACGGGCACTTTTGGAATATATCCCTTTGGAAACAAGGCTTGAGAGCTGGTTTCAACTCGATGGTTGTCCTGCACATTACGGAAGGGCCGTACGAGACTGGTTGGACATCAACTACTCAGGTTGCTGGATAGGACGAGGTGGGCCGGTGCCTTGACCTCCCCGGTCTCCGGACCTCACGCCACTAGGTTTCTTCATGTGGGGATACGTGAAAGAAAATGTCTACCGAGAGCCCGTCCGCACAAGGGATAACCTCATCGAGCGCATCAGAATGGTTTGCAACCAGCTCACTGCAGAACAATGTTTAGATGCAGTGGGATCTGTGAGTACGCGATGTGATGTGTGTATTGCAGCGAGAGGCCAGCACTTCGAACAACATTTACGTTGACGCTTTAGAAATTAACGATGTAATTTTAGAGAAGGTAAAACCTTCAAAATTTTCAGGTTTTGTTTTCTCACTAAGGTAGACCCATATAAAAACTGAAACATTTATGTTTTCCAAGTAAGAATATTTAATTATTTTATTAATTTTCTAAATTTTTAATCTTTTTTTATGTTTTAATCTTCAGTTATTGTTCATAATGTTATCTACTTTAAATAGGTAATTTTTTTTATACTATGAATATTTGAATAAAAAAGTATTTATTATTTTTTCTTAATAAAAAATAATTTTTTTTTCAATTACCTTTCTGTTAGTATAAGATTAGAATACAATAATTGTATTGGAATAACATTTATTCCTAAAATTCATTCAAGGAATAAAATCCGCTCTTCCATTGGCCTTAACTAGTTTTTGCACAACTATTTTTAGTTTTTTGTGATTTTCTCGAAAACGAAGTGAAAACGAGGCATATGCCAGAGGACTTTTTGTTTTAGTTTTTCGATCCTCTATCGATCCCTAAAGTTTGGCCGTTTGTTTTGGGGACACCCTATATATATATATATATATATATATATATATATATATATATATATATATATATATATATATATATATTTGTCTGCTACGGCTCTAGCGGTCGCAATGTTTGTTTGATCGTTACGAACCTCGAAATTTAGTCGTTTTATGTAAAAAGAAAGATCAAGTTCGTTAACGGCTGAAATCGGACCAGTGGAAGGGGGGGGGTAAGAGGGGAGGATTTTCGAAAATTCAAAATATCTCCGTTACTATACGTCGGATCGAAAAATTGTATAGAATCAATCTTATTGCAAATTACATTTACTATAAGTATTGTTCTATACATATTTTCCGTATAATGAGTATTAACCGAGATATTTGTATTTTTTGTAATGAGTTCCGCTTTCAGTAAACCCCTACTCCTACTAGGAACATATTAATAATAAGCTGATATCTTATGAACCACCTCATTATTAGGTTAAATACAAATTATTGTTTTCAACAAAGCTTTATTTTACGAGGGACAAACAAATACGTTCTGTTTAACCCCCCCCTTTTTTCTTGGACTATAAAAATCTGAGTGATTGAGACAGAAATTATTTTGATTCATTTCAAATTACTCCACTAACTACAGTAAATAGTTTCCAATAAAATTAATATTTTATATTCAGATATATTTCTTTAATTGTTTGTTTTTCCGGTCTATCTATCGATACTGCGCTACAAGGTTGGCTAGCCTGTTTGTTTACAATCCAGCCGTATTACGTTGTAGGGACTATTAACTTATATTGTAAATTCAATAAATTAAATAAATTGTTACCTGTATATATATTTATCTATTGTAAACCTTCGCTGGCTAACCTGCTTGTTCCTTAATCATGTGAAAATCTCACAACCGTCTGAATCGTATTTTGCCCCCCCCCCCTTTCTATTTTCTTCCCGGATTCCTAAATTTGGAATGGTTGTGATTAAAATTATTCTGGTTTATTATTAATTACAGTACTAGATGTAATAAATAGTTATGAATAAAATTTATAACTTATATTCAAATATATTTCCGTAATTGCTTTTATTTGCGGTAAAAGCTGGCTAACCTGATTGTCAACAAACAAGTCAAACTGTTTGCTATCAGGAAGGTTCTTACCATTTGACTTGCCCTTTATTTGTTTACATAATATTCACAGCAGTATTAAGTCTTACAAATAATAGATATTCTGTGGTACTATTTAGTGTTGGTGTAATAAGTGTTCAGAGCACTGCTATCATTAACCTTTAACTGGGTAGGTCCCTAGATGAGACACTACTAGGTAGGTGGGGTGCTGTGATCACCCCAACATTTTTTCCCCAATAAAGTCATACTAATGCATTCTATATTTTATATTTAATGGGCAAAACCTTTTCTATTAATAGGGGAAGCATATAGAAGGGAAAACAAAAAAGAATAATGTATAAAACATTTATGATTACATTTATTTAATTTCTATCCACAAAAAGTTACTTAAACGTTATTCCCGATAGATAAATTTTATCAAAAATACAATCAAATTTATAATAATACATACCATATAATAATGTATTTATAGAATTATACTGTTTATATTATAAACACAAGAAAATATGTATAAAGTATATAAAAATATTATTTAACACAAGAAAATGGCTGAGCAGATTGACTTGAGTCCACACATTTCTCACATATATTTTTCATATGGTTTAGGCATATAAACTGTTGGCATTTACAACAATAAATTTTTGTTTTTTTATCATCCTTCCTCGGACAGATTGTACACCTCCCTGACGACGATTGTGTCCTGGAAACTGGTTGTACAGGTTCGACTCCTACCATCTTTGAAAGTTTTGTTTTCAGCTCTTTTGGTAATGATGTTTCGCAAGCTCTTTTCTCCAAATGAGGTTGTAGAAGTTCAAACCCAATTTCTCTCAGAAATTGTGATCTTACTACACCACTTTGTGGATTATTTGAGATGAAAATTTCTTGCGCATTAATTCCAGCAATATCTATTATCCTGAAGAAAACTGCCAGGGACCATCGTTTGCATCTTCTTGCAACGAATATGTTGTGCATAATTTATCGACAGTATCGACACCTCCCTTTGTTATGTTATAAAATGTAATGACTTCTGGTTTCTTATCATCGCCAGTGGAAGGGTCAATCGATTTTGAATTAGGATGCATTATTGAAAGAACAACTACATTTTTATTTTTTTGAGGGACATAAGAGAGGATTGTGAATTGCCCTGAGTATCCAAAAATGGTACTTTTTGGTTCTCTTCCTTTTGTGTTTATCATTTGAGGTGGCAACTCGCTCTTATTCTTTCTTACGGTTCCAACCAATGTGAGATTATTTTTTTTCAGTTCTTCCGTAAGTGGAAAAGAGGTGTACCAATTACACAGGCCAACGATGAAAAAACTTTTTTAATGAAAATACCTTATTCTTATGTTGTTTAGGTTGCTGAATCCAAATATGATGCTTAAAAAGTTGTATCACCCACCATTTATTCACATTTTATAGTTAAATTCATGAAATAAAGAAACATTTTTAGAATTTAACAGCTTTTTCATAGTTAAGATAACATGAAAAAATAGGTCTAATGAACAAAGATGATGTTGGCAGCACTGCTGAAACACATGCTAAACAGCTGATGTTTTGTTTATTTTCAACATAACCTCACTTTTACGTTTCCTGTACATGTGCTCAGTGCAATGTCTCATCGCGGCTGTAAAAACTCTGCTGACAGTTTTTGTTATACAGGGTGGGGCAGTCAAACCGCACGATTTAACAAAGCCAGTGTAGTAGAGGAGGTGTATGGTGGGGGAAGTAGCAGTGACCGGAATGTTCTAGACGTTTGGAAGTTAGTAACCATGGAGAAGTGGACCGGTGAACAGCGCGGCTTCATTGTTACAGCATATTTAGAAAATGGCCGAAGTTTCATTCGTGCACAACGCGAGTTCCGCCTACATTTTCATCTTGCGCCTCGTGCGCCTGTTCCAAGCAGGAAAGCCATTTCTGTTTGGACTAACAATTTAAAAACAGCGGGTAAAACAACAGTAACAAGGGGTGGTAGTGTAAGAACTGTTAGAACGCCCGAGAATGTGGAAGCTGTACGTGAATCGTTTACAAGAAGTCCACGAAGATCTGCCAGGCGCCATAGCATTGCTCTTCCACCTTACTGGAGTAATATTCAAAAAGTAACAATTTTTCTGTTTATAACAAAAATTTCCATTCGTGTTCTTACTATTTGTTGAAATATATTACTTAAAAATATTTTCTGTGTAAGTTATTTTAATACCTAAAATAGTGCCGTTTGACTGCCCCACCTTGTATTTGTGGTGAGTTTGTTATTAAAAAGCACCAAAGAAACATTACAGACTTTGTGAAAAAGGTTTATCTAGCATACTTTGGAACCAAACTTGGAGACCAGGATAAACCTTGGGCACCGCATAAGGTATGTTATGTATGTGTTGAAGACCTCAGGAAATGGTCAAAAAAAGAGAAAAAACACTTTAAATTTGCTGTTCCCATGATATGGAGGGAACCAAAAAATCATTCCGATGACTGTTACTTTTGCAGTGTAGATATTACTGGTCATACTCTAAGAACAAGAAGGTAATAAGCTACCCTAACCTTCCGTCCGCCATCCGGCCAGTAGGGCACGGTGTAGATTTGCCAATCCCGGAACCACCAGAGGACTTAAATTCTATTGAAACAGAAGTATTTTCTGATGTACAGTCGGAGTTAGATGAACACGATGAAGAATTCCAATGTGTTACAGAAAATGTAGAGCCTAAATTGTTCACTCAGGTCGAGCTTAATGACTTAGTTAGGGATCTGGGCTTAACAAAAGAAAAAGCTGAACTGCTTGGCTCTAGGCTAAAAGAAAAGAACTTGCTGGCGGCTGGAACCAGCTTTCATGTGTATAGGAAGAGAGAACAACAATTTTCGAAGTATTTTGAACAAGAGGGTGATTTGGTGTACTGCTCAGACATTCATGGTTTAATGAATGAGTTTGGAATTGAATACAAAACAGAAGATTGGAGGTTGTTTATTGATTCATCCAAAAATAGTTTGAAGGCAGTTTTACTACACAACGGTAACATGTATGCCTCTGTACCTGTCGGTCATTCTGTACATATGAAAGAGAGTTACGAAAATCTAGAAATAGTGTTAAATAAAATAGGCTATTCTGCACACGGTTGGATGATATGTGGTGATTTGAAAGTTACGTGCATGCTCCTTGGTCAGCAAGGGGGTTTTACCAAATTTCCATGTTTCTTGTGTGAATGGGACAGTAGAGCTCGGAATCAACATTGGTGCAGAAAGAACTGGCCTGCTAGGGAGCCTTTAAAGCCTGGCGAGAAGAACATTTTACGCAAAAACCTTGTAGATCCAAAAAACGTGCTCCTACCACCACTACATATTAAGTTAGGTCTAATGAAACAGTTTGTAAAGGCTTTGCCTAAAGATGGGCTTTGTTTCAAATATCTCTGTCAGAAGTTTCCACACCTTTCAGAAGCTAAACTGAAAGAAGGCGTCTTTACCGGGCCTGATATTAGAAAAATGATGTTTGACGTTAACTTTGAATCCACAATGACCTCAAATGAAAAAGAAGCATGGGTTTCATTCAAGCAAGTTGTCACCAAGTTTTTGGGAAATAAAAAAGACCCAGAATATAAGGCTATTGTTGCTAACATGTTAAAAAAATTTGAACAGTTAGGATGTTTGATGAGCCTGAAAGTTCACTTCTTGAGCAGCCACCTCGATTACTTCCCGGAAAATTTAGGAGATGTTAGTGAGGAGCAAGGTGAGCGTTTTCACCAGGACGTTAAAGTGATGGAAAAACGTTACCAGGGCCGCTGGAATACCAACATGATGGGGGATTACTGTTGGTCACTTCACCGGGAAGTTCAGCAAGCTATTCATCGCAGGAAAAGCTACACAAGAAGCTTCAAGGAAAAAAGGGAAAGAAAATATAAAGCAATTCCAGTAACAAGTGAACCTTGTATCATCACATAAAATTACTATTCCAAGTATTTTACTGTAAATACAAACCATTTTTACGATTCTACAGTGTTTCATTGATTTCCCTATATACTGTAAATGGGTATTAGACTATATAATAAAATACATTTTGCTTGGAAACTAAGGGTGATACATAAAAACTACGAGCAGATTTGGATTCAGCACATAAAAATCTATCAAGATCAGCTATTAAAATTAAAAAAGTTTTCAAAAAGGTTTTTTTTGTTGGCCTGTGTTATCAGTGGTAATGTTACGCCCGGTTCCAATTATAGATTTGACTAGCCTCATTACTACGTCCTTGGAAGCATTCGAAATTTTATATACGCCTTCTGGTTGTTTCCCTCCGTAAATTTCCATATTTACCGTATACCACGTACGAGAATCTGTCATAGACTGAATTTTTATGCCATACTTGGCAGGCTTACTTGGAATGTACTGCCTGAAGAGACATTTTCCTTTAAATGGAACGAGTTGCTCGTCAATAGTTACATACTCAGAAACAGTATAAGAACTCATGCAATTATTTACAAATATATTGAATAAATGTCTCACAGGAGCAAGCTTATCTGACTTCTTCCTCTCCTACCTATCATGAATGTTATCAAATCGTACTGCTCTTATTAAGAAAAGAAATCTATCCAATGACATTGTTGCGTGAAATATTTCGATCCCCATTCCATTAGTACTGAAAAGATCATTCAAATTTAATTTCCCTCCTTTATAAGTACCAGCTATTATCAATAACCCAATAAATGATTTTATTTCATGGACATCAGTTCGTCGACATTTACTTTTATTTATGTAATTGGGTTGAACATTATTTATGTAAATATTAGAACATTCTGTGAGCAACAATATTATTGTTTCATCAATAAGGACATTGAAACATTCGACAGGTTTTTTAGCTAATTTTGCTCTAGACTTTGTTCCTGGCAAGTGACTCACTATGTTATATTTTCTGGTTCTGATCTTGGATGAACCAGCTTCAACTCCCCATTTTGATTTTCCATCTAATCCAGTGATAAATGTAGAGGAACTCTGACTGGTACTTACATTTGTATTAACATCTTCGCTGTCACTCTCCTCATCCATTTCTTCACAATGATTTGAGTCACAGTCGTCAGAGTCGGAAAATTCTGCAACATCTTCTTCTTCGTCACAAACCTGTTGAAACAACTTCTGAATACGGAGCTGTTGTTCCTCGTAAGACATGTTAAAACACCAAGCTAAAAAGAAAAGGGTAACCTGATGACACAACACTGACTGCAGAGTGACAAACGCGGGGTGTAGAGAGCAATGAGGCTGTAACACAACTGGGTAGGTGGGGTGTTGCGGGCACCCCTTGCAGGTTTTGACACGTTCGGACACGTCTGCCGACTCCCAGTAGGCGCGTTTTATGTTCAAAGCCACATGAATCAACTTGCAGATAACAAATAAGAAGCTGAAAATTTCAGCAGTATTATCAACTTATAAGTAATCAATAATACTAAATAACTTTCTTGGGGTGCTGTCAGCACCCCGCCTACCCACTTAAAGGTTAAAGGTAAGTCCATCTTTTGTGTTCTTGTTGTTTTTTTGAGATTGAATTGTTTTTAATTTAATCTCGGAGCCTAACGGACGAGAGTTACTTTCCCGCCAAAAGCTAGTTCGGCCGTTTCCTTGACAGGCTCGGCTCTCGTAAAATGTCTCTATTGTAAAACTTCATGTGGGAAATCTGCTTAGTTTACGCAGCCACTTCGTGACGGACTTTTTATACTACTTGCAGGCAACCCCGTCAATGCCACTCAGAAACCCTTTCTGTTCCGGAACATGCTGGACGATTGATGCCAGTCTGAATGCCAAAATTCTGTGCAAATGTCGGACAATAACAGAGGCCACAGCGATCGGCCAGTAGTCACCAGGGCTAACTGGACTGTCTGATTTGGGAATCACCGTGAGCCGCGCACAAAGCTGCCCACACGGAACCTTACCAATAGCCATGATACAGTTAAGGACAGCCTCACGCAGCACGCCAGGAACTACCCGCCATTTCTCTGATGAAACACCATCCAGTCCAGTCGCGGAATCCCTTTCGGGCATATGCCTTGCGGCCTCCTCCGGCGTGATAGGCGTCCAGATACTGGATGCATCATTGATCCTAGGACCTCCAACACGGGGAGCCGTCCAAGGCATCGACCTCTCCTCCATAGTGGGTGCCCAGTAAGCCTCCAACTCACCTACTCCAAGAGTACCACCGGGTTTAGCTTCTCCTAGGATCTCCGCAACCGCCGCCTTCTTATCTTTATTCCAGAGATTCTGGATCCTGGCGTAGTCGACACGCCGGGGATTTCTCTGTCGGGGGCCATACTCCCGTCCCACAGGGTTCGCCGAATCCTGAAATTCTCTCTGAGGTGGTTCATCTTTGCCAGCGAGGTGAAGCCCAATCCACTTCCCCAGCGATCCAGCAACATCTTCCCCAGCAATACATTGCCTGAGAACATGAGCCAGGACAGCCGGGCCATAGACCGGTCCCACACCCACTAATCGCTCAGCGATACCCTCGAGTACAGGAATAAAAAACCTACGGTCAAGGTTCCCCACCTCCGAAGGTGGCCGTTCACGAATCTCTCCCTCTAGCTCCTCAGGTTGGCTAAGTCCTTGATATATTTCAAAATACTCCACTTTTGCTCGAGCTCTTTCTATGGCACGGCAGGTTCGACCAGGCATTAATTCAGCTAATCGTTCGTTCAATGTACCTGCATAACCTTCCTGCCTCAATCTACGCTCATGCAATGCTAAAACAAGAAGTTGTTCTGTTCCCCATCTTGCCCGCACACTACCAAGGACAATAGCATCATTGAACTCTCTGGGGTGGGTACATTTCATATGACGGCCTCTTCCTCTCTTGGTTGTGAACCACCGCTCACAGTACTCACACTTATATGATTGCCTATCGCTGTCCATAGTCTGTCCGGTCGACCATCAACTGATAGGCCCTCAGATAAGCTGGGCAAGTCGGGCTTCTAACATCGTGGTGCAGTGTCTTTCCAAAGCGCTTACAGGCAGGACACACTCCCTGCTTGCTCCCCGAAGGACATGCACCACGCGTATGCTCTTCTTCACCGCAGCGATCACACACCTCATTGTGGTGACATCGACCTCGTACATGCCCGTACAGGTGACATTTGTAACACCTTGAGATGCCTAGACAATCCTCCAAGCGGCATCTTTCCCAGTCTAAATTAACACCACCCTTGGCGAGTAGTGCCTTCCGCTGGTCAGGCGAGGCTTCAATAACCCAGTGCACCCTAGGACTATCCTTCTTGCCTGCCTTATATAGAGGTGTAAATATTTTTTTCTTATCATCTACAGATAAGTCCTATATCTCATTCTCATCTGAAAGCAATTGGATGACCTCACTGTCAGATTTAGCCCTAGGGATGCCAAATATTATCAGACGGGGCGCTTTCTTGCGTACTGGCTCGTCTGCCCGGAGACCCAGGCTACTTACAACCGGATCCTCCCGGATCTTTAGAGCGGCCTCGACGTTGGGAGTTACAATAACCACCTTCTTATCCTTCCTCTTCCGTAGGCCTATCACCTCCCATCCTTGGGTCTTAGGTTTGACTCCCTCTTTTAATTTGTCACAAATTTCCTCCGCCGAGGCCACATTCAAGCCAGTATCAGGGGTCACCACTACCCTGCTCACTCTGTCCCTCAAAATCGATGCGTACGAGGGCTTTTCCGCCTTGGACCTAGGCCTGGGCACTGGAGGCACGGCCGCCAACATCGGGGAGTCTCCCGTTAATGGACTCACGTCTCTCGGACGATCACTCGACATCGCCTCAACCGCTCCAATCCTTCTCTCTATCAAAGTGTCCCTGTCAGACAGCCTTTCCATTAGGGAGTCGTTTTTGGCCCTCACTCTAAATAATTTATTGCTCAATTTAATAACCATAAATCCCTCCAAAATGAACGTATATTCCTGACTTTGTCTGGCCCGCTATCCTTCTATCACCCTGAATCAACTCCTGTATTTGCTGGTATAGGCTGCCTAGACAGGAAACCACTCCAGCCAAGTCCATATCTGCATCTCCCCCGAACCCTGTAAATGCTTCATCTCCAACGCAACTGACTAATTTTTTAAAACGTTCCGCTGCCAGACTTGCGGTACGAGAAATTTCTTCCTCTGAGAGCATGTTATTAAAATTATTAGATACCTCAAACAAAAACTACCGTGTACATAGAGAGTGCCAACAAGCACACTGCGAAAGAAAAAAAACAAACAGAATGAATGACAGAACCGAGATCCCGGTTGTGCGACCCGCAGACCGTAAACTATTAGTATAAAAAAATAAAATAAAATAATAATATTAAAAAAAAATACCTGGAATTACTCTCACGCACTCATTCATAAAAATATTTAAAGTAAACGTACATTCCTCACTAAGCCTCTAAAGCATAAACAAGCTGAGAGGTAAGACACTGGGGATTAGGAGCTGGAGATAAGGCTAGCCCAGCCAGGATTAGGCGTCCCCACCAGTCTGCCAAATACGGAATAGGTTATATACACCTACCTTCTTCGATTCCACACCTTCCTGCCTTCTAATCTGCACCAAAAAACAGGGCACTACCAGTCAGCCTAGTAAACTCCGCCACTCCCAAATTCGCAAAAATCCACCGAGCAGTTCTGGCCCAGTAGAAAATGTAGGCCCAGCTTCCTTCCGCTTAGACCTCAGATGAGAAATAATGTAGTCTATACCTACCCGTTCAAAACTACCTTGCTGCAAAACCTCAGCTATATATATAGTATTGTTGCGAAAATTAAATACATGAATAATCCTTCAGAGTGAGAGTAGCGTATTTTGGAAGTGCGACGTAGATCAAAGATGCCGACAGAGGATCGAGGTCCTACTAGACCCGCGTCGAAGGGTCCAGATTATTCTCCTTTGATGTATGCCGACGACCTATATAAAGAACCGGGCAGCCGCAAGCAGTCATTTTTTATTCTCACCTGTCTTACATCAGTGCTACAGTGCGACTTAGTGCAGTGCGGTAAAGTGTTTTTATAAGAAGAACAGTGCAGTTCCGCGAAGTAAAGGACAGTGCAGTGCCGTCTTGTTGTGAACTTCAGTGACCGTGAGTGAATTGTTGGACTGTGTAATCTGAAGAACAGTGACGCTATCAGTGTATACTGTGAGTAGTAATTAAGAATAATTACCAAGTGTATTGTTCATTGTGAAATAAATTGTGCTGTGATAAAAACTGTGAAACTTGCGAGTATTTAATTTTGAAATCCAAAAGAACTCTTATTAAAAACGTTTATTACTGGTTTTGGTAATAAAAAACCTAACAGTATATAACAGGAGTTATTGTAAAATTAATGCAGAGCTGCTTTAAGACGTCCTGTCTGTAGGCTAGCCAAGCAAGAATCTCTATCTCTCTTAATCCCGCTTTACCTTAAGGCTGCCCTTTATACAAGCCGTTCTTTCCAATTTTGAAACCCGAATTTTAATTAGTCACATTTTAATAGGTCTCTCTCTCTCAAAAAAAAAAAAATGTCTTATGTAAACTATTCTTACAGACATGTATAAATGGACGGGCCAAATACTTCAAACATATGGATGGACATTGGAGGTGAATATAGCTGGTTTGAGAACAGTCGTTATTGCTGATCCAGCAGATGCAGAGGTCTGTATTATTTTATTTTAAATCTAATAAGATATATAACAGTTATGGGACTTTGTACAATTTGTTGATATTCATAGTAAATGTAATATTTATATGAACAAGTGAGGAGCATTAATCCTTATTACTAATAAAAAAATTCTCAAAATTGTCTGCTACTAATTAGTACATTATATTATCATGGTTTTCATTTTTTTCCAATCAGATATATTTGGCCAACTCTCAATTATTTCTAACTATGGCTCGATGAAGAATTTGGATATGCAAACTCCTCATTGCTTAAAATTTGTAGATCTTAGAATATGCAATATATAATTATAATGATGATTTTACACATAATAAACTAAAAATAAATAAAGCTGTAACTAATTTTTGTTATACAGCGAAATAATACATAAGAGATTTTTATGTTAAATTTATTTAATTTCAGGTGGTTTTGAGTGATGTTAAGAATATAAGGAAAGGTAGATCCTATTTCACCATGAAGCCTTGGTTACTTAATGGACTATTTTTCAGCTCTGGTGAGAGTTATTATCTTTTTATAGCTTTGCCCGGGAAATCATTTGAGACTGAATGATGATGGTATTTTTTTTTTTTTTTTTGGGCTTTACTTTGTACAATATTTTTACATTTTCCCGTCTCAATGCTTAGGATGTACACCCAAGTCTTGTGTGATGGGCTTTCCTCTAAAGCGACCATTCTTGATCGCTGGAGATTGCTGATTCGATTTAGACTTTCATGTCCTATAACATAGCCACCTCTATAGTTTTTCGTGTACCTCATTTACACTTCAGTATACGAAAAAAAGTGAATGTAACAAAAGTTACTCTAATAACAAAACAAACAACTTTTGTTATATGTACGTTATAGGTTACGAAATATCGCGATTTTATATTTCAGACCTTCCTAATAACCCCCACTCCTGTTCGTACCTCAAAATCTTAATATAGCTCATAATCAGGGAGGTGTTAATACCAAATCGTTTATGGAGTTTCGTTTAGTTTGTTGAGACCTTTGTGCTATATAAAATTGTTGACTCCCACTATAGTTTTTAGCGTATAACTTATTTATACTTCGGTATACGACAATATTGTTGTTAAAGTGAAAGGAGAATACTCTGATACTTTGATTAATTATAATTATCAACTGGGCATTCTTAACACGTGGCCGAACTCACAGACCAGTGGTCTCGAACGTCAATGAGCGAAATCGGTAGAGCTACCAACTAAAATCGGTACATTTGTACCTAAAATCGGTATATGACAAAAAAAAAATACAATTTTCAATCAAATTCGTTTATTTAACAAAAATACACTTATTATTATACTATAATAACATAAAAATCAATTTTCAACATAAAAATATAATAACGTAAAAATCAGCGTATCTACTTACTTACACCTAACACAGTTATTATATTAATATATCATATTATGGCAATTATTAATTTGCCAGCGTCAAGTTAAAGAAAGACAAAAACTGGAAATTTAGAGATTTTGAAAGTTAAACAAGTTGCACACCAAAAACGGAAATCTAACAAATTAAATTATTTTTCATAATGTTTCGGATCGTACCAATATTCTTTGGCAATAGCTGCAGTCATTTTTAAATTAATTTCTAAGTCATAACAATTAGCATCCATGAAAAGTCGTTTTGAATGCAGTAGGCTAGTAATTGACTCAGTAGACAGGCTATTTCTCTTTTTTGTTTTCATAATATTAATTTGAGAAAATATGCGCTCAACATTGGCAGATGAATGGGGAGTGATAAAATATTAAACATAAAAGTAGTTAATAAGGGAAACATTTGAGTCTCATCGCCACGCTTTAGCAAACTTACTTCATCCCAAAATAGTTCTACGTCATCAGAAAATGTTTTCATTTGATCACAATTTCTTAGAATGCGCCACTCTGTATCAATCCGCAATAACTCTGCTCATTCATACTTGCTGTAAGGTGATTCCCCGTAACATTAAACATAAATGAAAAGGGTTGCCAACACAAAATTGTGAAATCGGTAGAAAAATCAGGAGAATTTCCATGTATTTTCTGAAATCGTGGAAAAATCATTGCATTTCGGTAGTACAGAGTCCATTTCGGTAGAAATACCGAAAAATCGGTAGGTTCGAGACCACTGTCACAGACATACAGCAACTCACTGCTTTACAGCATCCTGTCCACAACTCACTACTCTATACTACATCCTGTCTACAAAGAGGTACAAGTCTTACAAAGAGAACTTAAATATAAATGTACAATATACCTACTTAGCACGCCTCCTTACATTGATATTTAACAACAAAACATAATTAATTAAACATAAAATAATACAATACAAGAACTTACATTTCCAAAGACAACATTTCTCTAAATTTCATAAACTTATTACTCCCAAGAGACTTGGTGAAAATGTCAGCAACATTATCATCAGAATTTACCTTACAAATATCAATAATACCATTTTTAACATTTTCATGAACAAAATGATAGTGCACCTCGATATGTTTGGAATTCTTAGTGAAATTTCCATATTTAGCTATAACCAAAACTCCAGAATTATCCTCATAGACTTTAATAGGCACACAAATATTAATAAAAACATCATTCAAAATATTACGCATTAAATTTAACTCAGTAACAGCTTCAGACAAAGCAATATATTCAGCATAAGTAGATGCTTTAGTAACACTATTCTGCTTTTTTGATTTCCAATAAACTACATTTCCAAAGAACCTAACAACAAATCCAGAAGTAGACTTTCTGTCTGTGATATCACCTGCCCAATCAGCATCTACATAACAATCCAAAACATCAGCCTTAATATTTGGGTAATACTTCAATTTCAGGTCTCTAGTAAAATACAAATATTTTAAAATTCTCAGAGCATATTTAAAATGGGTATCGTCGTAACAGTTTTGGAATCTACTCAAATAATTTACACAAAAAGATATGTCAGGTCTTGTACCAGAACTTATATATAACAGAGCACCTATTAGATTTCTATATTTAACATTTTCATTTACACTTGCAGGCTCTAATTTAAGATTAACTTCCATAAGGGTTTTAAACATTTTAGAATTTTCAATCATATAAAGTTTAGCTAAAGATTCAATGTAAGTTTTCTGACTAAACAGTTGAAGCTTTCATAATCAATGTCAATTCCAATGTAATTTTTTAACATTTCCCATATCTTTCATTTTAAACTTGAATGACAATTTATTTTTTATTTTATTAATAACATCCTTACCTTTTGAGCAAATTAAAAGGTCATCTACAAATAATAAAATATAAACAGGTAAACTATTTTCAATCTTTACATACAAACAATAGTCATACGAGTATTTACATCTACGAAAACCAAGAGTTTCTATAAAATTATTAAAACACTCATACCAAGATCGAGGACTTTCTTTTAGACCATAAAGGGCCTTTTTTAATTTATATACCTTATCTGAACCATCCTGATAACCGAAAGGTTGTTTAACATAAACTTCGGATAAGATTTTACCATTTAAGAAGGCTGTACATACATCCATCTGATCTATATACAAACTATTTTGGCAACAATAAGATAACAATAATTTTAAGGTTTGCATTCTTGCCACTGGGGAATATGTATCTACATTTTCAACATTTTGCTGGAAACCTTTCACTACAATTCTTGCTTTATACACATCACTACACTTCTTTCTGAACACCCACTTAACATCTAACACTTTCTTGTCTTGAGGTCGATCAACTAGCAACATGTGTCGTTTTCAGCAAGGCTGCTCATTTCCTTGTCCATCGCCACCTTCCACATTTTAGCATCTTCAGAGTTCATCGCCTCCTCAAAGGTACTTGGTGTCAAAGCATTGCAAAAATTAGCAGATATGCAATAATATCCAAACTCTTCATCAAAGCGGTTTGGAGGTTTAATTATTCTTTTAGATCGTGTGATTGTCTTTTTCATGTCTTCTTCATTTTCACATTTTAGCTCATGTTGTAATTCGTTTTCATTCGACACATTCTTGTTTTCTTCTGGCTCTCTGGCATTGTCTTTATTTTGTTCATCCTTGTTTTCTTCATCTTTCATACCAACAATTTTAACATCTTCAATAATATCAACATGCCTAGCGATGATCACTCGATTGTTTATCAAAACTCTGTATCCAACTTCTGTATATCCAAGTAATATTCCTAATCAGCTTTCTTTTCCCATTTAGACTTTCTATTTCCTTAAGGAATTCTGACATAGACTTTACTTCCATACATTCTTAGGTTGTTCGCTGAAGGCTTTCTTTTGAAGAATATTTCATAGGGTGTCTTTTTTTCATAAGTATTAGTCAAAGTCCTATTCTTTAAGTAAGCAGCAGCTTTGATTGCTTCGGGCCAAAAACTTCTATTGACCTTCGCCTCGGTCAATAAACACCTTGCCATGTCCATCAGGGACCGATTATACCTTTCTGCAGTTCCATTTAATTGATGACCATAAGGAGGGCATGGTTTTATAATAATCCCTTTTTCTCTTGCAAGTTGATAGATACTATTATTTATGAACTCTTTTCCATTATCACATCTCAATTCTTTTATCATTTTTCCAGTCAAGTTTTGAATTTCATTTACAAACTGCACGAAAAATTCATATACATCAACTTTGGACTTTATACAGAAAACTTTAACTAATTTGCTATAGTCATCAATAAAAGTTAAAAAATATTTCTCACCACTAAAACCAGGAGTTGAGTGAGGCCCATTCAAATCGGTGTGGACTATTTCTAGTATTTCCTCTGCTCTTCTTCTATTATTATTAAACGGTAGATTGTGCATTTTATTTTCTATGCAAATAGCACACTTCATATTTTTATATGAAGAACCTATTTAGGTTCTATTTCTTTAGGTAAACCGTCAAGGATTTCATTTCGACACATTATATCTAACTGTTTAAAATTAATATGCTAAGAGTTTGATGAAGTTTTTCCTTTAACGTTATTGTCTCTTGACTATTATTGATAACATTTACACTTATCTGAGCCTTTGCCATTTTAGTAGAAACTTTATATAGTCTATCTTCTTCCTTGGCAACAGCAACTAGTCTTCTATTTGAATCATAAATTTTAGCCATGTATCCTCTAGAAATAATAGAATGACTGTCCGTAATCTTTGAATAACTTAGTAAATTTGCTTTCATTTCCTTTACATAAAAAACATTTTTTAAAGTGACTATAGAATTACTTTCATAAACGGAAAATAAAAGAGTAATATTACCAACTTTTGAAGCTTCTAAAATTCTTCCATCTCCAATTTTGACTTTAACTGGGTTCTTTAGGGTAATGCACTGATAAAAATATTCATTAGTAGTAATAATATTGTCGGTACATCCACTGCCCAGAAGCCAATCAATTTGACCACCAATTGCTGAAGTATTTGCACAATAAGAGGAGCTATTATTAGTAACAGTAGTATAAAAACTGCTTCCTGACCTATCTGCAGGCTTATTATGAACATTTCCAGTTCCTCGAAAATGATTAGCACCACGACCACGGTAGTTTGAAAAGCTACGATTTTTAAAGTTATTTCATCCACGACTAGCACCAGACCAACAATTCTTTATCAAATGTCCAGGCTTCCCACACTGAAAACAGACTTTGGATCTATT
Source organism: Riptortus pedestris (assembly GCA_019009955.1). NCBI lineage: Eukaryota > Metazoa > Arthropoda > Insecta > Hemiptera > Alydidae > Riptortus > Riptortus pedestris. Next base: position 69,680,765 of record CM032232.1, on the reverse strand, counting down.
TTGAGTTTTGCTTGATTCTGCCTTAAAAACATTAGACTTGTCATTCGACATTTCCTTACTGCGACTTATTTCTTCAATTGACTTTAGCTTAATCTTGCTCTTCAAATAATCCACTGTTCTCTCTTTCTCTGGTAGAACATCTATCAAATCTCCAATATGACTGTAATTTGATGATAAAGCTTTAAGCATATAATTTAACTTTTCTGTTTCACTTACAGTTGCCCATGCTTGCTTTAATTCATTAACAGATTTCTCAAATTCATCAAAAAATAATGATACATCAGAGAAGTTTTTTAATTTTATGTTTTCCAGATTGTTTCTACATATAATTTGCAGAGCAGTAGACTTTTTTTGATACATTTCATCAAATTTGGCAATAATTTTAAAAGCTGAGTCTAATCCACTTACATATTCAAGTTGTTTATTAGTAATAACACTGTAGATAAGGTTAGTCGCCAATAAGTCCTTTTCTCTTTCGACCACTTCTTTACACTTCTTATATTGCAAAAATTTTAAAATCCTTATTTTCCAATTAGAAGAGTCTTGTCCATCAAACACTGGTACAAACATTTCACAACTTTTGATAAGCGACATTTTATAACAAACGCTGTATAACCCGATTAATTAAACAAACACTGTAAAACCACTGCCTGCTACCATGTTAAGGTGAAAGGAGAATACTCTGATACTTTGATTAATTATAATTATCAACTGGACATTCTTAACACGTGGCCGAACTCACAGACATACAGCGACTCACTGCTTTACAGCATCTTGTCGACAACTCACTACTCTATTCTACATCCTGTCTACAAAGAGGTGCAAGTCTTACAAAGAGAACTTAAATATAAATGTACAATATACCTACTTAACAATTGTAACAACAAAAATTACTCTAAATAACAAAATATACAACTCTTGTTATGTGCATATTTTCAAAAAAAAAAACCAATAGGAAACAAAATATTGCTATTTTTAATTTCAGGCTTCCTTTGTAACCCCCACTCCTGTTGGTCTCAGAGAATATTAATATAGCCAGAAACCTAACCTGTTTTAGTAGTAATATACATGTCAAGTTTCATAAAATTCGGTTCAGCCGTTTACGATTCTATAAAGGACATACAAACAAACATTCATTTTTATATATATATATATATATATATATATATATATATATATATATATATATATATACATATATAGAAGATAATAATATTCCCTTGTATTACTAGTTTAAGTCCCTCAGGTAAGAAAAAACGCCTCGTTCCTTCACTATTCTTTATTCGTTGTGACAGAGCGCTTTCAGAGCATACGCTCCATCATCAGTGCCCTGCTCTTCACAATGATGTGACAGGAACCAAGGATTTCCTGAAGGATTTCCTGAAGGAGTCACAGGGAATCCTTGGTTCCTGACACTTCATTGTGAAGAGCAGGGCACTGATGATGGAGCGTATACTCTGAAAGCGCTCTGTCACAACGAATAAAGAATAGTGAAGGAACGAGGCGTTTTTTCTTACCTGAGATAATAATTCCTTCACCATCCAGCACCTCAAAAATGACTAGTTTAATTATCCCTTATATTATTAAGTATCGATGTTGACAGTTAATGAGTTGAAATAGAATTGGTTTTCCTAGAAAATATAAAGATTGAGGGTTAACTGCAGCATTAAATTATCCCTTGATTTCTCTTGAATCTTTTTTTTTGTACTTTCATTGCCCTGCTGTAGTGATTAGAAGAATACTGAAGAATTTATGTATCAAATAGCAGCCCCAGTCATTTCTGAGTTAAAATAAATACACAGGTTCATTTATATAAATATCACGATTGCATTATTTTATCATTAGTACATAAAATACAAAATACAGTCCAGGTGTTGTCTTTAGATGGCAGAGAATATGAAGTAATAATTTTGAAATTCATATTAATGAATAATAAACATCCAAACACAATCTATAATTTTCATCTTTGATTTTTAAAAAAAAACCTATATTAATTATATTGGTAAAAATTGGATATAATTACTTCAAAAAAAAAATCATTCTTACCAACAATAGTAAAGTATAAAATACCTCAAATTGATATTATTCATTCTCATACTACATTTAAAAAAGAAAACATCAATTTTATTCAGGCACTCCCATGGAATGCAAATAAATATTATTTGTTGTTCAGAATTTGGTAGTAGATATTCATAAATATAAAAATTTTGTTACCAGTAATTTTGTTCAAACTAAACTTTGTACTTTACATTTTTTTACTTTATAAATCCAATGTTAATGAAGACCTTATTGTATTCATCAATGAATATACAAACTCTCCTGTTAATGATAGAATAATGATGGAAAATTAGTGACTGATCTTGTATTGAACACTGCTCACATTATAGTAAACGATGTCATTATGCAAATTAAAAAGTAGATCAACAAAAAATGGGAAATGGAATAGCATCAGACATACAAAACTACTTGGAATAAAAGAAAGTCCATCATGCAAGGGCTGCGTTAACTAAGCAGATTTTCCACATGCACCACTTATTGGCATTTATCTCAAAACTTAAAAGTTCAATGAGTACAATATTTGGTATTTAAGCTTCAAATAATGTGTTTCATAACATAATAGAATATTGTTAATATGCGTTGAGTAGGAGTGAGGCTTTACTGAAGACCAAAAACTAAAAAATCAAATATCTCAGTTAATAATCAAGATAGTGAAAAAATGTACAGAACAACATTTATAGAACATTACATTTGCAATAAAATTGATTCTATACGATCTTTCAATCCGACGCATGATAACGGAGATATTAAGAATTTTCGAAATTCTTCTCCTCTAAACCCCCCTCCCCCTGGTCTGATTTCAGATTATATATGAAGTTTGGTAACGATAAGACAAGAATTACGACCACTAGAGCGGTATCAGACAAATATATATATATATATATATATATATATATATATATATATATAAATATACACTTTTGAAGGGACCTCATTTTCGTCATCTCCTGGGTAGGATCAATGGACATTTGAAGAAAAATTTCAAAAATCGCGTAATGAGCATGACCTCAATAGCTGATTTCCCTTAAGCGAAATCTCCTAACAGTATTCTTGAATGGCTGTCAAGTAATCAGAATGCTAATATGGAAGAAGCAGTTCTTGCTCTTTTGAGACATGGCCATTCAGGGATAGCATACACCTCATAACTAGGACTGAACCACCATTATCTTCACTGTGTAATAAACAAATAACAATCAAGCAGTGTTACTTACAAACTGCAGAATAATTACTGACAAAAACTTACCTACAAACCTTTCAGCCTTTTCCCCAACAATCAGATGATAATCATTTGATCCAGCGAATACATTTTTCAATTGAGGGATAATTTTTCATCTGGACACTGGATAGTTTTATGTATTATTTCTGCATCGCATATGTTAAGAGAGATATATATTTTTTAAATTCACACGGTGTATTGAATTCATCAGTATGTCATTTACCAGTAATTGGGAATTTTTCCTAGTTTAAGGAGACCCTGGTGGACTTTTTTTGTATTAGTTAATTAAAGGCAAACTATTTTTTTTTGGCAAAGGTGTACATTGGATCCTAAGGCTGAATGAAGAACAGAGCTTGATAATTGTTTTAGTTTCTATTCTATCTTTTACATGTAACAATATTTAAGTGGGAATTCAAAATTACTTAAATAATGAGAATTGAAAAACAATTAATTTAAATTAATAGGTGATACATGGCATCAAAGGCGGAAGCTATTGAATCCAATATTTCACTTCAAGATTCTTGACGATTCAGTAAATCATGTCACACATACAGTAGATCGTTTTGTTCAGACACTATTAGAAACAAATGGCCAAGCGATACATGTTGATGATCTTATAAAGACTACTACATTGGATGTTATTTGTGGTAAGCTTATTTTTATATCATTACTTGGTAGCTCATTAATTTAAAGAGTGGCTAATGTTTCTACCCATTCTTAAATTGCCTTCAAAGATACTCAGTTGAGTCCTGAATAAGTGAGTAGAGAACATGCAACTGTTCCTTCTGCTAGGAGGTAATAAAAGAGTAATTCAGGTGCCTGTTTGTACTTAAATTATTTACACAATGCTTCACTCTCATTAGAATCTTTCCGCTTTACTCATACACTATTGAGTATTCAGTTAAAGAGATGAGACACCTTTCAGGTTCCGTCAGCATATGAGAAGCTGTACTAATGGCTTTATCAGTATAAAGAGTGATCATATTTTAATGGACTCGTTTTTAAAATGTACAGTAATAAAACTTGAAAGTAATAAGTGAATAAAAAAAAAATTACTTCAAAAAGAAAAATAAAGAACACAAAATAATTGGTCTTCATAAATAATAACAAAGGACTTTCTCAGAAACAGTGGCGGCTCATATCTAATATTAGTGGGGGTGCTGCTGCAGAAAATCCAGCACGCCAGGGTCGGCACTGCGGGAACGACAGTGCTCTCTCTCCCTTGTGGAGCTTCCTGTCTGCGCATGCGCATGGAACGTGAAGCAAACAGTTCCATACAAAGATTTTTGTATCTTTTTTCGTAAACTGGGGGATGGTTACTGCATTAAGCTTAAGGATTATATATTATACAAGTATAAAGAAAGAATTAAAGAAAAAAGCCTCATTATATTAAATGTTATAGATAATATCAAGTTTAATTGGGGGTGCTGCAGTTCCACAGTGCCTATACACGAGCCGCCACTGCTCAGGAATATTTTTCTTGATACTGAATATTGCTTCTGCCATAGACTAAAGTGCTAATATGTCTTAAAACATCCCGAATGATCAATAGATGACATATATTCCCACTGAAAATCATGATGTCCCATCTTTGCCCATACTATAGCAGTAGAGACGATGTTTTGTGGTATTCTAGTATAGAGGATCATAATGAATACCAGGTGATGCAGGCTTCCTTGTTTGTATGAAGAAGAAAAGATGGAAACAAAAAGCTTAAAGGGATAAAATCAAATAAAAAACCTACACTTGGTGGTTACTCAAATCAGCAAACATGAATGGCTCCAAACAGCCAACCAAGAAAGTTTCATAAAATAAACTCCTGCTATACCTATATGCTATGTCTAATTGTAGTTTCTTATTTAAGTGTGTTTCATAAAATACTAACTTGCTAGCAATTCTTTTGTTTTCAAGAATCTGGTTTTGGAATACCTATGGATAGCAAAGACAAGACAAAACATGACTTTCTTTGTGCAACACAAAGGTAACTATACTAATTAATAAACTTAATTTCAAATGAATAAAAAGCTAAAACTCAGGATTGCCCTGTTAATTAAAAAAAATATCTTATTAATAATCATAATACAGCCTATACATTATTTTTATTTATTTATTAATATCCTCTCTTCGCTGGCTAATTGGGGCGGGTTATCTTAAGGTTACCACCCTCTTCTGACGTGCGACTAAGGGTTTTGTTTAATGACTGTGTGTGTGCGTTTGAGGTTGTGTGTGGTGTTATATCTACAATTCATTACCTTAACCAGAAAGCATGTTTCTCATAGAACCGAACAAGGGAATAAGAGGGTCTCAAGGTTTTCCATTAGCTTCTCTAACAGATCACCCAACAATAAATGGATAATGAGGAAAATTCCAATCACCCCAATGAAGGCTTGACTGGAGAAAATTCCAGTTGAGGAACCTAAACTGGATAGAGGGTCAGTCCATTTAATATAGTATGTATTTATGGACTTTATCAAAAGAAGTCATGTTATGCCAGCTTGGAATCCTTTTATAAATGACATTAAAGGTTGATGACACTTTGTGGATTGGAAGTTTCTTCCTAGGTACCAACTAATAGTACTAGTACTATCTACTATGGTTCTTTAAATATATTCATTCCTGGCACCCTAAAATAATGTACAGATTAGAAAAAGAAAATAGTGCAATTTTAAATTATTTGTATTTAAGAATAATAAACTCATAATAAACTCATATTTTTCTTACAATGATGTTACAAAAAGAACTCAGGTTACATTGCATTTATACACCTTCAGACCTTGCATGAACTTAAAACCTGTATCTCCTAAATGAGTTAATTATTTTCCTATAACTTATTCAACTTTTTCTCCTTTACTTTATCTTTCCAATTTGTTTTTTTCTTTTTTCCCTTTCAATGTTTTTCATGACATCAATAGAACTTTTAGATAATTCTTAAACATTTTAATCACTACAAATGAAAATATTTTTTATTTAATGCGCCATTCATGCTCTGAAAATAAATGCTGGTTCTAAAAAGAAATTGTTGGCTAAACAGTCCTCAAAGGGTCAAGGCCTACCTTTAAAGTTTTGGTGTGAGGTCAAGACATCAGCTATTTACTACTGGATTGTGGTAGCATTACAGACACAAGACAACTATTTCTGAATTAAAATAGTTTATAGTAAATTAACCATGAAGGTGACTATTACTCATCTTGTGCTATTCCAGAAAGAGGAAGTGTCTTCAAAAAAATTAGAGATAGATTAATGTTACTTTACCAATATACACACATACATATATATATATATATATATATATATATATATATATATATATATATATATATATATATATATACTAGCTCAGATACCCGGCTTCGCCCGGGAATTGATTTGAGGCTAAATGGTGATGGTATTTTTTTGGCAAGGCTTTAATTTGCAAATATTTTGACATTTACCCGTCCCAGTGTTTAGGGTTAATACCCGTTGTTGGCATTTGTTAATAATAAAATTAATTTTTTATGTAAGTCTTCACTGTCCTCTAAATTGTCATATTTCCCGTCTCTTGTGCATTATGCATAGATTTCAGTTATTCCCGCTTTAGTTTATAGTGTATATCTCGTTTATACTTTGTTAAAAGACAAAAATGAATATGACAAAAGTTACTCTAAATAACAAAATAAACAACTTTTGTAATGTTCATATTTGCCGAAAAACGAATAGAAAACGAAATACCACTATTTTTAAATTCAGACATCCCTTACAACCCCCACTCCTACCCATCCCTAGAAATGATGGTATGGCTTGTTATAATGAAAGCGTTAGTGCTAATACACATACCGAGTTTTATTTATTTTGGTTGGATCTTTTGTCCCAAATAAAATTGTTCACTTCCGCTATAGGTTTTAGCGTATATTTCGTTTATAATTCGGTATACGAAAAAAGTGTATATAACAAAAGTTACTCTAAATAATAAAATAAATAACTTTTGTTATGTGCATATTTGCCGAAAAAACAATAGGAAACGAAATATCGCTATTTTAAATTTCAGGCCTTCCTTATAACCCCCACTCCTGTTCGTCTTAGAGAATATTAGTATAGCCTAAAGTCTAAGTTGGGCTAGTAGTAATATACATACCAAGTTTCATAAAATTCGGTTCAGCCGTTTATGCGTGAAAAGCTAACAAACAAACAAACATACACGAAAGAAACAAAATGCAGTTATGGTGTCTATGACATGTGAAACGAAAAGTTATCGTGAAATTTCGTGAAAAAGATCAATGTACAGACAGAGGTTACAATTTTATATCTATATATATATATATATATATATATATATATATATATATATATATATATATATATACTAGCTCAGATACCCGGCTTCGCCCGGGAATTCATTTGAGGCTGAATGGTGATGGTATTTTTTAGCAGGCTTTACATTGCACAATATTTTGACATTTACCCGTCCCAGTGTTTAGGATTGATACCCGTCGTTGCCGTGGATTTGCTAATAATAGAATTATTTGTTCGATAAGACTTCAATGTCTTCGATATTTTTATATTTCCCGTCTCTTATACATGTAAATATGGTGAATTTTTATTTCAGGCCTCCCTTATAAGCCCCCTCCCGTTCGAACCTAAAAAATTTAATATAGCTTATAATCATGGAAGAATTAATGCTAATTGACATACCGAGTTTTGTTAAGTTCGGTTCAGCCGTTAGTGCCCAATAAATTTGTTGGCTCCAGCTAAAGTTTTAACGTATAACTCATTTATACTTAGGTATACGACAAAAGTGTATATAACAAAAGTTGCTCCAAATAACAAAATAAACAACTTTTGTTATGGACATATTTGCCGAAAAACGAATAGGAAACGAAATATCGCTATTTTTAATTTCAGGCTTCCCTTATAACCCCCACTCCTGCCCGTCCATAGAAATGTTGGTATCGCTTATTATAATGAAGGCCGCACTGCTAATACACATACTGAGTTTTATTTAGTTCGGTTGAGTCTTTTTTGGCAAATAATATTGTGGACTCCCGCTATAATTTTTAGCGTATAACGCATTTAAACTTCGGTATACGACAAAAGTGTATATAACAAAAGTTACTCTAAATAACAAAATAAACAACTTTTGTTATGTGCATAATTGCCGAAAATGCATTAGGAAACGAAATATTGCTATTTTTAATTTCAGCTCTCCCTTATAACCCCCACTCCTGTTTGTCTCAGAGAATATTAACATAGCCTAAAGTCTAAGTTGGGTTAGTAGTAAAATACATACCAAGTTTCATAAAATTCGGTTCAGCCGTTTATGCGTGAAAAGGTAACAAACAAACAAACAAACAAATAAACAAACAAACAAATAAACAAACAAACAAACAAACAGACACCAAAGAAACAAAATGCAGTTATGGTGTCTATGACATGTGAAACGAAAAGTTATCGTGAAATTTCGCGAAAAAAATCAATGTACAGACAGAGGTTACAATTTTATATATATATAGATATATATATATACTAGCTAAGGTACCCGGCTTCGCTCGGGAAATCATTTAAGGCTGAATGATGGTAGTATTTTTTTGGGCAAGGCTTCAATGTTTACAACTACACTTCCCGCCTGGGCGCATTGTTTTGCTGTGAGGGTCTGGCAGGCGACTTATAAATGAGAAATTTTATATTTGAAGAATAAATAAAAATGTGTTCCTAATCTATCCCTTGCCATTTTATAACTCACTTTTTTGAATACTTCAAACCATAATCATGGATAGTATTTATTACAATTAAATATCGTCTATAATGAAACTTATTTCCTGTCAAAAACCAATCCGGTCACATATAGTTTAAGCATAGTTTAGCACGTAAGGTTATATTCATAATAGTAGATCTCAGTGGTAATCACTTCCCGTAATGCCCAGTATTTCACAGGAAATTAGTAAACTCAATTAACTCTATTAGCCTCCGTCTATTTCCGCTCTCGCATTAGAGCTATCAACACTCTTCTCCTTAAATTATTAATTCAAAATATTATTGTAATAATTTATCTACCTGTTGGCATTAAATAATAATGTTACCCTAAAAATAATTTATATTATATTCAAAAACCTAGTCGAGGGGAAGAGATCGTAGTCGTCCCTGCAACCTAAGTAATACTTTAAACAATCATATCGAGTTTAAGAGCATTTTGTCTTTTTTCATAATGACATTAACGTTTAATTGTTATGATAGTACATATTTGTTTCAATAACATGAAGATATCGGTAATAAGATAGTATATAACCAAAATCAAAGAGTTTGATTCCCTACTACTTCCCCTGTCACTCCATGAGGAAATTCGGCACGATTTTTTTTTAATTATACATTATACAAATTAAATAATGGAAATGCTCTTATAGTTTAAATTCTATTGGAAATAAATAATAAAGTTATTTTCTAGGGAAAATAAATAAATGAGGCGAAGGGGGAGAGGGATTTATAATATCACTAATCCGAATCATACTTAGTACTAAATAATCGAAATAGATAAGGCTAAAACATGACATCATTTGTCATAATATGCCTATATTAAAAACACTTAAGTGTTATAAACTTATTTAAATAAGTACTAATAAAATCGTCGACTCCCGCTATAGATTTAGCTTTTATCCCGTATTTACTTCATTTTACGACATAAGTGAATGAAACAAAAGTTGCTCTAAATAACAAAGTAAACAACTTTTGTTATGTGCACCTTTGCCGAAAAACAAATAGAAAATGAAATATCGTGAATTTTTACTTTAGGCCTCCCTTATAACTCCCACTCCCGTTCGAACCTAAAAATTTTAATATTGCTTATAAACATGGGAGAATTAATGCTAATTGATATACCGAGTTTTGTTAAGTTCGGTTCAATCGTTAGCGCCCAATAAAATAGTTGACTCCCGCTTTAGTTTATAGTATATATCTCGTTTATACTTCGTTAAAAGTCAAAAATGAATATCACAAAAGTTATTCTAAATAACAAAATAAACAACTTTTGTTACGTTCAAATTTGCCGAAAAGCGAATAGAAAACAAAATACCACTATTTTAAATTCAGGTCTCCCTTACAACCCCCACTCCTGCCCGTCCCTAGAAATGTTAGTATGGCTTATTATAATGAAAGCGTTAGTGCTAATGCACATACCGAGTTTTATTCATTTCGATTGGGTCTTTCGTCTCAAATAAAATAGTTCACATTCGTTATAGGTTTATGCGTATATCTCGTTTATAATTCGGTATACGAAAAAAGTCAATTAATCAATATTTTGACATTTACCCGTCCCAGTGTTTAGGATTGATACCCTTCTTTGCCGTGGATTTGCTAATAATAGAATTATTTGTTCGATAAGGCATCACAGTCTTCGATATTTTTATATTTCCCGTCTCTTATACATGTAAATATGGTGAATTTTTATTTCAGGCCTCCCTTATAACCCCCCTCCCGTTCGAACCTTAAAATTTTAATATAACTTATAATCATGGAAGAATTAATGCTAATTGACATACCGAGTTTTGTTAAGTTCGGTTCAGCCGTTAGTGCCCGCTAAAGTTTTAACGTATAACTCATTTATACTTAGGTATACAACAAAAGTGTATATAACAAAAGATACTCCAAATAACAAAATAAACAACTTTTGTTATGTTTATATTTGCGGAAAAACCAATAGGAAACGAAATATCGCTATTTTTAATTTCAGGCTTCCCTTATAACCCCCACTCCTGCCCGTCCCTAGAAATGTTGGCATGGCTTGTTATAATTAAAGCGTTAGTGCTAATACATATACCGAGTTTTATTTATTTCGGTTGGGTCTTTTGTCCCAAATAAAATGGTTCACTTCCGCTATAGGTTTCAGCGTATATCTCGTTTATAATTCAGTATACGAAAAAATTGTATATAACAAAAGTTACTTTAAATTACAAAATAAACAACTTTTGTTATGGGCATATTTGCTGAAAAAGCATTAGGAAACGAAATATCGCTAATTTTAATTTCAGGCCTCCCTTATAACCCCCACTCCTGTTCGTCTTAGAGAATGTTAATATAGCCTAAAGTCTAAGTTGGGCTAGTAGTAATATACATACTAAGTTTCATAAAATTCGGTTTAGCCGTTTATGCGTGAAAAGGTAACAAACAAACAAACAAACAAATAAACAAACAAACAAATAAACAAACAAACAAACAAACAGACACCAAAGAAACAAAATGCAGTTATGGTGTCTATGACATGTGAAACGAAAAGTTATCGTGAAATTTCGCGAAAAAAATCAATGTACAGACAGAGGTTACAATTTTATATATATATAGATATATACTAGCTCAGATACCCGGCTTCGCCCGGGAATTTATTTGAGGCTGAATGGTGATGGTACTTTTTTGGCAAGGCTTTACTTTGTGCAATATTTTGACATTTACCCGTCCCAGTGTTTAGGGTTAATACCCGTCGTTGGCATTTGTTAATAATAAAATTAATTTTTTATGTAAATCTTCACTGTCGTCCAAATTGTCATATTTCCCGTCTCCTGTGCATTATGCATAGATTTCAGCTATTAAGGACAAAATATTAACATTGATTTGAATTAATTTTTCCAGCTGAGGTACCTGATAGTTCAAATAGGAATGAATTGTTGAGCATATCAATATTTCTACGCAAATTACATGCTCCACACATTTTTCCTGGAGAAATGTATAAAAAAAAAAAAAGTTAATCTAAATAACAAACTAAACAACTTTTTTTATGTGCATGTTTTTCGAAAAACAAATAGACAATGAAATATCCCGAATTTTTATTTCAGGTCTCCCTTATAACCGCCACTCCCGTTCTAACCTAAAAATTTTAATATAGCTTATAATCATGGAAGAATTAATGCTAATTGACGTACCGAGTTTTGTTAAGTTCGGTTCAATCGTTAGCGCCCAATAAAATAGACGACTCCAGCTATAGATTTTAGCGTAAATCTCGTTTATAATTCGGTATAAGAAAAAAGTGTATATAACAAAAGTTACTCTAAATAACTAAATAAACAACTTTTGTTATGTTCATATTTGCCGAAACCCCAATAGGAAACGAAATATCGCTATTGTTAATTTCTGGCTTCCCTCATAACCCCTACTCCTGCCCGTCCCTAGAAATGTTGGTATCGCTTGTTATAATGAAAGCGTTAGTGCTAATACAGATACCGAGTTTTATTTATTTCGGTTGGGTCTTTTGTCCCAAATAAAATTGTTCACTTCCGCTATAGGTTTTAGCGTATATCTCGTTTATAATTCGGTTCATACGAAAAAAGTGTATATAACAAAAGTTACTCCAAATAACAAAATAAACAACTTTTGTTATGTTCATATTTGCCGTAAAACCAATAGGAAACGAAATATCGCTATTTTTAATTTCTGGCTTCCCTTATAACCCCCACTCCTGTTCATCACAGAGGAAATTAATATAGCCTAAAGTCTAAGTTGGGTTAGTAGTAATATACATACCAAGTTTCATAAAATTCGGTTCAGCCGTTTATGCGTGAAAAGGTAACAAACAAACAAACAAACAAATAAACAAACAAACAAACAGACACGAAAGAAACAAAATGCAGTTATGGTGTCTATGGCATGTGAAACGAAAAGTTATCGTGAAATTTCGCGAAAAAAATCAATGTACAGACAGAGGTTACAATTTTATATATATATATATATATATATATATATATATATATATATATATATATATAATAAGAATATCCTTGACATTGTGTTCTTGAATTTTAAAGAAAATTAAGATCATTGAAGGTTATATCCATATCGGGGAATTCATATAGGTTACTGGGGAGGGAGGCACTCTACTCCCTCTCCGATCTACCGACTTTTGCGATGATAAAAATCATTTTTTTTTATTAGTACATTTCTTTGACCAGTAGCACTCTATCATAACATGAGTTCATTCAACAGAACTAACAAAGCATTATATAAGTTCAGGATGTCTGACTTTTTTATATATTATCACAAAAGTGGATAACATTCTATTAGCAAAAAGGAAATTAGCAAATGATTTCAATTTATGGCATATACATGCTTTCCTTTAACTGAAAATGTTTTATTTTAAATTTTACAGTCTTACTGACCAGGCAACAGAGTGGTTTTTTAGTTTCTGGTTACACATTGGTCTATTATTCCGCTGGAGTTCATTGGGCAGATCATATTATAAAAATATATCAATTGTACATTCTTTCATAAGAGAGGTAAGAAAACGTCAATTTCTTATATATTTTGTAACTTTGTAACTAGTCAAGATTTAAATTCAAACTGACTTAAACTCATGCATCCATTGGGCTTACTCTCCCTAATTAACTTCTCATTACAGTTAGACCTTGGTTTCGATTAGTTCTTCTCCATTCTTTATGCCTCTGAGTAACCTCAAAAATTTACCTTCTGAACAGTTTTCCCTCATCATCTTCTATTCACTTACTTTGGCCATTTCCAAAATAATTTGAGACATCAGTGCTCTCGCCTAGCAGGTTAGTTTTATAGCAAGATTGACAGTTCTCTACATATGCTAATTTCCAGTAAATATATGTCCCTGTGACATTCAAACTCCACTTTCCAACAACAAATCTAGGATAAACAAATTTGTTATAATTTATGAAAATATTTCCCTCATTTATAGAAAGGGTGTTTGTTGTTTCCAGGATAAATCCTTTTTTTTCTTAATCAATGATCACTGTTTGCTTTAATCAATTACAGGTTGTTGATCAGCAAAAAAAGAGCTTTGTAAAGAATCAAGTAGAAGACAGGAATAACACTAGTGAGTACGCTGAAATAAATAAATAAAGCGTAAATGATATGAAGTTGGTATTGGAATAATGGAATAATTCAGATTTATATTTCTAACATATTGTGGTGGCAACACAGTTTTTTGTTAGACTGAGTACGATCATGACTGACACCATTTGGTTTTGTGGCTTTTATGGTGATCAATTACATCTGTGTAAATTTATTTGTTTTCTGCATATCTTTGAATAGTTGTTTTTCATAATCCATTTTCCTATACATTTTCACATTTTTATAAAAAAAAAAAAGGTATCATTTTTTTATAATAATATTACAATAACTGAGATAATAACTATGATATTCAAATAGAGGTATATTTATTCTTCTTGTTCCAGTTTAACTTCTTATATTAATCTTACTTTTAATTATTAAATAAAATCTCTATTCCAAATTAATATGACTTTTGCAATGTGCACTCTAAATACCTTTCAGACTTTCAAAAGTAGTATTATTTATTAACAGAAAAAAACAAAAAAACTTGTTAATAGAAAACCAGAGATTTGCTTTTTTGGATCGACTGTTGGAACTAGATGCTGAATATCCAGGGAAACTGTCTTTTGAGGAAGAAACCATTGCTTTTACCTTTGCAGTAAGTAAAAGTAACTAATAATAAATAAAACAAAAAATCTAAGTTTTCATAACAGTTGCAAGCAGGGCACATTTGTATTAACATTTCATTGGTTTCTTTTTTATTAATCATAGGTCCCTTATTGGTTGATTTTTTTGTCAACATTGGTTTTTATTTTAGGGGTATGATACTACTGCTGCTGCATTAACCTTTGCATTGTTTTTGCTGGCAAAACATCAGGACGTTCAGGTCAGACTAGAATAATTTACATTATAAAAAGTAAGAATAAAATATTAGAGTATTTATTAACATGCATTTATTAATATCCCAATAGGAAAAGGCTTTTAATGAACAATATTCAATATTTGGAAATGAAAAAAGGCAGCCAAAAAAGAATGACCTTCAAGAAATGAGTTATTTGAATATGATAATCAAAGAAACATTAAGACTGTATCCAAGTGCACCAGCTTACTCAAGAACATTGTCAAGGGATATAACTTTAAGTAAGCAATTGGTTCATTACTGCTTTGTAATCAATCTGTACACTAGTCATTGAGCAGGAAGAGGTCACTAGACTTACTCTTTCACCGTTGGTCGCATATGGTTTTTTCTCGCATTACCGCTTTATTTAAATAAGTTATTCATATTTTTTTTCATTTTAAGATTAAGAATTTATACATTAATTGCAAACTAGCTTTATTTCATATGTAGAGTAGTTGTGGCAAATAACCGTTACAATCCTATGTAAACAGAAAATGTTACTTCTATTATCTGTCTTTTCTATTTCTATTATCTATCAATCATTTATTCTTAGATATTTAGTCACTAAGTAAGCAAAGTTAAAATCCGATGAGTTGGAGAGGAGGTTTACTGTGGGCTAGTAGTATAAAAAGGGGGTTTCTGGAACACTTTCAAAATATTCAAAAATACCCTAAATCCCTAAAAAAATGATCACGTGATAATTTTAATAATTTCTCAAATAATCAGTAAAAAATTGATAAAAACATTGATTTTTTCAAACTTTTTTAAAAAATATATATATATATATAAACCCCCTAAATCCTCCAAAAAACATCAGTTTCCAAAATACCCTAATTCCCTCAAAATCATCACTTTTCGAAATACCCTAAATCCCCAAAAAATGATCACGCGATAATTTTACTAATTTTCAAATAATCGTTAAAATCCATAAAAACATTGATTTTTTTTCCATAATTTTTTAAAAATATATTTAAATCTACGAAAATATATAAAAATAACTAAAATTTTATGATCTAAAACCTAGAAAAATATATAAAATAGGGATGAAACCCTGAAAAATATTAAACTTTATTTTATTTTATAAAATTTAATTAAAATCTAAATTTCTGTTACATCATTCTTGATAAAATCATATTTCAACTTTTTCTCAGAAACAATAATCACATATATATTTGTACCTCCAGGAACTACATTATGAAAATCAACATTCAGAATAATATTATTTTTACTTTGTGAAATATTCATTGGTCCTTTTCTAACATCTATTACATATAAAGGTCTATGTGTTATAAAATCATATGGATTATAAAGCATATTTGTATTTCCGATATAAGATCTTTTATAATCCTTGTAAATTTCATATAATAATGCATAATTCCTCTCTTTAATATCTAAATTTAACATTTCCTCAGGATAATATGTTTCATTAATTTTAACACGAATATTTCTAACATCGACATGATCAAATTTAGAAGGATCTTTCTTTTGATCATTTCTTCTCGCTGTTTGAAATCCTACAATTATAAATTTCGGTTTATCGATATTTATATAAATATTAGTTATGTCATAACTGAAATTTGAACCAACAATACCACTCTTCTCAAAACATTTCCAAGTTCTAAATACAAATTCTTGAATTCCACCAAACTTAACCATTTCATTAATTAATTCAATTTTAGAAGTAGTTGAAAACTCCATAATAGGAACACGGAAATAAAAATCAGTTATTGTAATTTTACCCTCGGGCGCATAAGACTTATTATCTGCTTGAACTGATCTTAATGCTGCATCGTCATCTGAATTTCTAATAAATGTTATTAAAAATCCTCCTTTATATATCGGTATTTTTATACCTCCGAAGAATCCTAATCCTAAATCGTTTAAGTTTCCACAATAATTAAATTTTCCATATTTATGATCACATATTTCAGCCAAAGTTTCATCCTGAGATAATGAAATCGTATGTTTGTACTTATAATACCGGGATCTTCAATTCTATCAATTAATTTATTATGTTTCTTTACTTCTATACTTTGAAATAAGAAAGGAATAAAATTATCTATTAATTTAGTTCCTGAATTCATACCATAATGTTCTCCATCTTTAGCATTAAAAGAACCTGAAATAACAAACTGAAATTTTGTATTGAGCAATAAAATTATCACCATCATCAATCAAAAATTCTATTTTTTGATTCTCTTTATTTAAATTTAGTTCAGTATTATTCGATGGTAAAAAATGTTTATATTGTTGTTTTTCTGTCACTATAATATTTTGAATATTCCATTTATTATAAATAAAAATCATTCATAAATGTTTAAGTAAGTTATAAGTTTTGGTACTTCACTTACAGAATATTTCCTTTTATAATATTCCTTGAAGATTTTGTAATGATCCGTTTTAAACTTATTAGAAATATCCATTCTTTCAAAAATAATTTCCCAATCTATTCTATCTTGAAACTTTAGAATAGTAGAATCCGAAAGATTTTGAAACTTAGAAATCAAACTCCAATTCAGAAAACTAGCAAAATATTCCAAATCCTCTTGAGACAATATTGAGAAATTGACAATCTAATTTATTAGCAAACATTCCCGATTCCTCTGTAGTAAATTTATAAAATTTTGAAAGTATTTTCCAATTTAATTGATTCTGAAACCTTATCAAAAAATATTGTTTATTTTCTAAGAACTCAGAAATCTCATCCCAATTTCCACAATCCATTTATTATGATAAAAAATCTAAAGAAGGAAAAATTTAAGGGGTAGTGAATCGCTACCCTTTGAAAATATACATCACATACCAATTTATTATTGAGTTGGGTTTTCATTCTCTATTTTATTTTTCATCCTTTTCCTTATCAAGAACCTGTTCAAACTTAAACATATATTTTCCATTACTCATCTTTTTGTTTAAGTTTATAGATATAAATCCAAAATCATGTTTCCAACAATCATTACAAAATTCTTTAAATTTTTGTTTTGTCTCAAAATCATTTCCTATAAAATCTTTATATAATAAATCCATGTAATGATCTGATTGTTTAAAAATACATAAGAAATTTATATTGTTCCTGATAAATTGTCGATCTAATCGAGAATAACATTGATTTAGATAGAAACATGAAATATTTTTATGTCTTCCTCTAACAAAATATTCTTTAATTTTATCTTGATTTTCCAAGACACAATCATCGAAAATAATCAAACTATTATCTTTACACTGATCTACATTAGGTATTTCATCAATATCACTGTAAAAGAATCCAATTTCTTCATTGAGTTCATCCGATATATTTTGAAATATTTCTTGCATTTTTTGATAAACTTCTTGTTCTAAAGATTTACTACATACATACAAATAATCATAATTCATCCAGTTTTTATTATAAATAAAATTTAACTAGTTTTAAATTTAAATAATGTAGTTTTACCTGAATTACGAGTACTTCCACCAACAATAACACACCTCAAAGGATTTGGAAACATATCATTCTCATTTTTTGATGAATCTTTATGATAAATCTTGATTTTATATTTTTTACTCATTTATATAAAAATAAATTGATTATATAATGGATCAGCATTTTCTTTGCATTTGAAAATTTATTAGGATTAAAAGAACAATTAAAATTTGAAGTAGAATTATACATATATAGTCTTCCATTTTGTGGGTGGGGCCAGAGATAATAATGGTGGAAGATAAGAGATAAGTTAAAGGGCGAAGCTTTAGATAAGATGAGGAAAGTATAAATAAAATATCTCTACACATTCCAGTACATGCTGCGCTCTAGAGAGTAGAATCTAACTAACTACACGAAATACTTTCTTTATTACTTTTATTTTACCAATTTCAAGAGAATTTCTTCTAAAAATTGTAGAGAGTAGATTCGTAAACAATTAAACACCTAAATCTTGAAATAATGAGGAAATGTTCATATTAAAAAACAATCTTTTAAGAAATATAATACATTAATAAAATTGTATGTTCTCGTACTGTTCTTATGTTTTGTAATTCAGTATAAATATAAGTTCCAAATTTTTTAATTTTTCACCAACCACACAATCCACGAAACCCTCTCCCTTGAACCCATATCCCACACCATCTCCCGCAGACACATCAAATTCTTTGACTCCTTACACTACATAGACAACCCCCTATACCGCTCCATACCCCCTCCTCAGCAGCCGGTGAGATGGCGGCAGGTTGGTCTCGATGAGCCCCTAGTCGATCTCACCCGCTGCTGACGCCAATCCATATAGTGCCCGAGGTCCGGTCAGTAATTAACAAACAGGGCTAACCCCCCAACTCCACATTCTAATATAGCCCTGTAGTTTTAGTTAGGTTAGTTTTAGTTCTTAGTTCTTTAGCATAGATTAGTTTAGGTTAGTAGATAGTTTGGGCGCCCCTTAACCCCTTACGGCTTCTTAGGTTTATTTACTTGGTCGCAGCGCCCCTCTTTTCTCTTTTTCTTCTTATCTCCTCTCCTTCTATCCCTATCCCTTCTTCTTTCGTTTTCTTCCTATCCCATTACAACCCACCCGGTATCACCAGCTACCGGGTCACCTACCCTTATCTAGTTCCATTTCACCCCTACAACATTACCACCTCCCTTATAATGGAACATAAGTTCAGCAGAAGGGGAACTATCTTTCTCACCCCCGGTAGGTCGCACTACCTTATCACCAACCAACAATTTCTGCTGGGTCTCAGATAAAAAAAAAAAAAAAAAATTAATTGTGTGTGGGAAGGTCCGGTGCGCCCCAGTGTCATGACCCTGGCTACATGTAGCCAATGAAAATCAATTAACCAATTTAATTGTGTGTCCCTGTCGCACTCTGCCCTGATCAATTTCCCTAGCCGGGCTCCGGAGTCCAAGGGAATTGGATTTTGGTTGGGATAAGTTTCCGGACCCTTAAGGTCGCCCTACCGGTCAAGGTGAGGACCGGTAGTTCTCCTTCTGCTAACCTCCCTCCCCCCTCCCCACCACCCACCAGGCCCGGCATGGACCCGGCCGGTCTTTCTCAAGACCAACCCCCCGCTGTCACCCCTAACGGCCCTTCTCAGGACCAACCTTCTGAAGGTTCCCCCCCCCCCTCTTATCTTCTCTTTCACCGCTGCGCCCAACGTCAATCGACGTAAGAAGCCACCGCCCACTCAAAAAAAGAAGTCCCCCAGTATCCACACCCTCGTTGATGTACTCAACGAAAGGCGCATGAACGATAAGGTCATGCGCAAAATACACTCCCAGACCTCGGGCACTATGCCTCCCCTTTACACCGATTCCCCCCCCCTCCCTCGAGATGACGTCACTCCCACCCAACCAATCACATCCTCCAACACACGCCCCATCACTCCCCCCCCCTCACCTCGACCCACCTGTCTTCCGAGGCCATGGACGTCGTCAGCGCCGCCGGTTCCGTGCCTCTCAAAAGGAGGACGAACACTGCCGACGCTGACGGCTTCACTCAAGTCCAAGCCAAGAAAGGCAGGAAGAACAAGAAAACTGGCACACCCAACACACCAACACCCACCACGACATCTAACTCTTTCACCCCTCTCACACAGAACAACAATATTACTACTGACAAACCGACTAAAAAGGAACCAGCCCCACCTCCCATAATACTCCCTCGGTCGAGCTTCCGAGGTATCGGCACATCTCAGGCGGAACAATATCACCACCTTTTGCATCCAGCCTACGAGATACGAGCTTCGTATACTGTCCGAAAACACCACCACCTACAACGCTATCCTCTCCCTTTACCGACAGCCCACAAATTCAATACTCCACCATACCTTTGCGCCCAGGGGCACCAAGAAGAATAAGAAATTCCTCATTTTGGGCCTGGAAAAGGAGCACCCTATATTAGAAGTACAAGAGGCACTTAAACACCCCAAACTAATTAGCGTCATACGCATGCGCCGTACGGCTGCCGACGGGACCAAGACGGACATTGAGCTCATCTTGGCCACGTTCCAGCCAGACTATGACAGCAAACACTTGAGGGACATTAAAGCCATCAATGACATCCTGATTCGGGTCAGGGAATATAAACCTACCCAAGATATCCCCCAGTGCCATGCCTGTCAAAGGTTTGTGCACACGAAGGCATATTGTCGATTGCCCCTCAAGTGTGTGCGTTGCGTCGGCGAACACTCAGTTGCAAACTGCGATAGGCAGGAGAATACATTAAGATGCGCCAACTGCGGCGAAAATCACCCCGCCTCCTTCAGAAAGTGCACCGCCAGGCTCGAATTACTCGAGAGGCTCCACGCCAAGAAGAGTGCCCCTGAGCCCACCTATATCCCCGCTCCCGCCCCTACCCACAACGCCTGGACTGCTCGTCAGGCCCCCACCTCCACCCTCTTCCAACCCCAACAACCCTCCCCACCCATTACCCACACCACACCCCCCTCTGCCTGCTTCGCCCCGGAACCGGTGCCTGCCGATAACCAGCAGATGACCGACGTCAACCCACCTTTGCAAGACAACAATATAGAAATTATCAACACCCTTCTTACCACCGTCACAGCACTCGTCCAGACTCTCAAAGAATCCATGGCCAAATAATGGTCAGGCCCTATTCGATACTGAATTTCAACATATCTTCAGTCACCAAACATTTGTCCGAGCTTGAAGCTCTCCTTCAGAAATATGACCCCTCGATAGCGGTGTTATGTGATACCCGCTTAACCCCTTCTAAACCTTTTACGGTGGTTGGCTATGACATCCTGAGGAACGACATCGACGGAAGAAATGATCGAGCCGGAGGCGTCGCCATCCTGATTCGTCACGGCAAACCATTTAAAGAAGTGGAGCCCGTCACTCCCTCCATACCGTCGAAACAACATCTAATTACTGTGAAAGTACTTATAGCCAACCACACGTATACTATCACCGGCCTGTATAGACGGCCTAGAGCCGAACCAGAATATTTTGCAGCCCTTCTAAGTCTAGCTCAGACAGAAAGAAATCATTTTGTCATAGGGGATCTGAACGCCAGACACACTTCCTCGAATAATAGTTCGACCAACCTCTCTGGTGAAGTAATAGCTCATTCTAGCTTCACCGTTATACATCCAAATTCACACACATTCAAAACGCCATATAGGATGTCCACTTTGGACCTCATGCTCACCCGTATCCCCCACATAGTGACTAAATGTTTCGCCTTGGACTTTATCACTAGTGATCACCGACCAGTACTATATGTGCTGCGAGGTCGCCCTCCCAAACCCACTTCTACCACCTACGCGGTTCATAAAGGTGACTGGAAATTATACAAGTCACTTATGTACGCAAATACGCCGGCGTTCACAACGATCAGTGACGCCCAAACCCTCGAAGAGAAGCTGGACGAGTTTACAAACATCATCCTGGAATCTGCGGATCAGGCGATCCCCAAGGTCTCTAGAAAACCACCAGGGCTCAAACCGCCTCCCCCTCATGTTCTACAGTTGATCAGGCAGAGGAACACCATTAAAAATTCCTGGTATCGCACCAGGAACCTCGCCCTACGTCCCATCCTGAATAACCTCACTGCCCAAATCCGTACCCTCATGAGCCAGTGGAAGACGGCGGAGTGGCACGAAACCATCAGACAGACACACGGTGACCACCGCAAGTTCTGGCGGTTGGTGAAGACCAGAATAACCAAAAGGCGAACTGTTCTTCTCCAAACCGGCAGAGGTGTGATGAGTCCCACAGACCAGGCCGAAATGCTAGCGGCACATATGGCCGCGGTAGATCGGTCAAGGTACCGTCAGACTGATGAGGCGCCTGGGACGGAGAGCGGTGATAATTTCATGTTCTCCTCCCCTAGGCAGCTCTCTGCCATCCTGCGCCGGACCAAGGGAGGAAAGTCCCCTGGGGTGGACGGGGTGCAGTACGTGCTACTCCGTCAGCTTCCGCGGAAGGCTCTGTCCTATCTTAACCATCTCCTAAATTCCTGCCTCCGGCTACGTCACTTCCCCTCCATGTGGAAACACGCAATAGTCGTCCCCCTCCTAAAACCAGCTAGAAATGGAACCTCTCCCGACCACTACCGTCCCATCAGCCTCCTCCCACATATCTCCAAGATACTGGAACGTATAATCCTCCGGTATCTTGTGAATTTCTGTGAGGAGAAATCCCTCATTCCCCACGAGCCGTGGGTCCGGTTTCCGTCCTCAACACAGCTCCCTCCATCCTTTGGCCCGTATATACGCTAACACTGCCAACAACCTTCGCAGGAGCGTCGTTACGGCGATGATTTCCATCGACTGCACTCAGGCTTTTGATTCTGTCGACCGTGCCGAACTCCTTAATACCCTCATTGGGCATGGCTGCCCCAGCCAACTCCTAGCCATGCTCCGCTCCTTCCTCGACGGCCGAACTTTTCAAGTTAGAGTCGGCGAATCCCTCTCCTCATCCCGTCCTCTCCGAGTATGGGTACCTGAGGGTTCCCCGCTCTCTCCTACCCTCTTCACGGCATACACCGCAAAGGTAGTTAGTCGGCAGTTTCCAAATACTGAGGTGGCCGCATACGCGGACGATGTTGCCATTGTTAGCACCTCCCTCAACCCATCCCGCGCACTATCCCTGGCAGAAGCCGCCTGCCAGGCGATAACCGACGACCTGCGCTCAATAAACATCCATGTGAACCCTAGGAAGACAGATGCCCTAGTTTTCTCATATCACAAACGTACCCCGGTCCCCGACACTTTCAGACTGGACAACAATGACCTCCCCGTGTCCCGCTCCATAACGTACCTAGGCATTAAACTCGACAGACACCTGACTTTCTCCACTCACATACGAAAACGGATACAACACCTAAGAACCAAATTCACTTCCCTTAATCACCTTCTCCTCCCCCCGGTCCTTAGCCTCTGCCTCAAATTATTAATCCTGAAAGGCGTCATCCAGCCCGCTCTCCTCTATGGCTCCCCCGTCCTACGTTACCTCACCAAATCCTCCCTCGAAACCCTCCAACAGTTCCAAAACGGCATAGTCCGGAAAATAGTACAACATACATCCCTCCAACGCTCCACCAACCACACAATCCATGAAACCCTCTCCCTTGAACCCATATCCCACACCATCTCCCGCAGACACATCAAATTTTTTGACTCCCTACACTATATAGACAACCCCCTATACCGCTCCATACCCCCTCCTCAGCAGCCAGTGAGATGGCGGCAGGTTGGTCTCGATGAGCCCCTAGTCGATCTCACCCGCTGCTGACACCAATCCATTTAGTGCCCGAGGTCCGGTCAGTAATTCACAAACAGGGCTAACCCCCATGCTCCACATTCTAATATAGCCCTGTAGTTTTAGTTAGGTTAGTTCTAGTTTAGTTCTTTAGTATAGTTTAGTTTAGGTTAGTAGATAGTTTGGGCGCCCCTTACCCCCTTACGGCTTCTTAGGTATATTTACTTGGCCGCAGCGGCCTTCTTTTCTCTTTTTCTTCTTATCTCCTCTCCTTCTATCCCTATCCTTTCTTCTTTCGTTTTCTTCCTGTCCCATTACAACCCACCCGGTATCACCAGCTACCGGGTCACCTACCCTTATCGAGTTCCATTTCACCCTTTCAACATTACCACCTCCCTTATAATGGAACGTAGTTCAGCAGAAGGGGAACTATCTCTTCTCACCCCCGGTAGGTCGCACTTCCTTAATACCAACCATTTTTGAAAGCTGGGTCTCAGATAAAAAAAAAGAAAAAAGAAAAAAAATGAATTGTATGGAAAAGTGAGGAATCCAATTGTTTCTCATCCTCCTACCAAGTGGCCATAGGTGGGGGTAAGGAATGAAAAACATTAGGTGAACTCATGAGCTAGCCATTTTCCTCAAAAATACTCTCAGCTCGACGTAAATTCTCGGCTGAGTTGGTCTGGTGTGAGTAAAGGTAGTCAGAGCATGTAGGAGGGTACTTTTGCTCTTTTTTAATTTAAAAATTATTTTTTCTTTCTAATAAATGAAATTATTTAAAATATTTGGATCGACTTCAAAATTGTCTTTAACTTTAGCACATCCTATATTCTTGGATGAAAATATTAATTATAAAATTGGTCTTGTCGGATTTTATTCAGACAATAACGTTTGTAATATTTTGGAAGATGCATCTATAACATTCAAATTCGAACAACATGCCGATAAATCAATGAGTGATTATAATATTGATATTCCTGGAGGTTATTGGACTCTGAATGATTTAAATAATTACATTAAAACAGGATTAAAAGTAAAGTTTGATGTTGATTCATTTTATATTAAAGGTAATAAGGAAAACAAAATTGATATTTATTCCCCTCTTCATTTTAGATTAGATAGTACTATGAATAAAATTTTAGGTTTAGAAACTATCTACAAGGATGATACCGAATATTTTTTCGTGAGGGAAGTTGTTCATAAAGGACAAGATATACCAAAACTAAGACCGTTTGAAGTAATAGAAATTCATTGTAATTTAGTAGAACCAAGTTTAGTAAAACATAATATTCTTGAAGGCATACATGAAGAAACAGATATCTTATATTCCTTTTTCCTAAATGTTCCATATGGTTCTAAAATATCAGAAAGACCTCCGGAAATATTTTATGTTCCGATCAAGAAAGGTACTAACAAAATTCAAAAAATAAACATTTCGATAAAAAATGAAAGACAAGAACTTTTAAAAAATAGAAATGTAAATAATATTGTATATTTAAGTTTAATACCAGCTTAATTATACATATTTGAAGGTGATATCTGAACTCTGATATATATTTTCTAATATAAATGCATTTTGAAACTATTTTGTTTATTGATATTTGGTAGTCGTGTTTTCCGACTACCTTTAAAATCTTTATATCTCATCTAAATACTTAATTACAACACCCTATGACTTTAACAATTTAAAATACTTTAACTAGTTAAACCTACTTAAACTTTTAAACTTAAAGTACTTTATCACTTTAACTTTTTAAACTTAATAAATGGAAAGTAAAATATCTCCTCAAGGAGTTGAAAAAGCGAAAGAACTTCAGAAAATAGAAAAAGATTTAATTAAAAAATTTAAAAATGCTCGACAACATAGAATAATTGAAGAAGATTTTAAAACTAAAGAATATGCTCCAATAACTGGTGCTATTGAAAAACTTAGTGAAACTATGGCTCATGTAGATGAAGGAATACAACATGTATTAGAAGAAAATAAAACTTTAATTACAGATGTTGTTCCATTTACAAGAAACATTGCAGAAATGGAAATTCCATCATCTGAAGATGAAACATCTTTTGAGAAAGAAATGTTTAATGATACACCAGTTGCTAAAAGTACTCCTTTTCCTTTTCCTCCGAAAAAGGTTAAAATTTTAGATCAAATATAAGAGGATTCAGCAAGTGAAGGTACTTCTTCTCCTTTAAATTTAAGTCCTTTAAAAACAACAAATATAGGTCCTATACCATCTCAATATTTTACAATAACTGATAAACATTTTGGGATATCTTATAAGAATTCAGAATTTAAACTTGGAAATAGTAAAGTTGAAATAGAAAATAATGATTTAGAAATTTTGGGTATAAAGTATAAAGGTACAAGAGGCTTATGGGCATTATTAACTCAAGATTTTAAACATTTATTTCCTTCTACAGGAAGTAAAACATTTACAGATGAAGATTTTAAAACTTATAAAGACTTGCTAATTAAAACGAATGCTTTATATCAAAAAAATAATCCAACTACTAATAGACCTAAAGCTCCACAGACAAAAAATATAAAACACTCTTAAAACCAATATATGAAGAAATGAAATATTTACCAGTTACAGGAAAAGGAATTGTTAATTATAATCAACATTCTGTTTTATACATAAATAATTTAAATGAATTAATTTCAAGATTGAATTTGATATTAGCATCTGAAATAGCTGGAGATAATAATTTCTATAATGAAAAAGTAGGAATAATCAGATTTTTAACAAACCTTCTAGAAAAACATATTGATGATAAAAAAGGAACTGAATATCTCATAAGAATGGTTAATTCTTTCCCACCAATTAATAAATTAGATGAAGCTTGTCAATCTCATGATATACAATATAGAGATCATAAAGAAGTATCCGACAGACATATTGCTGATAAAATATTAGAAAATAAAGCATGGGAAAGAGTAATTTCGAAAGATTCGGATATAGGAGAAAGAACTGCCGCCTATTTAACCTGTCAGTAATAAAAAGAACAGAGAAGTTAACAGTGCAGTAGTAGTTAAGAATAATTAACCAAGTGTGTGGTGCATTTTTAAATAAATTGCGCAGTGATAAAAACTGTAAAGCTTGTGTGTTTAATTTTTCAATCCAAAAGAACTCTAATAAACAACGTTTATTATTTTTGCAATAAACATAACAATATTATTAACAATTTCCCCTCTTCAATTTTTCAATGATTTGATGTAGTTTATAAAAAATACTGAATTTAATGAGTAAAGTAGATAATGAGATGTAAATAATAAAAATACTTTACTGCTAAATCAAACCTATTTGCAGGTAGTGGGAAAGTTGTGCCTGCAGGCTATGAAGTTTTAATTCTAGCTCTCTATGTTCATCGCAATACAGACTACTGGAAAAATCCTGAAGAATTCTGCCCGGAGAGGTTTGCTCCAGGGATATCACATCATCCATTCTCATACATACCTTTTTCTGCAGGACCCAGGAATTGCATAGGTGAATGATCTTATAATATATATATATATATATATATATATATATATATATATATATATATATATTGTTATTTTTTTTAGTTTTAGGCATGATTCCAAGTTTTCATCAATAAGACGACTTCTCAGTTTTCTCTTGATAATGTTCATGCTTGAAAAAGATTGTTTGCATATATACTTTAGAAAAAGTATGCAGGCACATGCTTGTGGTACCTTTGTAGCACACCGGAGTACGCTGAAAACATTAAAACAATTTCAGCCGGTAGCTTGTACATGGTTTGTGTTTACGTTTACGAAAATTAATAAAATTAAACTCGATGTTCGTAACGTATTTTTACAACAATATAAAATTTTAATTACCTATCTTTTAGCTTAAACAAAAAATTATGCATGTTCTCGATTTATAGAAGAATTCTAATTTTTCAAATTAAGATGTAATTTATTTCTTACCAAGTTTTTTTTTTTTTTTTAAATGAAAATATTATTGCACCTTCCGCGGATATTTGTGCCAGCGCCACACTTAAGGAGCCAAAGAGCCACATGCAGCTCAGGAGCCGCACTTTGCTGACCACTGGTATAGCCAATAGTCTAAGTTGGATTAGTAGCAATGTACGTACCAAGTTTCATAAAATTTGGTTCAGTAGTTTGGGCGTGAAAAGGTAACAAACAAGCAGATAGGTACAAACAAATGTTACAATTATATATACTGGAAGAAAAATACAAAAATCCATCATGCACAAGCTACATAAACTAAGCAGATATCCCACATGCTGATTGTTTACACCCATTGAAAGAAGGAATTGATATGTAATCTGAACAAGAAATGTTTCTTCTATCTATAAAACAATAATTGTAGAAAATTAAGTTTGGATGAAGATTGACTACGTAAAAAGTTTTGATCTGATTCATAAATAAAGCGAACTAGAGAATAAAAAAAAAATTCCTTATCAACCCGTCTGGCACAGTACAAAATATAGTGGACAATATCAATCTTAATCATGGATATCATTCATTTGTCATTATTAATAACCATTATTGAGGTGGGAAAATACTATGCTAGGGAAATATTTAGGCTGAATAATGTGTTATTCATTGCAATTCTGTCTGATTATTTCCTTTTTTTAAATGTTACAGTTTTCTTGGCAGTCGATGAGCAACTGTTGCTGCGCTTGTCAGACTAACGTTAAGTGGTTAATATTCAATCCCCATTCGTAGTTCAAAACATTATTGGTCATAAATATCATGATAGTGGATAGCATTTTTGTATTATAAACTACATAATATCCACAATTTGTATTCCCAAAAGCAACCCCAAACCTATCAAATGAATCTATTTTGTATATTTAATAGCCATTCTTAAAAATACTCTATTGGTATGCCTGATGAAGAAACTTAGTATACATGATTTTCCATAGTATGCTGTTATTTATGCTTTTGATGGGAAAGGGGTAGTATTCCCTTTCCCGTCGAAAGCCGTTGGTCCCCAATAAATTTTTGACTCACGCTTTAGTTTTTAGGTGGACATTTCTTCGTACCTATTTCATACAAAAATTGGTATAGTACTATGTTTGTTAGTATGAATAGTTTGAAAAATTATACACTTTGGTCCATTGTTTTTTTCTTAATTATTATCCTGGAATAGATACTTATTATGAGTGTCATAGATTAAATGGAAAATATTCTCTTCTCTTCTAATCCTGGGGGGCTTGAGGTAGAGTAATTAAACTAGTGGCCAGTCTGTGACTTAAATGGAAGAGAACTGGTCTACATAGATTTACCCACAGGCATAATACAGTTTACTCAAATAAAAATGTTTAGATTCACTGAATTTGGTAAAGCAATATTTACGGTACCTTTAGTTTATTTAATATTATATTTACATTGAAGTTATTTTCACGCCCTGGGTAGAAAAGTGTGGTAACCTGTAGATAACCCACCCCAATTAGCCACAGTAGCACAAAGTGAATGTTAATAAATAATAATAAACTTATTGTAACAAGCAATCATTTTATCCTATTAATGCAAAGTATGTTTTTAACAGGCCAGAAGTTTGCAATGATGGAGATGAAACTGTACTTGTCTGCAATATTAAGAAGATTCAGGATTGAACCTGTCACAACTGAGATCAAAGTGTACTACAACCTCATACTCAAGGCTGAAACCCCTATAGAGTTGAAATTCATTCCAAGAAAATAATTGTTTAACAGAAATAAAATACTTTAAATATGGAGGCGGAACAGTTTGTTTTAATTCATGGATTAAAATTACCTGGCATGAGAGGTGTTCAGTGTATATTTCAGAAGGTACCTTTATATTCTCCATTCAGAGCAACCTGATTCACCTATTACATATTCTAGAAATATAAGAGAATGAATAACGTTTTTCTATAAAGTTCAAGGACAAGGGGAAAACTTGGGCTCCCTTCAGTACAAACATATCTCTTTTTTGTGTTTTTGTTTATTGAGTAGTTCTTTGTCTATCAAATTAAATTGATCTTTAACAATTTGCCCTGGGAAAATCAGCTATTGAGGTTGTACAAATTTTTGAGCAGTCGCTCATGTAACTCAGATTAGATTTATTTGTCGTGAAGTTGATCTATTCTAAACTGTAAGTAGTTTTTCGCACATTTAAACATTTTTAATTATTAACCAAGCATTTTCTTTAATTAATGTTTTATTTTTATTTCGGTCCAGAATAATGGGTCTTTCAAACTTAGATGGAAGGCCGGAGCTTACGTTACATTGCCAAAAGGCTTGGGGTAGCGAAGTCTACCATTCACTGTAATAAAAATGAAGAATAATTTTTTTTTTTAAATGTGTTAATTTATCTTTTTATTTTGTATTTTTGTGTAAATAATCAATAAAAATTATTCACTTTTGGCAGATTTTGTTTAAATAACCTATAGATTAATCAATTATTTTAATTAAAAAGATTAATATATGTACATATATATTAAGTATTTAACAAAATTATAAGACTAAATCTAAGTGTCCGGTTTTTTTTTGCGGTTGAGTGTATATATCTATACAGTTTTGAACGGACCTCATTTTCGTCATCCACTAG
Source organism: Riptortus pedestris (assembly GCA_019009955.1). Lineage (NCBI taxonomy): Eukaryota > Metazoa > Arthropoda > Insecta > Hemiptera > Alydidae > Riptortus > Riptortus pedestris. The sequence goes on along the minus strand of CM032232.1, from coordinate 69,650,101 downwards.
GTAGGATCGATGGACATTTGAAGAAAAAGTTCGAAAATTCCTAAAACCTGGCTTGTTTACACAGACCTGGAAAAATTGTCCTTCATCTCCTCCCATTGTTCGAGCGGATTGCATTTAAGAGGGCTCAATGGGTTTGATAAGAACACAGCCAGCTCTGAAGAATCATCTTGCTTCATTTTTGTTTTGTTCCGGCCATGTGCCAGTTCTTTGTGGGATTTCCAAAAATCAAAATTTGAACCAGGTTCTTCCTCCGAGTCCCCTGATCCTGATGAATTTTCGTTTGTTTTTATTAATATTTTTAACTTGTTAATGGCATTGGCACAAGAAACTTGATTCTTAAAATGGATATTTTTAAATCTCAGATCTAGCAGAGTTGCGATTGCGATCCGTGAATTTTGTTCCACTAGTCCGAATCTTCTTTCCATTTCTTGGACATGGCAACTCTTCACTTCACTTATTTTCGAATTAGTTGGTTGAAAACGGTTTAGTTGAGTGAGTAAACAGTTTACCGTAGGAATTATTTTAGATATTGTTACATATTTCTCCCCAGAGATTTCCTTTGTTGTGAATTCAAACGGTTTTACCATTAAACAAAGCTCTTTCAATCCTATTTCTTCACCTGTTGGCATATCAGGACTGTTGCTTTCATCAATCATAATTTGAATAACAATTCTGATCATATCGAGGAATCTGCCCACCATATAATAAGTGGAATTCCACCTCGTTTTCACGTCGAGAATCATTTTCTTAAGTGATCTTTCAGGGATATTATTTTCAAGTTGAATTTTCCTCAACTTGTCAGATAAATTTACACTATTTTTTTATAAATTTGACAATTTCTCTCACCTTTGAGATTGATTCTACAATTGAAGGATGTTTCACACCAGCAGTTGTCACCAAATTTAAAGTGTGTGCGAAGCAATGAATGTGCTTGGTTGCAAATGTTCTTTGCACAGCTGCCACTATGTTAGCACCATTGTCTGTCACAATACTGATGACTTTGTCTACACTTATATCCCATTTTCTTAACATAGTTAAAATTTCATTTCGCAATGAATCTGCTATGTTTAGAATGTAATTGCCTTATTAATAGGTCAACTGAAATAATAGAGGCTCCTTCTAAAAAGTGAGCAGTGATGCCTAAGAATGATTTTTCTGCCATGTCTCGGTCCATACATCCATTGACAAACATACATGGGTAGAGTTCTGTATCCTAGATTTTACCCTAGCACATATTGCTTCATATTTCAAGCAAAGCTGTTTTTTGATAAAATCCACGGATGGAATTTTGAAAGACGGAGCCAATTCGTCCATTAAATGTTTAAAGCCATCTCCTTCAATAACAGCGAAAGGCCGATTATCCATACAAATTAAATAAAGAAGCGCGAGGACAATTTTCGAAAAACGGTTTCCTCCCATTGAAAAAGCTGCAGATTTAGAAAATGCTACTATAATTGGGGATGAAAGTAAACCTTCAGAAGTTTTTTTAGTTGTACCTGTACTTTCTGGATTTAACCCTCCGTCGGGCGCACCTCTGGACGAAACAAAATCGGGCGCACCCGGACTGAGAGGCCGCCCACATATTTTAAACCCCCACTACCCAACTAATTAATTTTAATTTAAAACGCTGGTAGGACAGACTTCGCTAGGATCTTTGGAAACCAAATATAATATTTATAACGTAAAATATTGTTTTTATTAGAATAGAATGAAGCTTATACTAAAACAAGTAAAATTGATCAGGCGCATTCGGCCTGAGAGGCCAGAGTTAGACTAGCACTTATTTCTCAAGATATCGACGAACTTTCATATAGAATAGCAATAATCTTAGTAAAAGGGACGATTGCAATAGATATATCTTGAAAAAAAATCATCTTCGAAATTAAGGAGCAATTGGGCGCAGTCGGCCTCACAAGCCAGCTAGGGACCAGTCGGTCTGGATGAAGGATGGCAATAGACTAAAGTAGGGGATTCTAAGCATGAACACAAATCAGGAAATTACTGGGAATGGCCCCTCACAGGGGAAACAGAATGAGGCGTGGTATCAAAAAGTATGTTTTCCTGGCCTCTCAGGCTAGCTGCGCCCGACGGAGGGTTAATGGTGATGGTGATGGTAATCTAGTTGTAGATGTAGACGGCTCTGGATCCGGAGATTTGGTTTTGGTCACAACAGGTTTTAACACTTTCGGATGGTTAATTTTTAAATGTTTATTTAAATTAGTCGTATTTCCAGAGTACTTAACTTCTTTCAAACACTGTTTACAAGTAGCAACTTGGCCATTCTTCTTCTGGAAATGATTCCACACTTTGCTAACTGGAGGAGGCATTTTCAAAGTAATGTAGGTACACACGACACGAGAAACAGTTTTTAAAAAACGAAGCTAGATGTAAATAAAGTCAAATGGACAAAGCAAAAGCTTATTGTTTATGCTTCACTGCTTTCTTTTGAAAACAAACACAGACTAAATAAAATCAACACGGTGAACGTTGAGAGATAAGCTTAAACTCGACTAGTCGAAAAGAAATAAATGGAAATTAATGAAGAATGTAGGTAATCCTCAATTGGCGGTTATCCGTTATCCCCTGCCTTTGAAATATCATACTACGACCCTTAAGGGAAATCAGCTATTGAGGTTGTACTCATGACGGAATTTTCGAAATTTTTCTTCAAATGTCCATCGATCCTACCTAGTAGATGACGAAAATAAGGTCCGTTCAAAACTGTATATATATATATATATATATATATATATATATATATATATGTCTGTTACCGCTCTAGCGGTCGCAATTTTTGTTTGATCGTTACCAAACTCGATATTTAGTCGTTTTATGTAAAAAGAAAGATCAAGTTCGTTAATGGCTGAAATCGGACCAGTGGGAGGGGGGGTTTAGAGGGGAGGATTTTCGAAAATTCAAAATATCTCCGTTACTATACGTCGGATTGAAAAATTGTACAGGATCAATCTTATTGCAAATTAAATTTGCTATAAATATTGTTATATACATTTATTCTGTATCTTGAATATTAACCGAGATATTTGCATTTGTATTCTGCGTGTGGTCGGCAGGAGCTGTTCGGACTTTCCGCCGAGAGCTCTGGCGGCCGTTTCTGTAACTATTCGTCCCTCGTGAATAGGTATAGAAGTTTCTTACTACTACAGTTGTTATTAGGCAGATTTCTCTATTGTAAAACTTCACGTGGGAAATCTGCTTAGTTTACGCAGCCCCTGCGTGACGGACTTTTTTTTAGCAGATTTCCCTTAAGGGGCTATTGAGGTCGTACTCATGACGCGATTTTCGAAAATCTTCTTCAAATGTCCATCGATCCTACCCAGGAGATGACGAAAATGAGGTCCGTTCAAAATTATATATATATATATATATATATATAGATATATATATATATATATATATATAGTTTAATATTATATAAATCAACAAACTGGTAACATAACACCACCGTGAATATTATGTGAATAAATACAAACGGTAAAAAGAAATAATTTAGTCAGTTTTAGTAACCACCACAAACAGGTCTGCCAACCTCTCACCGGAAAGAAAAACAATTACTGAAATATACTGCTCAAAAATGAATAGGGATATTGGTTATTTTTTCTTATCCTATTAATTTTAATTAAATCGATCTTAATTAAATTTCTTTTTTATGGGGGAAAAAAGACAATAATTTCTAATAAATATTAATGATATTTATAATAAAAAAAAAAAAAAATATGCTAGGCCCCATAAATACCACAAAACAGCAAATATCCCTATTCATTTTTGAGCAGTTTATATCAGAATATAATTTTATTGAAAACTACTTACTATATCCAGTACTGTCACTTGTAATGAATCAGAATAATTAGCCCAAGAACTTAAGAAGGGGAGGGGGGAGGGTGGGGGGGGGGCTACCAGAACATATTTGCATCTATTTCGTATAATAACGCTCTCTTGAAAACAGTTTTTGGTATTTAAGCTTCGAATGGTTTATTGTATGACAGAGTATTGTTTATGTAACATGACTAGAAGTGGGGGGTATGCTGAAGACTCAAAACTGAAAAATGCAAATATTCAAGATAGAGAAAAACGTATAAAACAATATTTATAGCAAATTTAATTTCCAATACATTTGGTTCCTTACAATTTTTCGATTCGACGTATAGTACCGGAGATGTTTCGAGTTTTCGAAATTTCTCCCCTCTAAATCCCCTCCCCCCTCGCCCTATTTCAGTCGTTGACGAACTTGATCCTTAGTTTTGTATGAAACGCTTATATATCGAGTTTGGTAATGATTAAACAATAATTGCGACCGCTAGAGCGGTAGCAGGCAAATATATATAGGTATATATATATATATATATATATATATATATATATATATATATATATATATATATATATAGTTTTGAACGGACTTCATTTTCGTCATGTCCTAAGTAGGGTCGATGGACATTTGAAGAAAAATTTCAAAAATCGCGTCATGAGTACGACCTCAAAAGCTGATTTCCCTTGAGGGAAATCTGCTAAAACACGGACCTCATTTTTGTCATCTTCTGGGTTCGATCGATGGAAATTTGAAGAAATGTTTTGAAAACCTCGTCAAGAGTACGACCCCAACAGCTGATTTTCCTTAAAGGAAATCTAAAATCGAAGTACATCCTTTATTAGGAATTGGATGGAAAAATGCTATATCCACACAGGCCTAAGTATGATTGAAAGTATGAATATTTACCTAAACACAATTCTAGGGTCTGTAGAAAAAGATATGTTCGAGAAGGCATTTAATAGTTATATTATTATATTATTTATTCAAGGAACAGAGAAAAATATATAGATCATCATCAATAAACATGAAACAAACTTGATGAACATTTTAAGTTTGTTCTGTGCAACCTTTTGACCTGTCTTATAATAACGGAGATATTATGAATGCTCCTTACCCCCTACTCCTGGTCCAATTTCAGCCATGAACTATTTTGATCTTTACTTGTGCATGTAGCATTCAAATATCGAGTTTGGTGATGATCAAACAACAAAGTCCGTCACGCATGGATTGCGTTAACTAAGCAGATTTCCCAATTGCGTCACGTTTTAGCATTTATCTCAAAAATTAAAAATTCAATGAGAACAATATTTGGCATTTAAGCTTCAAATAAAATGCTTCATAACATAATAGAATATTGTTCATATGAGATGAGTAGGAGTGGGGCTTTACTGAAGACCAAAAACTAAAATATGCAAATATCTCAGTTAATAATCAAGATAGTGAAAAATGTACATAACAACATATTAAATTTGCAAAAAGATTGGTTCTATATTATTTTTCGATCCGACACATAATAACGGAGATAATAAGAATTTTCGAAATTCTCCCCCTCTAAACCCCCCCTCCCCTGGTCCGATTTCAGCCGTTAACAAACTTGATCTGTCTTTTTGTATAAAACGATTATATATCAAGTTTAGTAAAGATAAACCAAAAATTGCGGCCGCTAGAGCGTTAACAGAGAGAGAGAGAGAGAAAATTTTATTTGGACCAATACATAAGTATTATACACAAATGGATGTTATTATACAAGATTTGTTACAAAATTAAAAGATTTTGGTACAATTTAGGACGTAGTCGCCCTTCAGTCATAGCACCTAAATTATAATGAGTTGCTCCACTTGACATTGGGAGGCTGGCATGATACTTCATTACAAGTTGTTGAAGATGTACTGAAATAGGACCAACCTCCAATTCCCTGTGGATTTGGCTGTTCCTAACAAACCAAGGAGCATTCGCTGCTATTCGAAGTACTTTGCTCTGGAAGGATTGTAGTCTCCTTTTGTGTGTGTTGCTGATGCCCAGCCAGACTGGGCATGCGTATGTTAATATAGGGAGTATAAGTGTTTTGTAAAGTAGTGTTGCGCAGGTCAGTTTCAGTGGTGTATTTTTGTTCATTAAAGGGTATATTTGTGTAAGTCGTGTTTGTGCTTGTTGCAGTTTAATGTTGATATGATGCCGCCATGTAAGTCGTGTGTCCAAATGTACTCCGAGATAGCGGATGCTCTGGTCCTTCGGTCTCCAAGGAATTGAGTGATGCCCTATTATCAGTTCAGGAAGATCTTCGTTCTTGAAACGACGAAGAGCAAAAATCTTGGCCTGCGTTTTATCAGGGTTTAACGAAAGCTTCCAGTTCTTGAACCATCTTGAGACCTGGTTGGCTGCTGTTTGGAGGTCGAGTATGGAGGAGTTTACTGATTCGTCTTGAGTGAGGAGGAGTGTATCGTCTGCTAATGTAGCTAAGACAGAATTTTCCCCCTGCGGGATGTCACTGCAATAGAGGATGTACAGCAAAGGGCTAAGTATAGATCCTTGCGGTACGCCAGCTCTGATATTCCGGTTCGTGCTGAGAGTGTTGTTTACTTTCACTTCAAATGTTCTTCCTTGTAGGAAGGATGTAATAATACTATAGAGGTATGCTGGAGTGTTTGTAATCCTGAGTTTGTGCAGCAATCCTTCGTGCCATATCGAGTCGAAGGCATTTGAAACATCGAGGAAGAGCCCCGTTGTATACTGCTTTTGCTCGAACCCTTTTGTAATGACTTCCGATACCCTTTGGAGTTGTTGGACGGCTGAGTGATGAGGTTTGAAGGCAAATTGATGGTGAGGGATTAAGTCCGTAAGATGCCTTCTAAGTCTATCATTAAGCAGTCGTTCTAGGAGCTTCCCCGTCGTGTTAAGGAGGCTTATTGGGCGGTAATTTGCTGGGTTTCCTCGGGGTTTTCCTGGTTTGTTGAAGAATATGACATGAGCGTGTTTCCACTTCCCCGGAAAGTATGCTCGTCTGAGGCAGGCGTTAAAGATGCTTGCGAGGAGGGCAATACATTTGCGGGGAAGCTTCTTCAAAACTGCATTGCTTATTTGATCTTCACCGGGAGATTTCTTGAGGGGAAGCTTGTGAATAAGTGAGGCTATCTCTTTGGGGGATATAAAGTCAATGTCATGGTTCGTCAGTCTAGTATGTATGAAGGATGAGGATACTGTTGCGTCTGTTTCTGGGTCAGTATAGTTAGATGTTTGGAATTTATTTTCTAGGTAGTCTGCTAGTAATTTAGATTTGTCCTCGTCGGTTAAGGCTGTAGTGTCTCCATTAGTCAGTGAAGGTATTTCAGTAGTTTGGTTGAGTAGTCGTTTAGTCTCTCGCCATAGCATTGGGTCACCTGTATTCATGTTAGACAAGAATGTTTTGTATTTATCGATTCTGTCGTTGTCTAGTTCAAGCCTAATTTTCCGAGATAAAAAATTGACCTCGCGTTTAATTTCTGCCTCCCTTGTTCGTTGCCACCGCTTGCGAAGAATATTCTTTTTATGAATAAGCTCCAGAATATTTGGGGGCGTAATAGTATGCGCCGCCTGGCGTTTGTAGGACGTGGCCTTAAGGGTTGAATTTTGAATAGCTGAATAAATATTGTTTGTTAAAGTTGAAATCGCTGTGTCTATGTCGTGATTGGTTAGGTAAGAATTTGGGATGACGGTTTTGTCGTGCATATCGGTCTTGAATTTTTGCCAATCAACTGGTCCAGTAATGAGTCTTGTAGGTGGTGGTACTTGTTTTGGTCTTTCCTGGAATGTTATTATTACTGGAAGGTGGTCAGAGTCCAGTTCTGTCAGTGTGTCATGGAATATAGGTGAGTGGAAATTTTGTATTAACGTTATGTCTAGAATGTCCGGTTGATATCGTCGTTGTGTCGGATAAAACGTGGGTTCGTCTGGTGCAGTAATAATGAGTCCTAAGTATTCGGAAATAGTCATGAGTTGTGCCCCATTGTTATTTTGTTTTCTACATCCCCAGGAGACATGCTTACTATTGAGGTCTCCTACCAAAATAGTGGGATCACCGGTAAATATTTTTACGAAATCTGTTTGAATAAGCCTCGTGCCAGGGCGGTTGTAAGCTGATATTATTCTTAGGAAACTGTTATCGTGAAGATCCAACCCCACCCCAACAGCCTCGAGATGATCTAGGGTTGGAAGCAATAAATTATGGTGAGAAATGGACTTTTTTACTAATATTGCAACTCCTCCACGTCGTGTTTCTTGGTCCGTTCTGTATATATTGTATCTGGGAGTTCGGTATTTGTCGGTGTTTATGAGGTGTGTCTCAGTTATGCAAGCGATGTCAATGTCATGTCTATTCAGGAAATTGGTTAATACGTTTTGCCTAATCTTTAGGCCGTTGGCATTCCAGTTGAGCAGAGAAAGATTTCTTATATTAATCACTGCCATGATTAACTGAGAAAAGGTTGGTTAGAAGCTGGGTTAGAAAGGATTTTATTTTAGGGATGAATGGTTTTATTAAACTAAGTAGTATGTCTGTCAATTGATCGTCAGAATGAGTGGTGGCGTCACTGAGTTTAGGTGTTGTGGTCTGTTGGTGTCGTGGCCTGTTTGTCCAGGCATTCGGTCTAGGGCGGTGTGTCAAGGAATCAGGGTCTGAAGTTGATGTTGGTGGTGGTGGAGATGGTGGGGGTGGTGGTGGCTGGCGAGGGGAACTAGGTGTCTTTTTTGGGGACTTATTTTTTGATAGATGAGATGTAAAATTTTTGAATGCTTTACAGCCCCTGTAGTTTGCTTTGTGGTTTTCACCACAGTTGGCACAATGGGAATCTTTGGCATTTCGGTGGGGACAAGCGGTGTAATTATGATCGCCAGAGCATTTACTACACCTGGTGTCTAAGTGGCAATAGTTCTTGGAGTGTCCTACACGAAGGCAATTCGTGCACTGAGACACCCTTTTGGATTTCCGTCTTGGCTCAACGATCACAAAAGCATTGAAAAGGGCTTTTAAATTAAATATTTCTTTGCCCTTAGCATTGTCCTCAAGTTCTACAGCCATGAGTGGGGTCGGGTTTCGTTCTCTATTTAGTAATCTAGTCACTTTGGCGACTGGGTACTGTACAGCAAGTTCGTCCAATACCTCTTGCTCAGAGATGCTATAAGGGACACCTCTTATGATTACAGATAATTTACTGTCTGCTGGGTTTCGAAATGTGTAATATTTAACATTCGTTTCGTCATAAAATTTGGTCACATTACGGAAGTCGTCAGTTGATGTAAGGGTTACTTTTATTTTTTTGAAGCATTGTTGTAATTTGAAATCAGATTTTGCTATTGTTTTAATGTCTGCGAGTATATGTTGGAAGTAAGAATATAGGTGGTATTTTTAAAGTCTTTGGATTGCGTTCTGTTAAATTATGTCCAGGTAAGTCATTATTTTCGTGATTGTCAATGTCTAATAATGGTGAGAAGCTATTGTTTGTTGTTATGGGTTTGGGTTGATTATTAATAACAGCTGGTTTAAGGCTGTACCTGTTTCGCTTTGGTTTGGGTTCAATGAAGAGGTTAGATTCATTCTCCGGTGACACGTGCTGTTCTTGAGTTGGTTGAGAGAGGTTAGGCAGTTCTGGGAACTCGCTGCAGTAGCTAGAGGTTGCCATGGCAACGTCTTCTGTTACTTCATCGCTGGGGTTAGCTTCGTTAATGATTTTGTTAACAGATTTTCTCTTACCTCCTTCTGTACGGCGGTCCGGCTTCATCTTTCTTCTTAAAGAAGGAGATAAACCTCGCCAGATTTCACTATTTTCGGACAAATCCACTATCTATTATATTGAACAAAACAAGATAAATACAGAGCACAAATTTCACTTGTCTATACACTCAGCACGAACAACTGATCTCCGCGTTAACAGATAATCTATATATATATAGAATTGTAACGTCTGTCTGTACATTGATTTTTTTCGCGAAATTTCACGATAACTTTTCGTTTCACATGTCATAGACACCAAAACTGCATTTTGTTTCTTTCGTGTATGTTTGTTTGTTTGTTTGTTTGTTTGTTTGTTACCTTTTCACGCATAAACGGCTGAACCGAATTTTATGAAACTTGGTAGGTATATTACTACTAGCCCAACTTAGACTTTAGGCTATGTTAATATTCTCTGAGACGAACAGGAGTAGGGGTTATAAGGGAGGGCTAAAATTAAAAATAGCAATATTTCGTTTCCTAATGCATTTTCGGCAATTCTGCACATAACAAAAGTTGTTTATTTTGTTATTTAGAGTAACTTTTGTTATATACACTTTTGTCGTATACCTAAGTATAAAAGAGTGTCGAGGACGACATATTTTGTTTTTGTGTCCCCTCTTTAATTTTAAGTTTAGAGTAAATAATGCTCTTCTATATTATAAACCTAGCATTAAGTAATGCAACATTAATAGATTTAGTACGGGTAGCTGCCACGCGAGGGCAGCACCAGACAGAGGCTACCCGGGCGAGAGAGAGAGGGAGCGTGAGGGAGAGAGAGAGAGACAGAGATAGAGCCAGGGGCCAGGCTAATCCCCAAAACATTCTTATCGCCGAGTTTTCAAGCTGTAACCAAGCTAGCAGTTCTGCCTAGACCTTCACCAAGGCTACATCTACTCAGTCAGTTCTCATCGGCCCAGCTGCCATATCACTTCTCATCGGCCCAGCTGCCGCATCCTCTCATCACTTCTCCTCGGCCCAGCTGCCGCATCATCTCATCGCTTCTCATCGGCCCAGCTGCCGCGTCATCTCATCACTTCTCATCGGCCCAGCTGCCGCATCATCTCATCACTTCTCATCGGCCCAGCTGCCGCATCCTCTCATCACTTCTCCTCGGCCCAGCTGCCGCATCCTCTCTCTCTCTGTCTTCAGATAAGATATTATTATTATTTGTTAAGAGCTCATTAGTTGGCCAATTAGTGTATAATATAATATTAAGTTTTATCACCATTAATTTCAAAGGGTTTAATTTTTTTTTGTTATGTTATTTTGTCTATCTCACATGAGAAGAGGATTATTATTTTAATCATTAAATTATTAATGCCCTACATTTTAGTTATTTTCTTAGAGGTTTTCCCCTTTCTCTGCTGCGACCAGCTATTTTATTTCTAGACGTGCCTGGTACTCAACCTCTCTATTGCGAGAGACAGGCCGGCCGTCAACATTGGTCCTCCGAGCGTGGATTGCAGCAGTTAAGGACTACAACATTATTATTAATTTTTTTTTGAGCCTTTATTTATGTATTATTTTTATGTTTGTGTATTCCACAATATATTCCACAGGTTCGCCTCACATGACGCCCACTGGTTTTAAGTATTAATTTATTTGATATTTTATTTCATTTTTCTCGTTTTAACATATCTTATAACATGGATAAACTGGATTCAGAAACTGTGGCCCAAATTAACGTCCTGAAGTCAAAACGTCGTGATACCACAGCAGAAATAAAAGGGATACTGGACCAAGGCCGACTAATAGCCAAAGATGCCACTCAACTTTTCTTATTTAAGGGTATGTTCCGCGAGCTGAAGCCATGCTTTGACTGCTTCAAAGATACATGGCAGAAGCTGCTGGACGCCCACTCGGCAGCAAACATCCCTGCCTCATTTCCAAGCGAGAATGAGGAGAAATTGCACACAGCGGCGAAGCGGTATTATTATGAGGCCTGTGCAATTTATGAATCGCACATGAACCCAACTCCTGTTTCTGCTCCCTTAACCCATAATTCAGAGGCTAACGCGAGTGCGTTAGCGGGTAGATCTCTAAATGAGTCCCGATCTGTCCGAGCGCGCCTCCCACAGATCAACCTCCCTGATTTCTCAGGAAACCAGGGCGAATGGCCACTCTTCCGGGACACATTTGTCTCCCTGATACATGACGAGCCTAGCTTGTCCAACATTGAAAAGTTTCATTTTTTAGTTTCATGCTTGAGAGGCCCCGCTCTTTCTCTGATCCGAAGTGTTCCTCTGATGGACTCCAATTACGAACAGGCTTGGAAAATCTTGAAGGAGAATTACGACGACAAGAGACGCCTCGCCAGAAACTATTTGAAGACTATTTTAAATTATGTTCCGTTCAGGAGCAGGCCAACTGCCAACAGCCTTAAGCATTTCATTACAGTCGTTCTGGAGAGCGTCTCCGCTTTTAAGCAGCTAGGAATCAAAGACGCGGATGACTTTATCTTATCCTATCTGGTACTTAGATGCCTGGATCCAGCAACGCGGAAGGATTTTGAAAGGGAAGTAGCTCACCTTGAGTTTCCTCCATTCGAGCGGTTAGTGACCTTCATAAAGGCGGAGTGGAAAACTTTGGACTTGACGACCGACGATTACAAGAATCCTCCGGTCCCGCAGTCTTCTCTAAATCATTCCAAGGATTCCACGATCGCTAATCGTAGGTTCAAACAAGGTTACATGAACAAGAAGCTCGATACTTCGCTTTTCGTAGATGAAGAAGACGGGAATTCTGGCAATCGCTCATCTTCAAAGAAACAGACGACTAAAGGCTCAGGATTCCTTCGGCTCAGCTGTCCGGTTTGCAAGGCTCAGCACAACCTTTACCAGTGCTCTACGTTCCGCAGTTCTTCCCCAGGGGAACGAAGAACGTTGTTGAAGTCATGGTCTGGCTGCCTAAACTGTTTATCACAAAAACATAAAGTTAATGTCTGCCCATCGGAGAGGAGATGTCAGAATTGTGGAGAGAAACATCATTCCTGGCTCCATATCCCCACTACTGGCAACGCTTCACCGACGGAAGGATCTAAAAGTCAGGTAGCTGCATTAGGTGGCATGTCACGCTCCGGAGAGGTCATTTTGGGTACTGCCGTGGCTAGGATGATGGACGCACAAGGGCGTTTCCAAAACGTAAGAGTAGTCACTGATGCCGGAAGCCAACATTCCTTCATTACTAAGAGATGCGCCTCCCGGCTTGGCCTCAAAATTCAAGCTTCTGCCCCGATTGTCGCCGGAATAGGACGAGTGCAATTGCCCAAGGCACATGGGACACTCTCATGTACTCTCCGGCCGCGCTGTAGCACCGAAGAGTTTTGCACTGAAGCCATTGTAGTGTCTGACATTACTGGGCATCTCCCACATTCAAGGCTTCCTTACGAGATGCATCAACACCTAGGCGCTTTCGAACTGGCAGATCCAACATATTGGAAACCACAAGAGGTAGATTTGCTCCTAGGTGCTGAAATTTATTTCGATTTGATCACGGGTGCACCCATAAGCATCAACGAACATCTGCCCAAGCTCGTCCCATCGAAATTTGGACACATCGTTGTGGGAAGATGTAGCACTCTGCCCTACAAGGGTGATCATCAGGTATCACTATTTGTAAAAACCCAGCCAGAAATTTCCGATGTGATGCAAAGGTTTTGGGAACTCGAGGAAATTCCCAAGAAGAGGATTCTTTCTGAGGAGGAAGCTGCATGTGAGGAGCATTTTCTGTCCACTCACTATCGCCTTCCTAGTGGACGTTATGTAGTGGCTTTGCCATTCAAATCCAGCATCAGCCAGTTGGAAAATCCACGGGCACAAGCTTTCAGCCGCTTCTTCAACCTTGAACAAAAACTTTCTCGTCGTCCTGGTTTCAAAGACAAATATGTCAAATTCATGGATGAATACTTGGAGTTGGGCCATATGCAAGAGGCGCAGACGGCCACAAAGTATTTGATTCCGCATCACGCTGTCTCAAGGGTCGAAAATGACAAGACGAAAATACGGGTGGTCTTCGATGCTTCTTGCCAGGGTCAGAATGGCTCTCTCAATGATCATCTCATGGTGGGTCCTAAGTTGCAAAGGGACATATCGGACATCGTGATTGGGTTCCGAGTTTACCCTGTAGTGCTCGTTGCCGACATCGTCAAGATGTATAGGCAGATTTTGGTTCGACCCGAAGACAGGCCCTACCAACATATTCTGTGGCGATCAGATCCCCAGGAAGAGCTGGCTACCATGGAGCTCAACACCGTCACATACGGGGAGAATTCATCAGCGTTTTTAGCAATCAGGACGTTGCATCAGTTAGTCGAAGACGAGGGACATCGTCACCCTCTCGCTGCTAAGGTGGTAAAGCGCTGTAGCTATATGGACGACTTCGTAACTGGCGCCAATTCTATTGAAGAAGCTGTGCAGCTCCAGGATGAGTTAGTGAGCTTTCTACGGTTAGGAGGTTTCGAGCTAGGGAAATGGAAGAGCAACAGTTCAAGACTTCTTCCGGAGACTTCAGAAGAATCCGTACTTTCGCTATCTGGAAACGACGACGGAGGGTGCAAGATCCTCGGTCTAAAATGGTTCGCCACTTCAGACGTCTTTACCTTCGACGTGGACAAGCCAACAACTCCACTTACGAAGAGGGGCATTCTCTCCACCATAGCCCGCATTTATGACCCTCTTGGGTTTTTAGCGCCAGTGGTATTCAAGGCTAAGACACTGCTGCAGGATGTCTGGCACGCTAAATGCGATTGGGATGAGCAGATTCCCTCGCATCTTGGGTCCACCTGGTCATCTTTTGCCGCCGAATTACCCAGTCTCGCTAACGTGCAGATTCCACGACACATTCGCCTACCTGCCTCCTCAGCATCAATCGATTTGATCGGTTTCTCGGACGCCTCCCAGAGAGGATATGCTGCAGTACTCTTCATGAGAGTCTCTGTAGAAGATGCGTCGCAAACGTATCTGCTTAAAGCGAAAAGTAAACTCGCTCCCATGAAACTGACGTCCATCCCAAGGTTGGAGTTATGTCGGGCTCTTCTTCTTGCCCAGCAGCTAGAGTCTTGCAGGAATATACTGGAAGAGCGCAAAATCCGACAATTTTTTTTATACCTGTGTCTCTTTATTTGTACGGTTACCAAGGCCGTGCATTTGGAGGTCGTCTCCAGTTGCTCCACGGAGGCTTTCATGGCCGCACTCCACAGACTTATTTCCAGGAGAGGTAGACCTCGGCACATTTATTCGGATTGCGGTACGAACTTTGTAAGGGCGTCCACCAAATTAAAGAAATTTGTGGCATGGTACAAATCAGAGCCAGTTCCACAATTTGTCCATGATTTCTCTGCCCAGAGAGAAATTCAATGGCATTTTAACCCTCCTCATTCACCGCATTTCGGAGGAATCTGGGAGGCCGAGATAAAGAGTGCGAAGAACCTGCTAAGTAAGAACCTTGCAAACACCCCACTTACTTATGAGGAGTTAGCTACGCCCTTTTGCAGGATTGAAGCCGTTATGAATTCACGACCTCTATGTCCCTTGGACGAGGAACCGGCAACCATGGAGTGTTTGACACCTGGTCACTTCTTAGTTGGGCGCGCATTAACGGCCCTGTCAGAAACTTCTCTAGCCGGCTTGAATGAGGGCCGGCTCAGACGCTGGCAGCTCGTACAACAGAGGGTCCAGCATTTCTGGTCACAATGGAAAACTAGGTACCTGCACGATCTGCAACAGCGGCAAAAATGGACAACTCCGCGTCCCAACCTGGAGGTCGGCGACCTGGTGATCCTAAAGGACTCAATTACGCCTCCCACTAGGTGGCCATTGGCTCGGGTGATTGCCACGCATCCAGGAACGGATGGCATTGTACGGGTCGTCACCATCCGGACTCCTACCGGAACTTACAAAAGGCCAGTGGTAAAGGTCGTCCCACTGCTTTTGCCCAACGATTAATAGATTAAATAAAGTTTTTCTTTGCATAAAAACTTTGGTGGGCGGCATGTCGAGGACGACATATTTTGTTTTTGTGTCCCCTCTTTAATTTTAAGTTTAGAGTAAATAATGCTCTTCTATATTATAAACCTAGCTTTAAGTAATGCAACATTAATAGATTTAGTACGGGTAGCTGCCACGCGAGGGCAGCACCAGACAGAGGCTACCCGGGCGAGAGAGAGAGGGAGCGTGAGGGAGAGAGAGAGAGACAGAGATAGAGCCAGGGGCCAGGCTAATCCCCAAAACATTCTTATCGCCGAGTTTTCAAGCTGTAACCAAGCTAGCAGTTCTGCCTAGACCTTCACCAAGGCTACATCTACTCAGTCAGTTCTCATCGGCCCAGCTGCCATATCACTTCTCATCGGCCCAGCTGCCGCATCCTCTCATCACTTCTCCTCGGCCCAGCTGCCGCATCATCTCATCGCTTCTCATCGGCCCAGCTGCCGCATCATCTCATCACTTCTCATCGGCCCAGCTGCCGCATCATCTCATCACTTCTCATCGGCCCAGCTGCCGCATCCTCTCATCACTTCTCCTCGGCCCAGCTGCCGCATCCTCTCTCTCTCTCTGTCTTCAGATAAGATATTATTATTATTTGTTAAGAGCTCATTAGTTGGCCAATTAGTGTATAATATAATATTAAGTTTTATCACCATTAATTTCAAAGGGTTTAATTTTTTTTTGTTATGTTATTTTGTCTATCTCACATGAGAAGAGGATTATTATTTTAATCATTAAATTATTAATGCCCTACATTTTAGTTATTTTCTTAGAGGTTTTCCCCTTTCTCTGCTGCGACCAGCTATTTTATTTCTAGACGTGCCTGGTACTCAACCTCTCTATTGCGAGAGACAGGCCGGCCGTCAACAAAGAGTTATACGTTAGAAACTACTGCGGAAGTCAACAATTTTATTTGGCACAAAAAAACTAAACCGAACTAAACCAAACTCGGTATGTGAATTAGCACTAACGCCTTCCTTATAATAAGCCATAATAACATTTCTAGGAACGGGCAGGAGTGGGGGTTATAAGGGAGGCCTGAAATTAAAAATAGTGATATTTCGTTTCCTATTGGGGTTTCGACAAATATGCATATAACAAAAGTTGTTTATTTTGTTATTTAGAGAAACTTTTGTTACATACACTATCGTCGTATACCGTATAAAGGCGTTATACGCTAAAAATTATAGCGGGAGTCAACAATTTTATTTGGCACAAAAGACTCAACCGAACTAAATAAAACACTCGGTATGCGTATTAGCACTAACACCTTCCTTATAATAAGCCATACTAACATTTCTAGGAACGAGCAGGAGTGGGGGTTATAAGGGAGGCCAGAAATTAAAAATAGTGATATTTCGTTTCCTATTGGGGTTTCAGCAAATATGCACATAACAAAAGTTGTTTATTTTGCTATTTAGAGAAATTTGCTCAACAATTCTTTTCAATATGAACTACCAGGTACCTCACCTGGAAAAATTAATTCAAATGTATGTTAATATTTTGTCCTTAATAATTCAAATCTATACATAATGCACAGGAAACGGGAAATATGACAATATGAAGGACACTGAAGATGAATTAATGATTATAAAAATTAATTTTATTATTAAGAAATCCACAGAAACGACGGGTATTAACCCTAAACGCTGACGGAAAGGGGTAAATGTCAAAATATTGTGCATAGTAAAGCCTTGCCAAAAAAATACCATCACCATTCAGCCTCAAATCAATTCCCGAGCGAAGCCGGGTATCTGAGCTAGTATATATATATATATATATATATATATATATATATATATATATATATATATATATATACTAGCTCAGATACCCGGCTTCGCTCGGGAATTCATTTGAGGCTGAATGGTGATGGTATTTTTTTGGCAAGGATTTAGTTTGCACAATATTTTCACCTTTACCCGTCCCACTATTTAGGATTAACACCCGTTGTTGGCATTTGTTAATAATAAAATTAATTTTTTATGTAAGTCTTCACTGTCCTCCAAATTGTCATATTTCCCGTCTCCTGTGCATTATGCATAGATCTCAGTTATTAAGCACAAAATATTGTGGTGAAACGAAATATCACCATTATTAATTTCAGGCTTCCCTTATAACCCCCACTCCTGCCCGTCCCTAGAAATGTTAGTATGGCTTATTATAAGGAAAGCGTTAGTGCTAATACACATACCGAGTTTTATTTATTTCGGCTGGGTCTTTTACACAGAAGACCACAACAGAGGTTACAATTTTATATATATATATATATATATATATATATATATATATATATATATATATATAAAATTGTAACCTCTGTCTGTACATTGATTTTTTTCGCGAAATTTCACGATAACATTTCGTTTCACGTGTCATAGACACCATCTCAGCATTTTGTTTCTTTCGTGTCTGTTTGTTTGTTTGTTACCTTTTCACGCATAAACGGCTGAACCGAATTTTATAATTGGGAGTGGGGGTTATAAGGGAAGCCTGAAATTAAAAATAGTGATATTTCGTTTTCTATTGTTTTTTCGGCAAATATGCACATAACAAAAGTTGTTTATTTTGTTATTTAGAGTGACTTTTGTTATATACACTTTTTTCGTATACCGAATTATTAACGAGATATACGCTAAAACCTATAGCGGAAGTGAACAATTTTATTTGACACAAAAGACTCAACCGAACTAAATAAAACTCTTTATGTGTGTTTGCACAAACGCCTTTATTATAACAAGCCATACCAACATTTCTAGGGACGGACAGGAGTGGGGGTTGTGAATTTAAAATAGCGGTATTTCGTTTTCTATTCGTACCGTGGCTAGTATATATATATATATATATATATATATATATATATATATATATATATATATATATACAGTTTGAACAGGCCTCATTTTCGTCATCTCCTGGGTAGGATCGATGGACATTTGAAGAAAAATTCCGAAAATCTCATAATGAGTACAACCTCAATAGCTGGTTTCCCTTAAGGGGATCTGCTAAAATTGTCCCATAAGAGAAATCTGCTAAAATGGGATCTTCGACAAAAGGTTTACAGCAAAAGATCAACAAAACAGGGTAAGATGAATTTTGTGAAATTATCTTCTATTGATAGTAGTCAAGAATTCAAATGTACAAATGCACTCATCATTTCATGTACTATATAAATATATAAAATCTGATTAAATAGGCGGACGGGTGGTCATAAACAGTGGTGAATGTCATAGTTTTTCCCTCAAATTAAAAATGGCATAACAGGCAAATTTACAAAAGTAGACATTTTTAGGAGGCTTTACTTTTATTTGTGCACTATTTTATTATTCATCAAATAATTATTTTTTTGTTAATGAATAATTAGTGAAGATTGTTTATTAGCTTAATTATTAAGGTCAGGGTTATCTATGGGAGTTATGATCTGGAGGTTGGGAGTAGGCAGTTCTTTATGATGGAAGCTTGGATATACCTCGTTGTGGGAGTTATCCTGGTACTCCTCTACATCCTAGATAGAATCAGCTATCGCACGGGTCTTCCTGGGCCCAAAGGTATCCCTCTTCTTGGGATTGGGCCCGAAATAGCAGTGCTATCTAAAGTAGGTAGGTAATTATTAACTGTACGTAAGAAAATTGGTTAATTTTGGTAGTAAAAATAATATATTGACTTGATGCAAATACGGTCTTAAATTTTACGTAAGTCGCATTGCATTGGAATTTTCAGATGGCCAAACTTACACCAAAAATATTTTTTTATTTTTAAGTTTTTTGTTTAAAAAAAACAACAAACAAATATCTCAGTCAACTTTTATGATCTTTTACAGTTTTTCAATGAACAATTTGGTTCATTATTATTATAATATGTGTCAGAGCAAGTTAGTGTAAATATCACTACTATAAACTAGAAGTTATAAAATAAACTTTGACCATCTCTAATGAGAAAGAGGAATTAATGAAAAGTGAATCGCTTTTTTAGAAATTAACAAGGAACTTGTATACATCTGACTACATTTCTTACAGGTTATTAATAGTCCTAATACTCGTGAGGTGGCTTAACAGGTTTACAAACGACTCAAAATAATATTCGATCAATTAACACTCTCCCTACAACTCCCCCTTCCGCTTGAGGTTTATCAGCATTGTATTACTTAAATAATTTATACAAAACATTAAAAAGTCATTTATACAAAAAAAAAAAAATGATTTTTATAAAAATCATTTATAAAATTATTTATACACAGTGTTAGCCCATAAATAATTTAATTCATATTCAAAAAAGTCCGTCACGCTGGGGCTGCGTTAACTAAGCAGATTTTCTACGAGCGCCACGTACTTGCTTTTATCGCAAAACAATGTTCAATGAGAACAATATTTGGTATTTAGGCTTAAATCTAAGTGTTTCATAAGGTAACAGCTTATTTTTAATATTCCATGGGTAGAGAGGGGGGGGGAGGCCCCTCCCACTTGTCGGATTTCAGCCATTAACGAACTTGTTCTTTCTTTTTACATAAAACGATTAAATCGAGTTTGGTAATGTTTAAAAATCGCGTTATGAGTTCGACCTTTATAGCTGATTTCCCTCAATGGAAATCTGTGCTAAAAGTGTGGTGAGGGGAGGAGATCGTAGCCCTCCTTGCACACGGAATTACACTTTAAACAATATCAAATTTAATCACATACTATCTTAGGGTGCGCCTCCCTCCAAATCCTAGACTCATCGAATTTCATTTGCAGACCGCCCATATATATATATATATATATATATATATATATATATATATATATATACATACTACTTAGTATCGATGATAGTTTGATGAAATATTTTAAAAATCACGCGAATCTAGCCTATTTGGCTTAAAACAATTCTCCTAAGAAAAAATAATAAATTTAAACTATTTTCACAGACTTTCTCAAATGGGCTGGCCAAAAGTTTCAAACATATGGAGGGACATTGGAGGTGAATATAGCTGGCTTCAGAACAGTGCTTATTGCTGACCCAGCAGATGCAGAGGTCTGTATTATTTTACTTTAAATCTAATAAGATATGTAACGAAACAATATGACTTAATAGGATTTGATGGCTCACATGGCAAAAATTGATGTGTATACATAATAATTAACAAAGGTGGCCGGTAATAAATAATAACAATATACAGAAGTAAAAATTGCTTATATTTTCATTGTAAAAGAATTTTCATTATTTCACTTTGACAGGCTGGGTTTATTCTAACAATATAATTTATTGTTGATATAACATATCAATATTATTTTGGTGTATTTAATTTTAAAAGAGTTGTTTATATTATTTTTTTTTCAAATAAGAAATTGTAACAAACTTGTATGCATTTGTGTTCTCTCTGTGGTTAAATGAAGTACGTGATTTCATTAACTTCCCATTATTTTAAATCTTTAGGCCAAAAAATGAATATTCTGTCACGCATGAGCTGCGTTAACTAAGCAGATTTCCCACGTGCTGATTTGACATGCTATTGATCTCCTCTCCCCATATTTTTATAATTTCTAAGTAAAAATTCCATGAGTATAAGTGGGGGTTTACTGTCAGCTGAAAACAATAAATTGCAAAAACACACACATGCTTCAGAGTTGTTATCACTGCACAATTTATTTAACAATGCACTACACACTTTACACCACACTTTGGTGGTCATTTTTGATTAATTTCATGGTCGAAAATAATTGTTCGTAAACACACGTACTTCCGAACAGAGACATCATGTACTTTGCATATTTTGTCAAATTTCTCAGGGCTCATATACGATTTATAAAAATATTTGATGTTTACTGAGAAAAATGCATTTTTTAAATCGGTATTATTCTGCATGCCCTCTGCTAATCACTTCCAATTGAAAGTCTTCGGGAACTGTATCCACATCGATAGTAAATGGCGAGGAAAACATTTTCATGGAATGTCTATATATTGTGCTTATTTTTAAGAAGTAGTAACGTTATCTTTTTCTAAATGTGGAAAGTGAGACACATTATTCTGCAAAAAATGCTGTTTCCACACTTTTAATTTGCGCTCGAAGCCCTGAATTTTATCATGCGAATTGTAAATGAACTGTCCTTTGCCTTAAAGTTTCACGTTAAGATCATTGAGATGCTGAGTAAAGCCTGTGCTCATCCGCAACCTTCCGTTTTTTTCATTTGCTTTTCCGACAAGATACTATGGATAAAAAATTTGAAAGTTAAAACAATTTTTTTGAAAAATTAATTTTGAATAAAAAAAGACTATAGGGAAGGTCCTCTAGTACGGGACAGCAAGTTGTTTGGGACAGGGGGTGTTTTGATCATTAAGGGAAATCAGCTATTTAGCCGCTTAGTTTACGCAGCCCCTGCGTGACGGACTTAATTTGACATTAATATTGCACTCAAGCCTTTCAAGAAACACAAGAATTTCTAATATTGCTAGTTAACAGCTTACCAGACTGATTGTGTGACAGAAGCAAACAAAATCAAGCACAGACGCGGCGCGTTCGTATTGAATGTTTGAACTAGTCGCCGGCAAGTAAGTAATTTGTCAAAAAAAATTGTTTCGGTTTAGTATGTACTACCATTAAATTATAATTAATTTCTTATAATATTTTCATGGGAGAAAGTCGATAAAATAAATTCAATTTTAGGAATGCTTGGTATGCCGCATAAATATGTGGAAAGGGCGGCGAGTTGCTCATCCCTGGTACAGACAATGTATACAGGGATCTTGTAGTTTAACAAGATTAATTCTATAACATGTTTTGATACGACATAAAATTACGATGAAATTCCCCTCCTCTAACACCCCCCCCCCCACTGTTCATGGTCAGATTTCAACCAGTAACAAATATGAACATTAGCGTTGAATTAAACGGTTAAATATCGATTATGGTATAGATCAAATATACATTTTAGTATATGTACCGCCGAAGCGAGTACGAAGGTTAGCCATGTAAGTTAAAGCGTTGACCTTAATCTCACATGGTAAAACTGTGGGGCGAGTTCGATTCTCGCCTGGGCTAAGGAAATTATTTAGTGACGGAATCCATTAAATAACATCCTAAGTCCCACCCTGGCTAGAAAAGGGTGGTAACCTGTATATAACCCGTCCGAACTAGCCTTAGTTGCAAAAAGTGGACGTTAATAAATAATAATAATAATAAATATACATTTTGTAAAGAAGATTAATCATTTATTTACCCTCTCTCTCTCTCTCTCTCTCTCTCTCTCTCTCTCTCTCTCTCTCTATATATATATATATATATATATATATATATATATATATATATATATATATATATATATATTTCAATTAACACATGGCAACAGAAATGGAATACGACTATGAAAGGACAACATTTAAAGAAATTTATTCCAGACATTAAAGAGTACTTAGGACAAAAATTAATATCAACTGACTTTTACTTAATACAATTATTAACTGGACACGGAACAACAAATTCTTATTTTAATCGTTTTGGCCTAACAGATCAACCAAACTGTTACTGCGACTTAACTACTGAACAGACATACAGACACTTGCTCTATGACTGCAGAATACTAACAGACCAAAGAGAAAACTTTAAAACCCAACTAAAATGCCGACAAAAAAATTGGCTTGTTGAGAAAAAACTATTATTTTATAAACATAATAAACCATTAAAACAGTTTGCTGAAGAAATGTATGACTTTCTGAATTATTTGAAACTGAAATACAGTTAAATTAATTAATTATTCAGCATTGAATTCAAAATTTGTTTTCGTTTTTCTTTTCTTTTCTTTTTCTTTGTTGTAAATAATTTTATTGTACAAATATCTTATGTTATTATAGTTTAAAAAAAAAAAAAATGTATCAAGCACACGTTATGTACTAATTATTGTACGGGACGTGTGGCTAATAAACTCCCTTCCTGTAGGGCTACTTCAGGAAGGAAATAAATAAATAAAATAAAAAATCTCTATATCTCTATCTCTCTTTCTCTCTCTCTCTCTCTCTCTCTCTCTCTCTCTCTATATATATATATATATATATATATATATATATTTACACACACTCACACATCTTTTGTACTGACCTCATTGTTGCCATGTCTTAGGTAGGAATGTCTTTGAAGAAATAATAATGTCAAAAAAATAAGAATAAATAAAACTTTAATTAGTAATTTATTTTATTTCAGATAATTTTGTGTGATGTAAAAAATACTACAAAAGGTAGAGAGTATTTCGTCTTCAGACCTTGGTTAGGTGATGGACTACTTTTAAGCTCTGGTGAGTGCATTAACTGTATGTAGATAATATAACCTAATGTAGATCACATGTTAATGGTTGTGTCATACTGAACGTAACACAACTATGCTGTTAATGAAATAATTAATTATAATATTAGTTGATTTTCTGGTTGGATGTAGAACAGTTAAATGAACCATTATCATAAGCAAAAGGATTCCCAGAGTTTTCGTATTTAACTATAGGCTAAAAAGATGATTACTGCCGAATAATGGGATGTAGGATCAGATAATTATATTAATAAAACAAAACGCCTGAGAGACTATTATTTAGGCTTAGTCGTTAATGTTTTCCCCATACCCAATGAGATATCACAAATTGATGTATAGAAATTCTAGCCAGAAAAATTATATATATATATGGTGTGTTACTCTTTTCTGAGTTGGTCAATGTTGGTGAAATAAATCTTAGTTTATGCCGATATTTCCAGAATCTTTATTTTCTCTTCTTCCGGGCTGTAAAATTACATGTACTACTTTATAATATTCCACATTGTTATTACACATTATTGTAAAAGGGTGTTTTTTTTTCTTATTATTACTTACCAAGACTAAAGATACCTATAAACTATTATACATGGTTATTGCACTATGATTAGGATTATAGTAACCTTCCTTGTTTTGTTTACACAGCAGGGTCACAGCCTTTTGTATGTTTTGTATATTTATAGTATGGTGTCTTTGTTTGTTGAACTATATTATAATTGTTGTACTGTAGTTGTTATATCATGATAGAACTATTTTTATGTGTTTTTACAATTATTGCTATAATTTGTTAAAGCTCCTGAAGAAGAGAAAATAAAGATTCTCGAAATATCGGCATATACTAAGATTTATTTCACCAACATTGACCAAAACTCAGAAAAGAATAACACACCATATATAAATATAACCTGGTCGAAAACATCAGCACAAAAAAATATATATATATATATATATATATATATGTGTGTGTGTGTATATATATAACAAAATGTCATTTAATTTGTCAAACTACTATATTAAAATAATTTCAAGACCAAAATGAACAGCAGTGTAACTTCCTTGGCTCGTACGTAACCAACATATAAGACGTGATTTAGGAAATAGATCTTTGACCGACGATTTATTGAACCTCAAGAAGCTATATTCAGAAGCTTGAAGAATGTCTAGCATCGAAAGAAATCAATTTTGGGCAACGCACGTAAAGTTGATGCCTGAAACCCAGATAATTTCATGACTTTTCCTGTGTGTAACATTTTTATTTGTACTTTTGTTACTGATTATGTGAGAGAATCAAGTGTATCGAACTTATAAATAATAATTTTCTCTTAAAAAAAAAAAAAAAAAAAAAAAAAAAAAAATATTAAGCCATCTTAATCTTGGACAATGCTGTTGATTTAATCCTGTGCACAAATGTGGGGCCGAGTAGGGATCACAACATGAAATTCTGTAGAGAACTCATAAGTTAATATCATACTACATACATACAAGAATAACTTAAGGGGTACTAAAATTTTACTCTTTATACTTATGAATAGCTATAGGTGATAATAAAAGCTAATTAATGATAAATTAAGAAAAAGAATTTCAATTAAATTAATAGGTAGCAAGTGGCAACACAGGCGAAAGCTCTTGACACCAACATTCCACTTCAAGATTCTTCAGGATTCCTTAAATAGCCTTGCACATACTGTGGACCGTTTGGTTCAGAAGCTCCTAGACTCAAATGGCCAGGTTTTGGATGTTGAAGATATTGTTAGGACTTCTACTTTGGAAGCTATTTGTGGTAAGTTGACTGTCGCACAATTAGTTGATATTTCAGTTACATATTGGGTGTTACTATTCATACTTGTTATTAGCTTAGCATATTTGTCTTCACTAATTGAGAGAAATATCTTGATTGATAATGATACTCATTATTATAATTCTCAGTTAATATTCAAGTTACAGAAAAATTGTAGATAGCAACATTTAAAGGAAATTAAATTTTCAATATGATTGGTTTTATAAAGTTTTCGAACCGACGTATAATAATGGAGATATTTCGAAATTCTCTCCTCTAATCTCCCTCTCCCCCTGGTCCAACTTGAGCGGATAACGAACATGGTCATTACTTTTACAGGAAATGCATATATCACGAGTTTGGTAACCATCAAACAAAATTTGTGACCAGAAAGAGCGGTAACAGACCTATGTTATATGTGGTGTGCCTTAATAAATAATTTAGAATGTGCCTCATATTTGGCATTTATTTCTTTAATAGATAGACATTTCCCCCCCTCGGTTTGTTATATTATAACTGCCAGAACTTATCATTTAATTACTACCTAAGCCAAACCGTAATTTTCATTACACTTAATCGTTGATAACACTTCCCCCCACAAAAAAAAGTTGTGAGCTGATGTATTTTTTTTAGAGTGCTAAAGAATAAACGTATATCAGTTCCTAATTACTCCATATATATGAATATGTTAATTACCATTAAGATATATCATAAAAAACTTGTTTCCCATGAAAAGCCGACCCAAACACAACAACAATGGTAGCATTGTTAAAAATACTCATTTAAATGTACATAGTTATCTTTTTAACGTCAATACTACGTAGGATAATTTAATACATTCTAGTATTTTACTTAGTACACTCTATCTCTGCTTCCGCATGTGGCGCATTGTTTTTCTTTTTTAAAGTAGTACTTCAAAAAAACAAACAATGGGAATGTTTTAACGACTGGTATATTTGGGAAAAAGTAAATACCTCTGTTAAAAGATTGTCTAAAAAACAATTTAATTCGGTTCCCAGGTTGGCCAGGGGGCCACCTTGGAATAGTGGAATCGATTCCCACACGCCGGAAATAAGAAAATCCCGGCCTTGCTAGAAGAGAATGGTAACCCATACGATTTCATCCAATAACATATATGATCTATAGCGTCGACAGAAGAGAACTATCGAGTATAGTATAGATCAAATAAACATTTTAGAGTTAGAACGTATTTGCATGTATCTTGCATAATGAAGGTCTCTTGAAGACAATATTTGGTACATAAGCATCGAATAAAGTGGTTCGTGATATAGCCTATTGTTAATATGACTTGAGTAGGAGTGTCGTTTTACTTAATACTGAAAACTAACCAATCCAAATATCTCGGTTAATATTCATGATAGAGAAAATATGTAAATTACAAAATTTATAGGCAATTTAATTTGCAATTAGATTGGTTACGTACAATTTTTCGATCCGAATTATTTAAATGGACATATTTCAAAGCTTCCCTCTAAAACCCTCCCCCTCCCTCTGATCTGATTTCTGCCTTTAACGAACGCGAGCTTTCTTTTTACATAAAACGATTAAATAACGAGTTAGATATTTGGAGAGTTAACAGACAATGAGGTTTGTTTAAAACTGTATATTTGTGTGTGTGTGTCTGTTAACCGCTAGAGCGTATACATCACATATACACTTGTCTGTTACAGCTCTTTCTGGTCACAATTTTTGTTTTCCCGTTACCAAACTCGACATTTAAACGTTTTATGTAACACTAAAGATCGAGTTCGGTTATAGCTGAAATCCGGCAAGTGGGAGGGGGTTAGAGGGGGAATTTCGAAAATTAATATCTCCATCACTATGCGTCGGATCGCATGCACGTCTTTTCACTATCGTGATTATTAACCTATAAATTTGCATATTTTTTTTACGTTTTTGGGCTTCATTAAACCCCCACTCCTAGTCATGTCATATTAACAGTAATCTGTTATTTTATGAAGCACTGTATTTGAAGCCTAAATACTAAATATTGTTCTCATTAAACTATTACGTTTTGAGATATATGCTAATAGGTGACGAACGTGGGAAATCTGCTTAGTTAACGTAACCCGCGCGTGACAGGCTTTTATTTATATAGATAACCTAGATAGGGAAGAGAGAATATAAGATTAGTCATATTGGTTTTCTTGTTTGTAAGAAGTCAAAACAATTCAGATTCAAAAATACATTTTATTGATATGCCAAGGTGAGCATGCATGAATGATCTGATCGTAGGAGGTCTAAATTTTGTATAAGTATTGTAAAATTAGCACCTGTTAATGTTTATATATGTTTTATAATCTAAATACTTGTTAATATTTCATTTCTCTTTTGTAGAAACAGCTTTAGGAATACCTATGCTTTGTGAAGATAAGGAAAAAGATAAATACATCTCTGCAATAAAAAGGTATTTTTTAATTAAAGAAAATAAGATTCTAAATAATAAAATACTACAAATGAAATTTAATTTTATTGCAAGACATTGATAATGATTCAGCCTATAAATGAAAAAATTATAGCCAATTGAAATTGAAGTCCTGATATTAGCAGATTTCCCTTAAGGGAAATCAGCTATTGAGGTCGTACTCATGACGCGAGTTTCGAAAAATTTCTTCAAATGTCCATCAATCCTACCCAGGAGATGACGAAAATGAGGTCCGTTCAAAATTATATAGATATATCTATATATCGTTACCAAACTCGATATTTAAACGTTTTATGCAAAAATAAAGATCAAGTTCGTTAATGGCTGAAATCGGACCAGTGGGAGGGGGGTTTAGACGAGAGGATTTTCAAAAATTCGAAATATCTCCGTTACTATACGTCGGATCGAAAAATTATATAGAATCAATCTTATTGCAAATTACATTTACTGTAAATAATGTTATATACATTTATTCTGTATCTTGAATATTAACCGAGATATTTGCATTTTTAGCAGATTACCCTTAAGGGAAATCAGCTATTGAGGTTGTACTCATGACGGAATTTTCGAAATTTTTCTTCAAATGTCCATCGATCCTACCTAGTAGATGACGAAAATGAGGTCCGTTCAAAACTGTATATATATATATATATATATATATATATATATATATATATTTGTCTGTTACCGCTCTAGCGGTCGCAATTTTTGTTTGATCGTTACCAAACTCGGTATTTAGTCGTTTTATGTAAAAAGAAAGATCATGTTCGTTAACCGCTGAAGTCGGACCAGTGGGAGGGGGGGGTGAGTTAAGAGGGGAGGGTTTTTGAAAATTCGAAATATCTCCGTTACTATTCGTCGGATCGAAAAATTGTACAGAATCAATCTTATTATAAATTAAATAATTACTATAAATATTGTTATATATATCTATTCTCTATCTTGAATATTAACTGAGATATTTGCATTTTTATTAAATCCTGGGCGGCTAACGGAACAAGGGTCTTTCCCGCCAAAAGCTAGTTCGGCCGTTTCATTAACTGCTCGGCTCTCGTGAAATTTCTCTATTGTAAAACTTCACGTGGGAAATCTGCTTAGTTTACGCAGCCCCTGCATGATGGACTTTATAGTTATATAAATAAATATCTAAAAGATGAATATTAATTTGAGAAGACCTCTTAGGATCGGTGTACACTTTAAAAATGTCTTGAAAATATGGTCAGTAGGTGTTTTTCGCATCTTCGAAATAAATAAATACTTTGGTCCCCGGGCTAACGAATCAGGTAAATAATAAGGGGAAACTCCTTATTTATGATTACAGTAAGCAAAGTGTAAATAATATAAACCAACATTAACTTCCTTCCAATTTTACAGTCTCACTGAACAGGCTACTGAGTGGTTTTTTAGTTTCTGGTTACACTCTGATCTAGTATTCCGCTGGAGTTCATTGGGAAGATCGTATCTTAAAAATGCATCAATTGTTCATACTTTTAGCAGAAAGGTAAGATAACAGTAATTTATAGTAAATTATATTATATAATTTTTTTTAGACATTAAGAATTGCTTGCATTCAAAGTGATTGTAACTTCATTTGCTACTTATCACTCCCTTCCCAAACAGATTACCACTAAAAGAACAATCTAGTTCTTCCTCTCAGTTTATTAACCTTCAACTAGTACCATGTTTTAAATTTACATAAGTAATACCATGGGCCTCTGATGACTCTCACAAAAAAAGCTTAATTTTTTAAAATAAATTCGTTTAATATAATTTTTTAATGAAACAAATAACAAACGTAGCACATTTTAAAATACAAATACAATAAAAATTACTTGTTTTTACGCTTTCCAAAAAAAAAAAATTGAATTGGAAAGAAAAGTCCAAGTCATCAAATAGTAGCTATAAAAATCGATATGTAAATAGTTATTTATTATACAAGTGACGAAAGTAGATCATTTTACAACTCGAGTGAAACGTTTACCCACACGAGCGAAGCGAGTGTGGTAATTTCACGAGAGTTGTAAATTCTACTTTCGTCACGAGAGTAATATTAAATTTTTAGTAGATTTCCCTCAAGGGAAATCAGCTATTGATGTTGTACTCATGACGGATTTTTCGAAATTTTTCTTCAAATGTCCATCGATCCTACCTCGACGCATAATAACGGAGATATTTTGAATTTTCAAAAATTCCCCCTCTAAACCCCCCCCTCCCACTGCTCCGATTTTAGCCATTAACGAACTAGAACTCCCTTTTTACATAAAACGATTAAATTCCGAGTTTGGTAACGATCAAACAAAAATTACGACCGCTAGAGCGTTAACAGACAAATATCTATCTATCTATATATATATATAAAATTGTAACCTCTGTCTGTACATTGATTTTTTTCGCGAAATTTCACGATAACTTTTCGTTTCACATGTCATAGACACCATAACTGCATTTTGTTTCTTTGGTGTCTGTTTGTTTGTTTGTTTGTTACCTTTTCACGCATAAACGGCTGAACCGAATTTTATGAAACTTGGTATGTATATTAGTACTAACCCAACTTAGACTTTAGGCTATATTAAAATTCTCTGAGATGAACAGGAGTGGGGGTTATAAAAGAAGGCCTGAAATTAAAAATAGCGATATTTCGTTTCCTATTGGTTTTTCGTCAAATATAAACATAACAAAAGTTGTTTATTTTGTTATTTAGAGTAACTTTTGTTATATACACTTTTTTCATATACCGATTTATAAACGAGATATACGCTAAAACCTACAGCGGAAGTGAACAATTTTATTTGGGACAAAAGACCCAACCGAAATAAATAAAACTCGGTATGTGTATTAGCACTAACGCTTTCATTATAACAAGCTACACCAACATTTCTAGGAACGGGCAGGAGTGGGGGTTGTAAGGGAGGCCTGAATTTAAAAATAGCGGTATTTCGATTTCTATTCGCTTTTCGGCAAATATGAACATAACAAGAGTTGTTTATTTTGTTATTTAGAGTAACTTTTGTTATATAAACTTTTTTCGTATACCGAATTATAAACAAGATATACGCTAAAACATATAGCGGAAGTGAACAATTTTATTTAGGACAAAAGACCCAACCGATCTAAATAAAACTCGGTATGTGTATTAGCACTAATGTATTCATTATAATAAGCCATACCAACATTTCTAGGGACGGGCAGTAGTGGGGGTTGTAAGGAAGGCCTGAATTTAAAAATAGCGGTATTTCCTTTTCTATTGGTTTTTCTGCAAATATGCACATAACAAAAGATGTTTAATTTGTTATTTAAAGTAACTTTTGTTATATACACATTTTTCGTATACCGAATTATAAACGAGATATACAGTAAAACTAAAGTAATTTGCGTAGAAATATTGATATGCTCAACAATTCTGTCCAATATGAACTACCAGGTACCTCACCGGGAAAAAATTAATTCAAATCTATGTTAATATTTTGTCCTTAATAGCGAAAATATATGCATATTGCACAGGAGACGGGAAATATGACAATTTGGAGGACAGTGAAGACTTACAAAAAAAAAACGACGGGTATACACCCTAAACACTGGGACGGGGAAATGTCAAAATATTATGCAAAGTAAAGCCTTGCCAAAAAAATACCATCAACATTCAGCCTCAAATGAATTCCCAGGCGAAGCCGGGTATCTGAGCTAGTATATATCTATATATATATATAAAATTGTAACCTCTGTCTGTACATTGATTTTTTTCACGAAATTTCACGATAACTTTTCGTTTCACATGTCATAGACCCCATAACTGCATTTTATTTCTTTGGTGTCTGTTTGTTTGTTTATTTGTTTGTTTGTTTGTTACCTTTTCACGCATAAACGGCTGAACCGAATTTTATGAAACTTGGTATGTATATTACTACTAACCCAACTTAGACTTTAGGCTATATTAATATCCTCTGAGACGAACAGGAGTGGGGGTTATAAGGGAAGTCAGAAATTAAAAATAGCGATATTTCGATTCCTATTGGTTTTTCGGCAAATATGCACATAACAAAAGTTGTTTATTTTGTTATTTAGAGTAACTTTTGTAATATACAATTTCGTCGTATACCGAGTTATAAACGAGATATACGCTAAAACCTATAGAGGAAGTGAACTATTTTATATGGCACAAAAGAATCAACCAAACTAAATAAAACTCGGTATGTGTATTAGCACTAACGCTTTCATTATAACAAGCCATGCCAACATTTCTAGGGACGGGCAGAAGTGGGAGTTATAAGGGAAGCCAGAAATTAAAAATAGCTATATTTCGTTTCTTATTGGTTTTTCGGCATATATGAACATAACAAAAGTTGTTTATTGTGTAATTTAGACTAACTTTTGTGATATTCATTTTTGTCTTTTAACAATGTATAAACGAGATATACACTATAAACTAAAGCGGGAGTCAACTATTTTATTGGGCGCTAACGATTGAACCGAACGAAAACTCGGTATGGCAATTAGCATTAATTCTTCCATGATTATAAGCTATATTAAAATGTTTAGGTTAGAACGGGAGTGGGGGTTATAAGGGAGGCCTGAATTAAAAATTCGCGATATTTCATTGTCTATTTGTTTTTCGACAAACATGCACATAACAAAAGTTGTTTACTTTGTTATTTAGATTAATTTTTTTTTTTTTATACATTTCTCCAGGAACAGCTGGAAAAATTAATTCAAATCAATGTTAATATTTTATCCTTAATAGCTGAAATCTATGCATAATGCACAGGAGACGGGAAATATGAGAATTTGGAGGACACTGAAGACTTACATAAAAAATTAATTTTATTATTAATAAATGCCAACAACGGGTAATAACCCTAAACACTGGGACGGGTAAATGTCAAAATATTGTTCAAAGTAAAGCCTTGCCAAAAAAATACCAACACCATTCAGCCTCAAATCTATTCCCGGGCGAAGCCGGGTATCTGAGCTAGTATATATATATATATAAAATTGTAACCTCTGTCTGTACATTGATTTTTTTCGCGAAATTTCACGATAACTTTTCGTTTCACATGTCATAGACACCATAACTGCATTTTGTTTCCTTGGTGTCTGTTTGTTTGTTTGTTACCTTTTCACGCATAAACGGCTGAACCGAATTTTATGAAACTTGGTATGTATATTACTACTAACCCAACTTAGACTATAGGCTATATTAAAATTCTCTGAGATGAACAGGAGTTGGGGTTATAAGGAAGGCCTGAAATTAAAAATAGCGATATTTCGTTTCCTATTGGTTTTTCGTCAAATATAAACATAACAAAAGTTGTTTATTTTGTTATTTAGAGTAACTTTTGTTATATACACTTTTTTCATATACCGATTTATAAACGAGATATACGCTAAAACCTACAGCGGAAGTGAACAATTTTATTTGGGACAAAAGACCCAACCGAAATAAATAAAACTCGGTATGTGTATTAGCACTAACGCTTTCATTATAACAAGCTACACCAACATTTCTAGGAACGGACAGGAGTGGGGGTTGTAAGGGAGGCCTGAATTTAAAAATAGCGGTATTTCGATTTCTATTCGCTTTTCTAACTTCTTCTGTTTAGCGGTATTTCGTTTTTCGGCAAATATGTACCTAACAAAAGTTGTTTATTTTGTTATTTAGAGTAACTTTTGTGATATTCATTTTTGACTTTTAACGACGAAGTATAAACGAGATATATACTATAAACTAAAGCGAGAGTCAACTATTTTATTGGGCGCTAACGATTGAACCGAACTTAACAAAATTCGGTATGTCAATTAGCATTAATTCTCCCATGATTATAAGCTATATTAAAATTTTTAGGTTCGATCGGGAGTGGGAGTTATAAGGGAGGCCTGAAGTAAAAATTCACGATATTTCATTTTCTATTTGTTTTTCGGCAAAGGTGCACATAACAAAAGTTGTTTACTTTGTTATTTAGAGCAACTTTTGTTTCATTCACTTATGTCATAAAATGAAGTAAATACGGGATATAAGCTAAATCTATAGCGGGAGTCGACGATTTTATTAGTACTTATTTAAGTGTTTTTAATGTAGGCATATTATGAGAAATGATGTTATGTTTTAGCCTTATCTATTTCGATTATTTAGTACTAAGTATGATTCGGATTAGTGAGATTATAAATCCCCCTCCCCCTTCGCCTCATTTATTTATTTTCCCAGAAAATAACTTTGCTATTTATTTCCAATAGAAATTTAAACTATAAGAGCATTTCCATTATTTAATTTGTATAATGTATTATTTAAAAAAAAAAAAAATCGTGCTGAATTTCCTCAAGGAGTGATAGGGGAAGTAGTAGGGAATCAAACTCTTTGATTTTGGTTATATACTATCTTATTTCCGATATCTTCATGTTATTGAAACAAATATGTACTATCATAACAATTAAACGTTAATGTCATTATGACAAAAGACAAAATGCTCTTAAGCTCGATGTGATTGTTTAAAGTATTACTTAGGTTGCAGGGACGGCTACGATCTCTTCCCCCGACTAGCTTTTTGAATATATTTTAAATTATTTTTAGGGTAACACTATTATTTAATTCCATCAGGTAGATAAATTATTACAATAATATTTTGAATTAATAATTTAAGGAGAAGAGTGTTGATAGCTCTAATGCGAGAGCGGAAATAGACGGAGGCTAATAGAGTTAATTGAGTTTACTAATTTCCTGTGAAATGCTGGTATTACGGGAAGTGATTACCACTGAGATCTCCTATTATGAATATAACCTTACGTGCTTAGTTATGCTTAAACTATATGTGCTCGGATTGGTTTTTGACAGGAAATAAGTTTCATTATAGACGATATTTAATTGTAATAAATACTATCCATGATTATGGTTTGAAGTATTCAAAAAGGTGAGTTAAAAAGTGGCAAGGGATAGATTAGGAACACATTTTTATTTATTCTTCAAATATAAAATTTCTCATTCATAAGTCGCCTGCCTGACCCTCCAGCAAAACAATGCGCGCCGACGGGAAGTGGAGTTGTAAACATTGAAGCCTTGCCCAAAAAAATACTATCATCATTCAGCCTTAAATGATTTCCCGAGCGAAGCCGGGTACCTTAGCTAGTATATATATATATATATATATATATATATATATATATATATATATATATATATATATATTTGTCTGTTACCGCTCTAGCGGTCGCAATTTTCGTTTCATCGTTACCAAACTCCATATTTAGTCGTTTTATGTAAAAAAAAAAGATCAAGTTCGTTAATGGCTGAAATCGGACCAGTGGGAGGGGGAGTTTAGAGGGGAGGATATTCTAAAATTCGAAATATTTCCGTTACTATACGTCGGATCGAAAAATTGTATGGAATCAATCTTATTGAAAATTAAGTTTACTAAAAATATTGTCAATACATTTATTCTCTATCTTGAATATTAACCGAGATATTTTCATTTTTATGAAATCGGGGCGGATAACGGATGAGAGTAAAACTTCACGTAGGAAATCTGCTTAGTTTACGCAGCCCCTGCGTGACGGACTTTTTCTGTAATCGTGTAATACATGATCAGATCAAACCAGAGTATGAACAAAATTAGAATTTTGTGAAGATTATGGTATGTTGTTGGTAGGTTATAAGCATGGTTGTGAAAGGTTATAAAACAACTAGTGATGATTGTGAAGTAGTGCAGTTATAAACAAGTCCAGGTTATAAACAAGGAAGGTAATTATTATTATATTTAAATTTTAAAATATATTGATTATTTCCACCAATAATTCATTCACATTTCAATTTATTTTGTTAAAATAAATTCTTAGAATGTTAAGAAACATTTAAAAGCATTTAATTTCCAACTTTTTTAATTTATACTTATTACTAATTAAGAAGGAAATTCACTTTCTTCACAAGTGAAGAAAGTGATTACTTTCTTCACTCTATTGCAAAATGTTTCACTTTCTTCACTCATTTCACTTTAGTAATGTTACCATTATTCAACGATTACAGAAAAAATGAATTTTAAGAGGAGCATCATTCTTCTTATCATATTTAAGCGTGTTCCGCTCATTCTGAAACAGAAAGTAATTCAATATCTTAAATAATGAAGAAACTGTGAGAGGCTCTCTGCTACACTAACAAATAAATTAAAATTTTATCTTCATAGTTCCGGCAGAGACATTTAGATTCAGAGTGATTCTTGCAACCTGTGTTATTACATTTATAGCATATTGTTGAATGTTTCTGGTCAGACTCTTTGCACAATACATCCTCATTTAGCTGTATTTCTGAATCTGCATCATGATCAAAACGAATTGACTGGTTGTCACTGTAACTACTCATTAGATCCTCATTTTCATCAGACACAGGATTCTGATTTCCATCATCTTCGTTTATATATGCCAACCAATCCTTATAATGTCTGCCATCCACAATAAAACCATCATTCGCCATATCACTGTGAATTCTTTAAACAACGTTTTAATAACGTACTTACTACCACGGGCCAAAAATGCCCCCTAAACGTTAATTAGAGAGACACAGGTAATCACAGAAACAAGCCGAAGAGGTTACCTGTTACAGCTGTTACTAAGGGGAGAATACATGGTACCTGGTGGCGCTACCTAGCAAGAAACCAGAGAAACCTTCATTTTTATTTTATGCTCCGGTCGTTTTTGACCCATAGTCTTTGTTCTTTTCTTTCTTACCTCCTCTCCTACTATTCCTATCCTCTTCTTTCGTTTTCCCCTACCATCACAACCCACCCGGTACCGCCAGATACCGGGTAACCCACAACCCTAGTTCTATTTACCCCCTCATCAACTCACAACACCCCCTTAAAATAGAACATCAGAGTGTTCAGTAGAAGGGGAGCTGTCGGGACAGCCATGGCAAGTCACTCTGTCTCCCAACCTCCATCTAATTCTCCTGGATCTCCGATAAAAAAAAAAAAAAAAAAAAAAAATAAAAAAAAAAAAAAAAACATGGTAGTGGTTAAAGGTTAACCCAGCTGGATGTTGGACCCCTTGTTTTGAACGAGGTTCTCTTCATGTTTTTTGCTGCGTGCACTTCAAAGATTTTACTCCTTTACTCCCATAAAAAGAAATTCAAATCTGTTTCTCGATTGATTTACTCAATTTAACATCATTTCTTTAATCGATTGATTGTATCACACTGGCAGTGAATATGCAATAGTTTTTTGACTAAATTATTTTTTGTGAGTTGAAAAGTAATTAAAATATTTATTGATCAATTACAGGCAATTGAACAAAGAAAGAAAGCCTTCAAAAAGAAACTAGTAGACGCCAAGAGTACAACTGGTTAGTATATTGAAAAGTTCTACGAAATAAATAAATAATATATACAAGCTATGATAATTATATGTCGCATTGTATTCGTTACTAATATTCTACATGAGAAAATGTTTACGCATTATTTGTAACAATGGAATTGGAAAACTTGTCTGATTATCCGCCCATTTGTTACTCAATTACTCAAAAACGGTTCGGAGAGCTTCTATGAAATTTTATATTTCTGAGTCAACTACCTCAAGGTACAACATAAGTTTTATGAGAATCCAAACTTTCAACTAGGAGGTGGGGGGTAGGAGTTTACTTCGACGAGAAAACACATATTCATCAATATCTTCATTAGTATTATGTTTATGGAAAAAATGTAAAGAACAAATTGTGGTTAGAATACCGACTTGGGTCCTAATTCGTTTTTTAAATTTATGAATAAGGAAATTTTGACTTTTTGATTTGGTGAACGGCATTTTTAGTGATTCACACATTTTAAACGGGTTAATTTAGCTTGCTTTGTTAGTTTATTTATTTATTTGGGTCAAATTTGAGTAGTTGAAATTTTTTATAAAAATATGTAAAGTTTGTACTGTGTATGTGTGTATATATACACACACACGCACGCACACACACACACACACACACACACACACACACACAACACACACACACTTATATTCGACTCTTAACCATCTGACGGTCACAATGTTTTTAAACATCTCTGTTATAAGGGAAATCAGCTATTGAGGTTGTACTCATGACGAAAATTTCGAAATTTTTCTTCAAATGTCCATCGATCCTACCTAGTAGATGACTAAAATGAGGTCCGTTCAAAACTGTATATATATATATATATATATATATATATATATATATATATATATATATTTGTCTGTTACCGCTCTAGCGGTCGCAATTTTTGTTTGATCGTTACCAAACTCGATATTTAGTCGTTGTATGTAAAAAGAAAGATCCAGAGGGGGAAGAGAAAGGGTTTAGAGGGGCGGATTTTCGAAAATTCGAAATATCTCCGGTACTATACGTCGGATCAAAACATTGTACAGAATCAATCTTATTACAAATTAAATTTACTATAAATATTGTTATATACATTTATTCTCTATCTTGAATATTAACCAAGATATGTGCATTTTTATTAAATCTGGGCGGTTAACGGACGAAGTGACGTTCCTGCCAAAAGCTAGTTCGGCCGTTTCATTAACTGCTCATTAGCATCTCGTGAAATTTCTCTATTGTAAAACTTCACGTGGGAAATCTGCTTAGTTTACGCAGCCCCTGCGTGACGGACTTATATGTTTAGCCCCCAATTTTAGTGGTCGCTGCTACCGATAAGCTTATGTATCATGAAACGTCTTCTTCTAAGCTTAAATATAAAATATTGTTTACAACGGGCCTTTAAGATTTTGATGTCATCAAATAAGACTTTATGTTATTGAGTCAGAAATGCTTACTAGAACTAAACCATACTCGATATTTAACAGATTCATTCTATACCAATAATCATATTCGTTAATTGCTGAAATCGGGCTATGAATAAGGGGGATTAGAGAGAGGGAAATTCCAAAATTGAAAATATTTTCGTTAGTATTAGTTGGATCGAAAAATGTTAAAGAACCATTCTTGATAAAATATTGATGCTATACTCGTACAATTATTGTTCAATGTATGTTTTCCTACTTTCTTGTTTTAGCCTTCAGGAAGCTCCTGTAATACTGCTCGGATTTTTACTTAGAAATAGAGGATATATGGTAAGATGAGATCACTACTGCGTCATACCACTTGAGAAATCTGCTTAGTTTGCCCAGCCCTTGACTGGAGAAAATTTATAATTCCTAGGATAGTTAAGCAGAACACAGTGATAATGCCAGATCTCGTGCTTCTCGGAATTATACTGTTGTAAAAAAACTTTTCAAATAATAATTAATCGATTTCTGCGAATCTCTAATTCTTAAAATTAATATAATCGATTTATTGAGTACTCAGATTCATTTATAATATTCAAAATCAGTATTATTACTAGTGAGAAAAATAACATTTTTTTTAGGAAACCAAAGATTTGCTTTCTTGGATCGACTCGTGGAACTTCATTTTGAAAGTCCAGAGAAACTGTCTGTTGAGGATATTCATGAAGAAGTCAATCTTTTCACTTTTGCTGTAAGTAAAATAAATTGCATTAAATAATTTGAAAAAGGCCTCATATTAAATTAGAGAAACAAAGAGGAATCATTTTTATCAAATTTTAATGGTCCCACTACATGTAAATATATATATTTTTTTAGGGCCATGACACTACTGCCTCTGCAGTTATCTTTGCTATGTTTCTCTTGGCGACACATCAGGATGTTCAGGTTTGGATAGCATATATATTATGAGGTGCCTCAAAATTGTGTTCTTGATAAACTTGGATAAAATAATTTACATTATTCGGGGTTAGGATAGGCCTGTGAATTAAGGCAATGGTCTTGATTCACTTGGTTAACTTAGGCTTCTTTCCCATTTGTGGAATAAGAATTTATTTAGTGACTAGCTCACTAAATAAAATTCTTAGTCCCACTCTGGCTATAGAAGTGACCGCCAAACTTTTAGATAACCAGTCCCAACTAGTCATAACAGCATAAAGTGTATGTTAATAAATAACATTTACATTCTACAGATTTTTATCGAATACCTGCTGCAATGGTCTTTCAATAGATTTCCCTTAAGAAAAATTATTCTTCATCTCCTGGGTACGACTTCAATAGCTGATTTCCCTCAAGAGAAATGTGCTAATTAACCACATTATTCAAAGCTTAAATACCAAATATTGTTTTCAAGAGGCTTTTATTATACGAGATACATGCAAATATGTTCTGGTGACCCCCCCCCCTCCCCTCCCCATCTTAAGTTCTTGGGCTAATAAAATTTGAATTTTATGGGATAAAAATTAGTCTGATTCATTATAAATCAAATTCATTGATATATTTAATAGTTTTTTAATAAAATTAATATGTTATTTGCTCATATAACAGTAATTGTTTTTCTTTCCAGTGAGTGGTTGGCAATACTGTTTGTTTCATTTCAGACGCTTCCCGATGGTAGGCTATTAATATTGACTGAAAGATTTCTTTTACAGTTTGTATTTATTCACGGTGGTATTGTGTTACCAGTATGTAGATTTTATCTATTATTAAACTTCACTAGGGGAATCTGCTTAGTTTACCCACCCCTTGCATAACGGACTTTATTCATCCTAAGGTTAGCAAGGGATTATCTGATTCCGCTACCCCTGGAACAGATGGCCGGTACAAAGCAAAAGTTTTTGACATGCGGGGAGTCCTATGAAATTATTTAAAATTTACATTATTGAAGATACTGATAAAATATTATAGTACGCCACACATTTTTAATTTTATTTAACACACATTTAACATCCCAATAGGAAAAAGCAGCGAATGAGCAATATGGAATATTCGGAAGTGAAAAAAGGCAGGCAAGGATAAAGGATCTTCAAGAAATGACTTATTTGGAAATGATAATCAAAGAAACCTTAAGGATTTATCCAAGTACACCAACTTTTACAAGGAAATTGTCAAAAGATGTAACATTGAGTAAGTAATTTGTTCTTTACGTTATAATAAATCAATATACTGGTCATTGAGCAGTTGGTGGTGGTTGCTAGACTAACTCCTTTACCATTCCTTTAATTTGTAATTAAAAAAACTGTATTGACATTGAACTGCAAAGTCACTTAAATATATTAACTGAAAATGCATAGGTTATAGTAGTGCCACAAGGCACTTAAAGTCTCCTATATCTGTCTGTATAATCATTGTATACGTAATAATAACAAATAAATAACAATTTCCGTTAAATGGACTTAATTCAGATTAAGAAATCAATGTGATAGGAAGAGCTTTATAGATTGTTTTGGACAAATACATATTTAATTAATGTTACTCTAAATAACAAAGTAAAAAACCTCTTTTATGTACATTTTTGCCCAAAAAATGAAATATCGCAGTTTACCAAACTTAATTAGCTTAATTGGCTTAAGCTATATGAGTGTGAACACAAAGGCCTCTCAATGAGGAAAAATATCAATTTTCATTTAAATTTGTTGAGGCATAAGATTTCGCCAATAACTAGATGGTTTGACTAAATATTTTTCTTAGTAAGTAGATCACACTATGTATATTTCCTCCTTTATTGTTCTCAGTTTACCAAGCGGCAGTAGGTGTTAGTAAAGTCATGAGGTAACCTATAAGGTCTTCATGAGCCTTTTCCTATTAACTTCATTTCTGAAGGGCTGTACAATTGTACCCTTTGATTTTCAATGCTTTGAAATTGTTTTATAAATTACTCAATATAATAAGAAAATACATTATAATAAATGATATAATATTATATTATTTATAATAATAATGTTATTATTAAATGTCATGCTATTAAAAAAACATGTGTTGGTAGGTAGTGGGAAAGTTGTACCTGCAGGATATAATGTTTTTATTGCGCCTATCTTTGTTCATCGCAATAAAGACTACTGGGAAAATCCAGAAGAATTCTGCCCGGAGAGGTTTGCTCCAGGGGTAGAACGACATCCATTCTCATACATACCTTTTTCTGCAGGCCCCAGGAATTGCTTAGGTAAATATTCATACATACAAACATACTTACTTCTCTCTCTATGTATTTGTGTGTTTCCATCCAATTTCTATTAATGGAGGTTCATGGCTATTTGATTTCCCTTAAAAAAAATCAGCTATTAAAGTTGTACTCATGGCGCGATTTTCAAATGCCCATGGATCCTACCTATGAGATGATGAAAATGAGGTCTGTTCAACATTGAGTGTGTGTTTATATATGTTTTGTCTAATTTTATGTCTTTAAACTAAATATCAAGTTTATTAATGGCAGAAAT
Source organism: Riptortus pedestris (assembly GCA_019009955.1). Taxonomy (NCBI): domain Eukaryota; kingdom Metazoa; phylum Arthropoda; class Insecta; order Hemiptera; family Alydidae; genus Riptortus; species Riptortus pedestris. The sequence goes on along the minus strand of CM032232.1, from coordinate 69,607,838 downwards.
CAGCCCACGGGGAGGTGGGATTTCAGAAATTCGAAAGCCTATTGGTAATAAAGATCACATTTGTTGTTGGCTGAAATTGACCTAATTGTTGTCCTATGATTTTTTTTGTAACTCAAATATTAGGCGAGTTATTCGTACTTTCTTGGTTACTCTCTCCTTTAAGCCCTTTTTTTCTATAAAGAATAGTGAGGATGACAAGGTCACCAGGGTCTCATATCAGAACATGGATTATCCCCTGCGTGACGGACTTTTTGTAGTTATGGGAGTTGTTACTATTGTAATATTTATCAGCTAAGAGAAAAATTGTTATGGAATACTAAAAATCTTTATTTTTTTATTGGCTAATGAATAACGTGGACCTTCATGCCTAAATATCAGTTTCATGGTTGATTAGGTAAATTGTCTTCAAATGAATATTTTTAATTTCTTTGTAATTTGTAAAACATGTGCTCTCAAGAAAGTATAGTAATAAACAATAATATTCCTTATATTTTATATTTATTTGTATTTTTAATAGGTCAGAAGTTTGCGATGATGGAATTGAAAATGTTCTTGTCTACAATATTAAGAAGTTGTAGGATTGAACCTGTCACAACTGAGGTAACATTAAGTGCAAACGTCATACTTAAGACTGAAAAACCTGTATTGTTCAAAATCTTTCCAAGAAACTAGTTACTTAGGAGATAAAATCTACTAAACATACATATTTCTCTGAATTCAATTATTGTAATCAGCAGGTAAGTTATAATTAGGATATCATAGAATTGAAGAACACCTGTGTTATATCAGTAAGAAATGATATGACTTGTTTAAATCCATGATTACAAAATAAAGATAATATTTTTTAAAATAAAAATAGGGACAAATTAGAAAAAAAACAATGTAATTGTAAAATTAACTCTATGGCTTTCACATTCTTTAACATGTCTGATGTTTAGATTCATCTGTATCTCTTATCAGAAATATGTTGTTTCTACATGAACTTAATAATGTCTAACAAATAAAAATGAATTACTTAAAATATTTTTTGTATATTTTATAATTGCAAGTATTTTTCGTTAAATGTATTATTTAATGTATTTTTGTTAAATGTATTATTTCAAAGTGATAAATAAAGCCTCTTCTATTAAATTACTTTCTTTTTATGTTTAACCCTTATTAGAACTCGAGTGTCTATGTCTATTTGCTGATTTTTATATATATTTTATACAATATTAAAGTCATAATAATATGTTATAACGAACGTTGTACCATAACTCACTAATATTAAAGTTGTGATTGTAATTTTATTATTTATGTTTTGGGAAACATTTAGTGTTTCTAACCTTTGCCTATCATTGCCATCAGCAGATGTGGTGTTTTCGCTTGTTCTAATATATATTTTATACTATATATAATGATTCATTCTAATAAAAGATTGCAATGAATCGGCAGTTGAATATGAAATTGTTAAACTCACCAAAGGACGCCACAAAAAAACGGGGTTGTCAACCATAAATACCAGATGACAGTATAATTACAACCAGGTAATTGAGTAAATGAATGGTAGGTTTGCAATACCTTAGAAAAGAATTAATGAGGTAAAGTTATGAGTACAACCTTAATAGCTGATTTCCCTTGAGGGAAATCTGCTAAAACGTGAAAACACATACTCTATCTAAATTAAAATCAAACTAATTACTAGATAAATTTCATATTTATATAACAATGGAGTGAAATACTTCCAACAGAGAAACTAGAGTGAAAATAACACAATAAAAATAAAAACCCAATGTTAATAATAATAATATGAAGGAGGTACCTGATTAGACAAGAGTAGCCTGAACCAAAGCTGCCGGGCGACTGAGGCTTAAGGTCTTTAGCAGATTTCCCTTAAGGGAAATCAGGTATTGAGGTCGTATTCATGACATGATTTTTGAAAAATTCCCTCAAATGTCCCATTGATCCTACCTAGTAGATGATGAAAATGAGGACAGTTCAAAGTTATATATAGTGGTAACAGACAAGGGGGTGTGTGTGTGTGTATATATATCTATATATATATATATATATATATATATATATATATATATATATACACACAATTTTTGTTCTATACATTTCTTTGTAATTCAAGTATTAAAAGAGTTATTTGCACTTTCTTGTTTTCAGCCTTGAGTAACCCCCACCCCTCCTCACAACCCTTTTACTCATCAGTTTTTTAGATAGAATAGAGAATATGTGTTGAGATGAGATCAAAAGTGTGTTCATCAGCAAGTAGGGAATCTGCTTAGTTTACGCAGCCCCTCCTTGATGGCATTTTTTGTTTGCCAGCAGGCACTGATGATGGAGCTTGGTCTCTCTGCATGTATTTAAGCGCTTGTAGAGGACCAGGCCTTTTTATTGATCCTGATCAATTGGTTCCTTTACCGTCCGGCAATCTCGTGAGGGTTCAATCACCCTTTATCTTAAAGATAAAAGTTTTCCAGAATTTTGAGATCAATAAGATTAAGATTAATAAGATCATTCCAACTGAATAATTAATTGGATACACCAAGGTACAATAACAATAATAACACAAAATGTCAAGAACCTACTAATGGTAAGCAATTGATTTTTTTTCCTTTTGCCACACAGAAACACTTTCAAGTTATGATTCATATTTCCGTACAGCACAAATAGATGTACAATATATATTTCAGTGGAATAATCACAAATAGATGTGCAGTATATATTTCAGTGGAATAAGCACAAATAGATGTACAGTATATATTTCAGTGAAATAAGCACAAATTGATGTACAGTATTTCCATCTAGGACAATAGACTAAATATATTGAAAACCACAGTCAAAACTTTCAGTTTCTCGTTAAATCCTTATCTGCTGGCTGGAGTTCATTGGACAGATCTTATCACATACATGCACCAATTGTGCATACATTTTGCAGAAAGATAATATAACATTAAAGTACCTTTTAAAAGTAGTTCTTAATATTTATAGTAATTTATTTTCCAATTCAAGGTTCTAATTCAAACTGATTGGAACTCCTGTGCATCTCCTTTGATCATAAATTAATATAAAATATTAAATATTTATTTTATTATTTAACACTAAACTAAGTAACAATTTAAGAAAGAATTTTCTTATTGAGACTGATCTATCTATAAAATTCTATCATCGTTTACTCTAAGCATAAAAAGCAATTTAAATCTCTTTTTACTGATAGATACAAGAAGCAATTATACTGAATATTATTGACAGGCTGTATAGGTTTTACTCTATGTGAATAAGTAATAGTCCAATATTTTATATTAATTAATCAATTACAGTTTATTGATCAAAAAAAGAAAATTTTCGTTGGCAAAGAAGTACAAGCCAAGAGAAACATTGAAAAGTACAATTATACAAATAAATAAGAAGTAAAAGTTATACTGATTGCTTATCATATTTCATTTGTTTCTAATTCCCATTTGAATAGAATAATTGAATCACTGAATATAATAATAATACATTATTCTATATCATAAATCTTTTTCTATAATTAACATAGGAAAAAGCAGCGAACGAGCAATTTGGAATATTCAGGATTGAAAAAAGGTAGCCAAGAAGCAAGGATCTTCAAGAAATGAGTTATTTGGAAATGATAATCAAAGAAACCTTAATGCTTATCCACAGAGACCATTATTCACAAGGGTGAATGATATAACTACGAAAGCATTTTGTTCATTATTACATTGTAGAAAGTAATTTAATCCATGAAGATTCATAATTCATGCTTGTGGAGACAATAACTTAAAATTAAACTTAGTTAAATTAAAAGCTCTAGTTCAAATCAATGGAGTGGCCAAGTTTATTTAACATTTATCTCATTATTTATCAGACATACCATTCCACATATATAAAATCTCGACTAATCCTGCATTGTTAATTTTGTCTCCTTTTATTATACAGTAATCACCTTAATTACATTTTCAAAACAAAATCTACATAATTCGCATTTTTGAATGAATCATATGTTTTAAATACAATAAATTTATATTTTTTAATACAACGCGTAAAAAAGAAAAAAAAGAAAAGACAACCGTAATATTTTATATTTATATTTTAAAAACCAATGAGTAGAAGAGGGGGGGGGGAGGGGGGTAATAAAGGCAGAAAGCAAGAAAGTTCGAGAATAACTCAACTCACTTGATTTACGAAAAAATGCATAGAATAACGATTGTAGAACATCATTAGTTTAACAAGATTGGTTCTCTAACATTTTAAGATCAGACTCATTATAACGAAGATTTTTCCAATCCCCCCCCCTCTAAACCCCCACTATTCCAGTTCCGATTTCAGCCAATAACAATACGATCTTTAGTGTTGACTGAAACAATTAAATATAGAGTATGGTATAGATCAAATAAACATATTGTTGCGAAAATTAAATACATGACAGAATTGGACAGAGATGATCACGTGTTTGGGGAGTGCGGGGATCAAAGGGGTGCCGCTATATGGTCGCGACCATCCTAGTCCCGACCAGTCCAGACCTCGAAGGGTCCAGCCAATTCCCCTTTGACGTATGCCAACGACCTATATAAAGAACCGGCCAGCCGCGAGCTAGTTTAGTTTATTCTCAGCTGTATTCCAGTGACCATCAGTACTACAGTGCACCGTAGTGTTTTTATGTGAAGAACAGTGTGGTGCCGTGACTCTGTAAGTAACAGTTTAGTTTCCGTGTTTAAGACAGTGCAGTGCCGTGTTTTTGTGAATTTCAGTGACCGTGAGTGAATTATTGGACTTTGTAATCTGAAGAACAGTGCCGCTATCAGTGCATACTGTGAGTAGTAATAAAGAATAATTAACCAAGTGTATAGTGCATAGTTAAATAAATTGTGCAGGGATAAAAACTGTGAAGCTTGTGTGTATTTAATTTTTTAATCCAAAATAACTCTAATAAACAACGTTTATTACTGATTTTGATAATAAAAACGTAACAATATAGATAATTTATACTTATGATATGAAAATTACCACCAGAGTTTGTTATTCTCTTTTAACGATAGAACAATTTTATTTACATACTAAGGAAACAATATAAAGGACAAAAATTTTATATTTTTAAATGAGTAATATAGATAAGAAATTAAAAATGAATGAATGTAACTAAATTGAACGTTTTTGCAAGCAGTGGGATAGTTTTACATGCATGATATAATGCTAATATTCAACCTATCTTTATTCATCGGCATAATGACTACTGGGAAAATCCTGAAGAATTCCGCCCGTAGAGGTTTACTCCAGAGAAAGAACGCCGCCATCCATTCTATATACTTATGTATTTCTATATATATCATATAATCCATTTTTACACCGTTTTTCATTTTTATCTACCGATGTTATCAGCTTACTGGTGGGGTACATCTCCATTATTGTTTGTCTTGATGTGATCGCTGAGGTGTAAGGTTGAATCTTTTAAAAAAAAATTATTCCTCCTGGAGAGGTGTCATAAAGAACACGAAACATGTAGAGGAAAATAAATCATTGGAGATAGTTCACGTGTTATTCATCTAATGCCCTTCGGCCATTTCTCCTTCCACGAAAATTGAATTGAGGTCACATTTATATGTTACACGAGCATATTTAACCCTTTAACAGCTAAGGAGGCGGGCGGAGAGTTGAAGCCAGTAGCTGGGGAGGGCCAGCCGGCTATCACCCTCCCAAGCTAAGGAGTGAAGGCCACTCTCCGCAGCTGCCTCCTTCAATACCTCACTCCTTTTTCCGACTATTTCTTAATGTTTTATTTTCTTTGTATGATTCTGTACTACCTATATCATTATTTCAAATAAATTAAAATGCTATTGTAATGAAAGATTACGTGATTTATGAAGGAAATAATGAACACGATTGTAATGATTTTCTTATCTTTTATATAATTTTTTTATTTGAAGTAATATTTTAATCATTTACCTTTTTTTTAATTTGAAGTTATATTTTAATTATTGTCATACCTCTCGGTGGAGACCGTCGTCATTGGCTGATGGTTGAGTACCGCTGGCAAGCGCTTTCGATGCGATGGCATCATCTTCAAGCCTGTTGATAGTGTACTGAGTTGCTTGTCCGTCAGTCAGTGGGTTTTAAGCTCTGTTCACCGTATTAGTTGTTTACGTTTAGTCCAGATCTGTTTACTTACCATTAAGATCTGTCACACGAGGGATGTTTATGTTCATGTAAATTGTTTTAGTGTGGTGGGTTGTTTACGTTTTGAATCGAGATCTGTTTATTTACCACTCAGATCTGTCAACGGGTTGTGTTAGTGTTCAGGTAAATTGTTATGTGTGGTGGGTTGTTAACGTTTTATTAGATCTGTTTACTTACCATTCAGAACTGTCACACGAGGTGCGTTTAAACTAGTGTTCAGGTAAATTGTTATCGTGTAGTGGGTCATTGTCCTCATCCGTATGGGTGTTTACATTTCTAGTGTTAATGTGTATGGTATGGTGTAATACATGATATGTAGATACGGGTATAATGTAATATTTGTGTCATTGTTATTATACATTAAAAATTATGTATCATAGAAAAATGAATAAATAAATGATTAAATACTATATGGAACTACCTGCGTCGTCGCTTTACCTGTTGGTAATCCTGGGTGATTCCGTCTGTTGGCGTCTTCCGTTTATTATTCCTTTTAAGAAGTTGTAGTGGTCTGAAGATCGTGTCCGAGCTAGTGTTGAGCTGTTCATTGATGATGTCTCCGTTGAATGTCCGTTGTTTGTATATCTCCATATTCTCTAGTATATCCAATCGTCGGCCTTTCGTTTGTCGGTGTAGAAGTTTCATGCTGTCGGCTATACTCGTCGGGTCGTGGCAATGGTCGTTCAGGTGGTTGGCGAAATTGGAATCTCGTTTGTTAAGTCTGAACGAGCGGATATGTTCGGTGTATCGCGTTTTCAATCTCCTTCCAGTTTGTCCAATGTATGTGTTGTTACAGCTGCACGTGAGTTTATATACTCCGTTCATATTGAAGATGTCCTTGTTCTCGATGTCATTTGTGAGCTTCTGCCGTAGGTTGTTGTTGGTTCTGAACGTAGTGTGAAGTCCTTCTTTCCGAAGTGCGTTTGTGATTTTATATGTATCAGGACCCGTGTCCTGGACATTTTACCCGTGTCCAGGACATTTTACCTGAACACTAACACACCCGTTGACAGATCTGAGTAGTAAATAAACAGATCTCGATGCAAAACGTAAACAACCCACCACACCAAAACAATTTACCTTAACATCAAAATCCCTCGTGTGACAGATCTTAATGGTAAGTAAACAGATCTGGACTAAACGTAAACAACTAATACGGTGAACAGAGCTTAAAACCCACTGACTGACGGACAAGCAACTCAGTACACTATCAACAGGCTTGAAGATGATGCCATCGCATCGAAAGCGCTTGCCAGCGGTACTCAACCATCAGCCAATGACGACGGTCTCCACCGAGAGGTATGACAATAATATCATTTATATTGGCGGTTCTAACCCTTTATATTTTAATTATTTACCAATATACAATAGCAGGTAGAAAAGGGGTGGGTTGGGTTTTCCAAGGAGGGAACAACAAAGATTCCACAGTTACGGGATCCGAACAAATATTTCCCTATAGAGACACCCCTGCAGCCTAGCGGCCGCTAGAAATATTTATTAACTCTCCGAGGATCCGCTAGGATGTACCACAGTCGGGACGAGTTATTCGTCTGGAGCTGGGAGCAGTAAAACAGTGGGAAAACGGTGACGAGATATCTCGTCCTGCGCGAGGGGATAGCGGATAGGCGGGGACGAGTTATCTCGTCTGGAGCTGGTGGGGTTCGTCTCCCTCCGACGAGATATCTCGTCTGGAGCTGGTGGGGTTCGTCTCCCTCCGACGAGATATCTCGTCTGGAGCTGGTGGGGTTCGTCTCCCTCCGACGAGATATCTCGTCTGGAGCTGGTGGGGTTCGCGTCCCTCCGACGAGATATCTCGTCTGGAGCTGGTGGGGTTATACTCCATAAGACGAGATATCTCGTCTTGAGCTGGTGGGGTTCGACTCCCTCCGACGAGATATCTCGTCTGTAGCTTGTGGGGTTCGACTCCCTCCGACGAGATATCTCGTCTGGAGCTGGTGGGGTTCGTCTCCCTCCGACGAGTTATCTCGTCTGGAGCTGGTGGGGTTCGACTCCCTCCGACGAGATATCTCGTCTGGAGCTGTTAAAGGGTTAAATTTGGTGGGGATGAGTTTTTGCAGATTTCCCTTAAGGGAAATCAGCTATTGAAGTCGTACTCATGACGCGAGTTTTGAAAAATTTCTTCAAATATCCAGTGATCCTACCCAGGAGATGCCGAAAATGAGGTCCGTTCAAAATTATATATATATCTATATATATATATATATATATATATATATATATATATATATATATATATATATATATATATATATATATTTATATATATACAATTGTAATCTCGGTCTGTACATAAATTTTTTTCGCGAAATTTCACGATAACTTTTCGTTTCACATGTCATAGACACCATAACTGCATTTTGTTTCTTTGGTGTCTGTTTGTTTGTTTATTTGTTTGTTTGTTTGGTACCTTTTCACGCATAAACGGCTGAACCGAATTTTATGAAATTTGGTATGTATCTTACTACTAACCCAACTTAGACTTTAGGCTATATTAATATCCTCTGAGACGAACAGGAGTAGGGGTTATAAGGGTAGCCAGAAATTAAAAATAGTGATATTTCGTATTCTATTGTTTTTCGTCAAATGTAAACATAACTAAAGTTGTTTATTAGCAGATTTCCCTTAAGGGAAATCAGCTATTGAGGTCGTACTCATGATGCGAGTTTCGAAAAATTTCTTCAAATGTCCCTCGATCCTACCCAGGAGATGAAAATGAGGTCCGTTCAAAATTTTATATATATATATATATATATATATATAATATATCCCATCATTATTTTTAGCTGGTGGTGAGGGTGATGAATGGTTAATCACAAAACTTTTTTATGGCTCCTCACAATTTTATTTCTTATAAACGCTGAGCGCTTTCGGGGACTAAATCCCCATCCTCAGAGCTACAAAACAATGTAACACCATAATTAGGAGTCTAAAAATCAGTTGTTAAAAATGTTTTACATAATTGGTCATATAACAAAAACGTCTATAACATTATAATTTTTTTTACAATAATAACACCTATATTCAAAAACACATTTACAATTAAAATATAACACATTAATAATTACTATTTAAACATTAAAATAATATTATAAGCAAAAATTACCGTCAGAGCGTAGGGCGATCCTATAGACTTGCTACCAGGCTAAACCCTGCCGATGCACTGAGGCCAAGGGGATCATTCCAAGCCGCTAGGGAGGGGGCAGAGACAAGTCTGGACATGAGAGACGCGTTTGTGTCAGTCTGCACATTTACATTGCCTTTATTTATGGCTTTTTCAAGTTTTATTTCAATAGCCTCCACCATGTCCAACAGGTAACCTTTAACGTCACTATGAATTAATTTTATCCGGTGGTCTCCAGCATAGTGGTTGTGCTCCTTACAGTGTGCATAAAACTCTGAGCCTCTGAGGAAGAAAACTAAACAGACAGGGCGTTAGAATAGCCTACAGAAAGAGGGCGTCACTTCAGAATTTTGTTTCTAAAATCAAATCTAAAATGTGTTATATTTTAATTGTAAATGTGTTTTTGAATATAGGTGTTATTATTGTAAAAAAAATTTATAATGTTATAGACGTTTTTGTTATATGACCAATTATGTAAAACATTTTTAACAACTGATTTTTAGACTCCTAATTATGGTGTTACATTGTTTTGTAGCTCTGAGGATGGGGATTTAGTCCCCGAAAGCGCTCAGAGTTTATAAGAAATAAAATTGTGAGGAGCCATAAAAAAGTTTTGTGATTAACCATATATATATATATATATATATATATATATATATATATAAAATTGTAACCTCTGTCTGTACATTGATTATTTTCGCGAAATTTCACCATAACTTTTCGTTTCACATGTCATAGACACCATAACTGCATTTTGTTTCTTTGGTGTCTGTTTGTTTGTTTATTTGTTTGTTACCTTTTCACGCATAAACGGCTGAACCGAATTTTAGGAAACTTGGTATTTATATTACTACTAACCCAACTTAGACTTTAGGCTATGTTAATATTCTCTGAGACGAACAGGAGTGGGGGTTATAAGGGAGGCCTGAAATTAAAAATAGTGATATTTCGTTTCCTATTGCATTTTCGGCAATTATGCACATAACAAAAGTTGTTTAATTTGTTATTTAGAGTAACTTTTGTAATATACACTTTTGTCGTATACCTAAGTATAAAGGCGTTTTACGCTAAAAATGATAGCGGAAGTCAACAATTTTATTTGGCACAAAAGACTCAACCGAACTAAACCAAACTGGGTATGTGAATTAGCACTAACGTCTTCCTTATAATAAGCCATACTAACATTTCTAGGGACGGGCAGGAGTGGGGGTTATAGGGAGGCCTGAAATTAAAAATAGTGATATTTCGTCTCCTATTGGGGTTTCGGCAAATATGCACATAACGAAGTGGTTTATTTTATTATTTAGTGAAATTTGCTCAACAATTCTTTGGAACTACAAGGTACCTCACCGGGAAAAACTAATTCAAATGTATGTTCATATTTTGTGCTTAATAATTCAAATCTATGCATAATGCACAGGAAACGGGAAATATGACAATATGTAGAACAGTGAAGTCTTACATAAAAAAATAATTTTATTATTAACAAATCCACAGAAACGACGGGTATTTAAACTAAACACTGGGACGGGTAAATGTCAAAATATTGTGCAAAGTAAAGCTTTGCCAAAAAAAAATACCATCACCATTAAGCCTCATATGAATTCCCGAGCGAAGCCGGGTATCTGAGCTAGTATATATATATATATATATATATATATATATATATATATATATATATATATATATATATATATTTGTCTGTTAACGCTCTAGCGGTCGCAATTTTTGTTTGATTTTTACCAAACTCGGAATTTAATCGTTTTATGTAAAAAGGAAGATCAAGTTCGTTAATGGCTGAAATCGGACCAGTGGGAGGGGGGGTTTAGAGGGGGGATTTTTGAAAATTCAAAATATCTCCGTTATTATGCGTCGGATCGAAAAATTGTATATTACCAATCTTATTGCAAATTAAATTTACTATAAATATTGTTATATACATTTATTCTCTTTCTTGAATATTAGCCGAGATATTTGCATTTTTATTAAGTGTAACGGACAAGCTATGGTCGCTTCAATTCGTTCCCGCCGAAAGCTAGTACGGCCGTTTCCGTAACTGTTCGGCAATCGCATGGAGATTTCTCTATTGTATAACTTTATGTGGAAAATCTGCTTAGTTTACGCAGCCCCTGCATGAGGTACTTTTGTAAATTGAGAGTGGTCTATATAGGATGATATATGAGATTATACTTGTGAGGTGAAAGCCAATATATATTGAAGTATTGTACAAGGGCTATTCGGAGAGCCTATTTCAGAGACATTTATGGTTAGTTTTTTTTTTTTGCGAAGCTAGGGTTGATGATGTTGATGGGACTTATTTGCATCTGATGGAAGGGTCGCACCTTGTATGCGGGGGAAATGGTTACAGTTGCCTCGGACATGTGTGGCTTGGTTTTAATGATGCTGAATGTGAGTACTCACGCAGTTTATTCATTTTGTTCTGGGTTCTTCTCCTTCTCCTTCCCCGCTTCTCAGCGAGATCGCCCGACGGACCCTTTTGCGCCTACTCGCACATTATGGGGGTTGCTTTTACTTGTGATGGTAAGAGTTGTCTCTGTATGTGCTGAGAATAGGGCTTCCACGCTGTTCCTGGGCTCTTCTTGCCCGTTCCTGTGCCCCCCTCGAGGCTTGATGCGCTGGCAGCGAGGTCCCCAGTCCCGGTGATCCTCGTAAACATGAGTGGACGGCGAGTAACGTCAACTGGCGCAGGCTTCACTCTTCACGGACATCAATCTTCCACGAACACCATATTTAACAGTTTCATTAACACTGAAAATATTAGGTACCGTAAAAATCCCTAACTTTGTGACAGGCTCCCAACTTTGTGACACTCAAGATTTTGGGCATACAGAGCACTCTAGCGGCTCTGGGGATTAATACTTATAAACAGGTGCCGCAACCTCTCGGATTCATTTCGGATCTTAAGATTAATCCCCAGAGCCACTAGAGTGCTCTTATGCCCAAAATCTTGAGTGTCACTAAGTTAGGGAGTTTTACGGTAATAGCTGAATACGGCCTAGGGGTAGGGGAGGGGGTATAGAGGGGAGACTAACTCAAAATAACTTGGTTAAAGTGAGAAGGATCAAAAGCTTAGATATAACCAATAGTGTTTGAGTTTCATATTTCTATAATTATTTTAAATACATTTTTTTCTCAGCTCTAATATTAGGCGAGTTATATGTATTTTAATGTTTTCAGCAACCCCTACTATAATCGTCTGATTTTTACTACAAGTAACTGAGTTCATTTAAAATTCTGTTGTGGTTTTTTTTTTTTTTGTTGCTTTTCTATCAAATGCATAGATACAACTATATTTCTAAAGGATTTTCCTTCTCCTAATGACTTTCCGGGTATCAGAACAATCATGAGTATATAAATAAAATAAAAATTGTTCAATTAGCTACAAAAATCAAGGCCTAGGAATTATAGTGGAGAGGTGCGTGGGAGCGAACAATCCAGTCAGCAATGATGGAAGCTTGGATGTACCTCGTTGTGGGAGTTATCCTGGTACTCCTCTACATCCTAGATAGGATCAGCTATCGCACGGGTCTTCCTGGACCCAAAGGCATCCCTCTTCTTGGGGTTGGGCCTAGACTAGCACTCTTGTCTAGAGTAGGTGAGGTACTTTTAAATGATAAGAAATTTTGATAATTTTCTCGTATTTCGCAAATAATATATAGGACTATAGCAGACACCCAAGACTGTTAAAAAAAATTGTCACAATTGTAATTACTTATAATTTTATAGTATAATAAATACAAGGTGTCCATGAGACGTACCCACCACAACCTTTTTATTATTTGGGGGTAGAGAATTGGTTGTAAAAACATTTAGCAGATTTCCCCTAAGGCAAATCAGCTGATGAAGTTGCACTCATGGCGCGATATTCTTATATATATATATATTTATATATAGCTTCGTTACCCATCCTTGACGGAATGGAATTGAAATAGTTTCCCAAGGAAATATTAACATTCGTTATTCATTTAGGTGTGTCGCAATTATAGCGATTCATACCTTTTATTGTCGTTATATACAAAAACAAAAGTTGAAAATACCACCTTATTAATATTATTTATTATCGTCCACTTTTAGCAGATTTCCCTTAAGGGAAATCAGCTATTGAGGTCGTAATCATGACGCGATTTTAGAAAATTTTCTTCAAATGCCCATCGATCCTACCCAGGAGATGACGAAAATGAGGTCCGTTCAAAATTATATATATATATATATATATACTAGCTCAGATACCCGGCTTCGCTCGGGAATTGATTTGAGGCTGAAAGGTGATGGTATTTTTTTGGCAAGGCTTTACTGTGCACAATATTTGACATTTACCCGTCCCAGTGTTTAGGGGTTATACCCATTGTTGGCATCTGTTAATAATAAAATTATTTTTTTATGTAAGTCTTCACTGTCCTCCATATTGTCATATTTCCCGTCTCCTGTGCATTATGCATAGATTTCAGTTATTAAGGACAAAATATTAACATAGATTTGAATTAATTTTTCCAGGTGAGGTACCTGATAGTTCAAATTGGAATGAATTGTTGAGCATATCAATATTTCTACTCAAATTACTTGCTCCACCCATTGTTCCTGGAGAAATGTATAAAACAAATGTTAATCTAAATAAAAAATTGACATACCGAGTTTTTTTAAGTTCGGTTTAATCGTTAGCGCCCAATGAATGAGCTGACTCCCGCTTAAGTTTATAGTGTATATCTCGTTTATACTTTGTTTAAAGACAAAAATGAATATGGCAAAAGTTACTCTAAATAACAAAATAAACAACTTTTGTTATGTCATATTTGCCGAAAAACGAATAGAAAACGAAATACAGCTATTTTTAAATTCAGGCCTCTCTTACAACCCCCACTCCTGCCCGTCCCTAGAAATGTTGGTATGGCTTGTTATAATGAAAGCGTTAGTGCTAATACATATACCTAGTTTTATTTATTTCGGTCGGGTCTTTTGTCCCAAATAAAATGGTTCACTTCTGCTATAGATTTTATCGTATATCTCGTATATAATTCGGTATACGAAAAAAGTGTATATAACAAAACTTACTCTAAATAACAAAATAAACAACTTTTGTTATGTTTATATTTGCCGAGAAAACAATAGGAAACGAAATATCGCTATTTTTAATTTCTGGCTTCCCTTATAACCCCCACTCCTATTCGTCTCAGAGAATATTAACATAGCCTAAAGTCTAAGTTGGGTTAGTAGTAATATACATACCAAGTTTCATAAAATTCGGTTTAGCCATTTATGCGTGAAAAGGTAACAAACAAACAAACAAATAAACAAACAAACAGACACCAAAGAAATAAAATGCAGTTATGGTGTCTATGACATGTGAAACGAAAAGTTATCGTGAAATTTCGCTAAAAAAATCAATGTACAGACAGAGGTTACAATTTTATATATATATATATATATATATATATATATATATTTGTCTGTTAACGCTCTAGCGGTCGCAATGTATGTTTGACCGTTATCAAACTTGATATTTAAACGTTTTATGCAAAAAGACAGATCAAGTTCGTTAATGGCTGAAATCGGACTAGTGGGAGGGGGGGGAGGGTTAGAGGGGGGGTTTTCGAAAATTCGAAATATCTCCGTTACCATACGTCGCATAAAAAAAAAAATGTATAGAATTAATCTTATTCTAAATTAAATTTACTATAAATATTGTTCTATTCATTTATTCTCTATCTTGAATATTAACCGTGATATTTGCATTTTTATTAAATTTGGGCCGATAACGGATGACAGTTTCCCGCCAAAAGCTAGTTCGGCCCTTTGCCGTAACTGTTCGGCTCTCGTGTGGAGATTTCTCTATTGTATAACTTCACGTGGGAAATCTGCTTAGTTTACGCAGCCCCTGCGTGACGGACTTTTTTACTACTGCGGCTATATGGGACAGGTTACTCACAGGTTACCATCCTTTTCTAGCCAGGGTGGGACTAAAGGTTTTATTAAATTAGTTCGTCACTGAATAAATTCTTAATTGCCGAGGCGGGCATTGAACTCGCCACTCTAGGTTTATCATGTGAGCCATCTTATTATAACACATATGTTGAAAAAGTCCGTCACGCAGGGGCTGCGTAAACTAAGCAGATTTCCCACGAGAAGTTTTACAATAGAGAAATCTGCCTAATAACAACTGTAGTAGTAAGAAACCTCTAAACCTAAAACATTATTTAGGGCGTAATAACCCAGTAGTTTCTAGCCCCAAAAAACAGTTAACCTAACCTCTAAACCTATTCACGAAGGAGGAATAGTTATAGAAACGGCCGCCAGAGCTCTCGGCGGAAAGTCCGAACATAAGCCTACTGGTGACCACACGTAGAATACAAATGCAAATATCTCGGTTAATATTCAAGACACAGTATAAATGTATAGAACAATATTTATAGTAAATGTAATTTGCAATAAGATTGGTTATATACAATTTTTCGATCCGACGCATAATAACGGAGATATTTTGAATTTTCAAAAATCCCCCCTCTAAACCCCCCTCCCACTGGTCCGATTTCAGCCATTAACGAACTTGATCTTCCTTTTTACATAAAACGATTAAATTCCGAGTTTGGTAAAGATCAAACAAAAATTGCGACCGCTAGAGCGTTAACAGACAAATATATATATATATATATATATATATATATATATATATATATATATATATATATATATATATATATATATATATATATATAATTTTGAACGGACCTCATTTTCGTCATCTCCTGGGTAGGATCGATGGACATTTGAAGAAATTTTTCGAAACTCGCATCATGAGTAAGACCTCAATAGCAAATTTAAAGACATCTTCTTAGGCTTTACCCCTAAGTGTGTAGTCCAACCTGCATGCTGTGTAGAACCAATCTTATTGCAAATGTAATGTTCCATAAAATTTATGTGAACAAATGTACATAACAACATTTAATGTTGTTATGTACATTTGTTCACTATCTTCATTATTAACCGAGATATTTGTATTTTGTAATTTTTGGTCTTCAGTAACCCCCCCCCCCCCACTCCTTCTACTTATGTCATATTATCCATAAGCTGTTGTATTATGAAGAACGTAATTTGACGCATAAATACCAAATATAGTTCTCATTGAACTTTTACTTTTTGAGACAAATGCAAATACGTGGCACACGTGAGAATTTTACTTAGTTTACGCAGCTTCTGAATGACCTTTCTATATCCTGATTTGATAACTTAGAACAACTAAGTTAAATTTCCTATAAATGTTGTTATATACATTTATTCTGTATCTCGAATATTAACCAAGATATTTGTTTATTTATTAAGTGTGCGCGGATAACAGACGACATGAGATGGGCTGATGTCAGTTCTATTGCTGAGTTTCCACCTAGAGCTAGTTCGGCCGTTTCCCGTAACTGTTCGGTAACTATGAAATTGGTTTAGAGACTCGTTACTACTACTGTTACAAGTATGCAGATTTCTCTATTGTAAAACTTCACGTGGGAAATCTGCTTACTTTACGTAACCCCTGTGTGACGGCCTTTTTCAGTACTCACTCCCGTAAAACATATACAAAACATTTCCCAAATCTATTCAGGCATTTTCATGAAACACAATTAAAGCGCCCAATTGGTGGAAGCCAAAATTTTAAAATTCATAATTTTAAGTAGCGATAAAGGTCTAAAATCGATTTTCCAACACAATTTATGCCATAATTGTTTTTAGTTAAAAGCAATACTACTTTTCCTTTTTGCACTATACGTGTATGACGGGTTATATTTCCTTTATGTAGCACAAAAAGTAAATTACATACATTTAGGTAATTATAAAGTTTTTTGCATAGGTGCTATAAAATTATATAATAATGAAATTCAGATTATAACAAAAACAAAATTAGCTTATAAATTAAATGAAATAAAATAAATGAAAATCCCAAGAAGTACGATCACTATTAACTTAATTAAAAATTAGCCTTTAATTAAGCAGTTAAAATTAATAATGAAAAAAAAAGTTAAAATTCAGTTACAAAGATTAATTATCTTTATTAGCCGTTTCGATTTAATTGAGTTAATAACCATTAAATATTATTTCGTTAATTAGCTCTTTACTATATTTGTGCCCATTGTCTGTGAGAATTGTTCTTAGTAATTTTTGAGCAATAAGGTGTTTTTTTAAAATATCGTCTTTCGGTCTGTTGGTCATTTACTGCTTGTGTTTATAATTTCCGGTTGTAAAGTTAGTCAAAGTGGTGATGTTAGTGAGAAATCGTACATGTTCAACCGCCTTTTCCGAAGTACTTGCACATGGGCTGCTGATTGTATTTATAATTTTAAATATGTGTAAGTATATTTTGTATTAGTTCCATGACAAGTGAGGATTTGTGTACTGTAGTTTACACAGATTAAATCGTCATCGATTTTTGGTTTTTTAAGTCTAAACCTTAGTCTGGTCTGTCCCATCGTTCTTGGCAACATTTAATTGTTCAGTACGTAAGATATTCTTCACATGTCTTTTTGAAATTTATGTGTACTTGTTCCTCGTGTGCAGCTTTCATTGATATTGTCCCCGCTAGTTTATTTTCACAGTGCCCTGTGTGTTCCTTAATCCAATAAAAGTATACTGTTATTTGCTCTGAAAGCAAAGGCTCAGTTAATAAGCTTTTGAATCGTTATTTTACAGTCTTTTTTAATGCATACTGGTGTTATGTATCCTATTCTTTTTAAAATTGCTAATTATTCAGCATAATTGTTAGTAAATTTTTTTCGAGTCGATATTTCAGTATGTCAGTCAATACGTTTTTATAGAACGCAAAAAATGAGCATTCTACGCCGTTTCCGTCTTTGTTTCCGTCGGCGTATATCTGTAGCAACGTGAATTTATTGGACTGAATTTTATTTGTGGGCACTGCCTATATTGTACCATAGGAATGTCGGCTCACGAATATAAAAGTCCACAGAAATCTTCCTAGCCGTTATAAGGGCAAACGGGTGGAAAGACAAGATTTCCAATTTGGATTTAATTGCTCTTAGAATGGTTTGAAAGGTACACTAAGTAAATTTCTCCAGCATCAACAAAATTATTGATTGAAAATGTTATAGAACCATTCTTGCTAAATAGCAAGAATGGTTCTGTAACATTTTCCGATCCAATTCATAATAATAACGGAGATATTTTTAACTATTCTAATACTCACCTCTAAACTCCTCCACTCCCCAACCTGTTCCTGATCCGATTTTAGCCACTAACGACTATGAACTTGTTTGTTGAATTAAATCTCAATTATGCTATAGATCAAATAAACATTATGGAGTAAAGAAGTTCAATCGTAATTTATGACGTCATCACACAACTTATAGGCATTTATCTCACATAATAAAAGTTCAATGAGAACAATATTTGGTATTTAAGCTTCAAATAGAGTGTTTCAGGATATAACAGTTTATTGTTAATATGGCAAGAGTAGGAGTGAGGGTTAACTGAATGGTGAAAACTAAAAAAATACATTCATCTCTGTTAAGAAAAAACTTTCATGATATAACAGCTTTCATAGAACATTCAATTTGAGGTAACATTGGTTCTAAACTTTTTTGATCCGACGTATAATAACAAAAGCATTTCGAAATTCCCTTCTCCCCCCCCCCGCCCTCCCACTGGTCCGATTTAAAGGACTCGATCTTCCTTTTTACATAAAATGGTTAAATATCGGGTTTGGTAACGATTAAGAAGGCTTGTAGGACTGGATGATGCGGTCACAGGGATAACGAGAAGGGTCTGTGAGGGCGGTACTCCGACCTCGGAGGCTACCTCGGTGGTGGGGGCCGGTCCCTCCAGTGCCCAAGCCTAGATCAGTTTCAAAGAAACCCTTACATTCTTTAGTTTTGGCGGACAGAGTGAGCTCGGTTGTGGTGGTACCTGATACGGGCAGTGCTAGGCAATCAGATAAGTGCGAATACTGCAATAGGTGGTTCATAACTAAGACAGGAAGAGGAAGACATGCGAGAGTTTCCCTCCCCAGTGAGTTTAATAAGACTATCGTCCTGGAAACAAACAAGTTTAATTGGAATACTGAGGAACTCCTGGCTTCTCGCAGAACGCCGAATAAGGAGTTTAGCTACACTGGATAGCTCAATCGGCAACTAGCATAAGGGATGCCAAATAGAACGTTTAGAGCCATATAATTTTTTAGATCCAACGCGTTTATTCGTGCCTCTAGACGTGACGGTGGACTTTGGATCCATTGCTTAACCTGCGCCGTTCCATTCTTTAGAGCCAGGTTGCTACTGAAATTGCTGACCTATAGCAGGAGCATCGCTTGAAGTGAGGCGTGGTTTGGGTGGTGGGTTGGTGACTCCGGATAATATTGTAAGTGTGCGTGAGCTTTATAGGCAATTATATTACTACCAAGCGACTTCGAATCCGCCGGCATAATGAAGTAGTTCGCTATGTTATAATGCGAGGATGGAGTGCCTGGTACTAGAATTTATTCGTTACCTCTATTGGATCCTTTCGCTCAGACGTAATTGTGAAGTGGAGGACAAGTGTGGCAATTATTGATGTTCATATCGTTACTGGAACGAGACCATTGGAGGATATCTTTTAGAGGAAGAAAGAGAAATACGACAGGTTGGAGCTGAAGAGGGCGGTTGCACAGCACGCCGAGATGGAGCCAGGCATGTCGGACAAAGGAGACATTTTATCACAAATGTGTTATTACAGCTCATGGGAATTCAGAAGTAAAAATACATTTTAATGTATATATTGTTATAGATATGTTCAAATGGTTTCGACAACAGCTTAAGGAGTATGGATGGACTATAGAGGCTAATATAGCTGGCTTCAGAACAGTCTTCATTGCTGATCCAGCAGATGCTGAGGTCTGTATTATTTTCTTTTAATTTAATGTACTTAAATAGGTTTTTTTCCTAATTGTACTGTGTACCAAGTTGAGTCCACTATTGCACCCGCTTTCCTGGGTACTTGTTACCGTAATAGCATTATTAATCTGGTTTTTTTTTACCTTTCCTTATCTTAAACAGTTCATAATTCCGAACACTGTCGTCGGCTGTTGGAAGACAAAGAGAGATCAGCAATTGTATTGTTCACAAACGTTGTCCATTATTTTTGGTGTATAAACTATTTTTATTTTTTTTTATAATTGCCCTTCTATATTTTGAATTCGCCCTCGGTTTTCCGGTATAGTAACCTGTGAAATATTCTCTGTACCTGCCCCGACTCTTGGTGTCGGTTGTATCTCAGGTACACTCTCTCCTGCTCTGTGTGAATCCGTCCCATGACAATAAAAGCTGGAGTTGTCCATTCATTTTTGCCTCCCCACCCCGAGGTGTGTTTGATTTAATAATATTAGGTATTTTTTTATTATTACTTATAATTTTACCAATCGTATCAAATTTTTCTTCTTCTTCATTGCATGTTTTAGCGTATTTCAAAAAGAATGAAATGAATAGAAAAAAAATGAACTGAGGCTAATTTTTGTTAAGTTACTAATGGCATGCAAAACTTAATAACAAATTAAACAAAATAAATTATTTGTTTATAATAATTTATTTTATTGCAGCGAATTTTGAGTGATATAAATAATACAACAAAAGGTAGTGAGTATTTCGTCTTGCGGCCTTGTCTAGGCGATGGACTACTTTTAAGCTCTGGTGAGTAAATTAACTTTATTCAAGATATATAAAGGCAATTCATGGTAATGACTGTGCCACCCTGAGCACGAACTAAACATTATAGAACTGTAGTCTCAATAAAAAATATTAACAAAATTATCATCTCATTTAGTTGAGTTTCTGGTTGGATGTAGAACCGTTAAATTACCCTTTACCTCAAAAGGAAAAGGTTTCCCTGAATTTTCTTTAAGTATAGATTAAAAAGGTCATTATGAATTATGAGGTACAGCATGAGACAATAACAATAATAATAAAAGAAGCCGAGAACCTACGAAGCTAACTCATAGATTTCGTGAACATTTTCACCACGTGATTTATATTTCAGTGGAATAAGACTTCAGCAACAATAAGCACAAATAGATGTACAGTATTGCCATCTTGGAAAATAAACTAAATATATCGAAGCTGGAGGGCAAACCTCGAAATTCAACGTCACGTAGAAAGTGCGTGACTCTCAAAGAAAATAAAGAATGGTTTACCGCGGGACTAAGAATCTCCAGTTATAAGCTTAACCTGATTTGGTATTCTAGCAGGTGGAAATGACTTCTAATGTAGGTAGAATGAAAGAATTGGCTAAGCTACCTCTGTAAGAATTTATTAACTTTCGATGCAGTGCATCATCGTCAGTGCCCTAGGGTTCTGGATGTTTACCTGTCGGCTCTTAGAGTTAGACTAGCCCAAGGTATGTACGTATGATGTGAAGTCCAGCTCCAAGAGCCGTCAGGTAAACATCCAGAACCCTAGGGCACTGACCATGATGCACTGCACTGCATCGAAAGCGCTCTGCCGTTTTAATTAATTGTTATAGTAGAAGTGTAGCCAATTCTTTCATCCTATCTACATTATAAGCTTAAAGCTTTACATGCAATTAATACCAGTTCACGTTCTCTTCCGAATAGCTTCTATATTTATTTAAAGAAATATGGACATTTCTATAGTCGTACCTTAGATGCAGCTAAAAAAAAAAAAAAACTTCACTGCACAAAGGTCGAAATTAAAACTACGAATAGAGATCATAGTGCATTCAAGATTAAATCTGAAAGACAAATATTTTCTGGTACAGATGTCGTGAACTTAATTTACACTATTTTAACATAAGAAATCGAGCTTTTCCCTAACAAAATCATCAAAGGTCTCTCTGCTAAAGAGCAATGCACCATTCACATTAAAATCGATATATTTATACCAAATAACCGAGGAAGTCTATGTCTTATAAATTCATTAAAGGTAATATATCAAATATTGCAACAAACTTAACAAACATTTTTGAAGGAAGTTTCCCGGAACTACTTAAACTAGAACTAGACTAGAGTAAAACTGCACTGAACTAGAGCAAAAACTATATTCAAAAAAGGGGATAAACAGTTTGCTGAAAATTACAGACCTACATCCCTCCCACCGCTATTCTCGAAAAAATTATTTTTAATCAGCTAATATTACATTTCATAAAGCATGATGTCCTTGTACCCCAGCAATACGGTTTCCGCGATGAAAATATCTATTACTTCGGCAACATATGATTTTCTGGAGGATATAATTCATTCTCTCGATAGAAATCTGAGCGTAATTCCAATATTATGAATAAGTTAGAATATTATTGAATACAAGGCATTGTTCATGAACTTACCTTTCACTTTTATTTCTGAACTGTAAACAGAAAGTAGAAGTTGATGATATCAGTGGATATACAAATTATTTCATAATGTCAAAAAAGTACTTCTGGTGCTCCCCAAGGTTCAATATTAGGCCCATTCCTATTTTTAAAATACATATAAATGGCCTCCCAAGCTAATCCTGAACTAAAAAAATCTATTCTTTATAATTATAAAAGTATAATTATAAGATACAGACCCAAAAAGTGTTTATAAAAGTTATACAATTACTTATTATTGATTATAAGAGTAATATAATTCAGTATAATTATAGAAGTTTCAGCTCTGTTGGTATTCAATCATAACCTGATTGGTTAATGGCAAATAAGCTAGCTATGAACGGGCCGAAAACAAATAGTTTTTAATTAGTTATTGTTCATTTTTAAATTTTCTTTTAATTCCACTTTTTTTTTTCTTTTCACAAGTAATATCGCACAGCAGCAACTATAAATATAAAAATGAATTTCAATTAACAATTTGGATTACTTTGGGGAGTGACACCAAACAATTAAATAAATAAATAACAACATTAGCATTGTATTAATGCACACTAAAAATAATAATAAAAAGAAGAATATAATGACTTGTAAGTGATTAAGGAAAAATTTTAATTAATTTAACAGGTAGCAAGTGGCAAGAAAGGCGAAAGCTCTTGGCTCCAACATTCCACTACAAGATTATCGAGGATTCCATAAATATCTTCACGCATACTGTGGACCGTTTGGTTCAGAGCCTTCTAGATACGAATGGACAGGCTGTGGCTGTCATAGATCTAATTAAAACATCTGCTTTGGAAGCTATTTGTGGTAAGTAACTATTAGTTGATACTTGAGGATAAAAAGTAGCAAGTATCAGCTGGATCTTGCAATTTCAAACATTCTATTAGTGCATAGTTACACCTCTGCTTATTAGATACTACTATTTATAGTCATTGCTAGTTTAACATTATTATGTCTTACCTAGCAGAGACGCCCGGAAAAATAGGGAAATATCTAGACCATATGTGGCCAACCCCCCGGCCCGCGAGACATTGAGAAAACCCAAACAACAATAATATTACACTACTAACTCCAAATGAGGAAGTTGAGGAGAGATTTGTGCGTTTGACAGTACTTATAGAAGCGAAAAGTTCTTTTCATTGATTAAAGTTAATAAATCATAACATCGTACAAGGCTGGCTGACGATAATTTGGAAATTTTTTTTCGCCTTTGTATAAACTGAATTAATCCAAACATCTATGTACACGTATTAGTTCCCCAAATTTATACTCATTGATTGTAGCATGTTGTACCTAATTTTTTTTCATTTACTTTAATAAATTGTATTATAATTGTATTGTTGTTATAATTTCATGGCATATATATATATATATATATATATATATATATATATATATATATATATATATATATATATATATATCGTTATGAACACTACTTTAATATGCACTACTTTTAAAAGCGGCCCGCAAATGTGTTTCCACACTGAAGTTGGACCCGCAACATGTCAAAGGTTTCCCACACCTGATCTAGACCATAGAATTAGGAGAAGCAAGGACGTCCATCACCTCTCCTCCCAATAATTCCATTTACAAAATTAAAAAAGGAAAAATAAGTCAATAACAAATAATCTACATGATAATTATATTGGTACGTTCAAACAATACTTTACAAAATAAATTTGCTAGCCATTAGCAGCCCCTATATACTTTTATAAATATGGTGTAGGATTGGGTGTCTTCAAGTCCTTAACAGCTCTCCTTACATAATTATTATGTTATAATAAATAATAGACTACAGAATAGAGTCCAGGAGTGCATTTGGAGTCACTTAAGAGACAATTAATATGGAGCAGAGCATACTTAACATTGATAACAGTTTGATCATATAATACCTATCATCATTGGAGTCTTATTGCTTTTCGGGCAACCATGTTTCACTGGCCATGGGATATTGAGATTCAACTTACAAGCCCTGGCACTCACTTGCACTACGAACATCTGAACAATTCCAGAAAATTATCCTATTGCAGCTAGCTCCAACTAACGTTTTTCAGAAGCTGGAGATGTGGAACAAGGATCAAGAACATTCAACCATAGATCGCCAAAGATTTTACAGCCCGAAAAGGAAATCCTTGTTGCTCTGAACACAAATACCCAAACTACATGGCATTCCATAAAGAGGTTAATCGTTAACAATACTGAACAGAATAGTAGTCAGAAAGTGACTCCCTGTTCCCCTTCAACAAATGGACAGGTCGAGAGGTCAAGTGGATGTTGCTCGCGCTCCTCTACAGCTAGACAATTTATTCTATTGCTGCTAGCTCTGGCCCTTTCTTAAACGGCCTGTAAAAACCTTAAATCATAATGCTGACACATCTAAAGGGTACATAAGAAAGATTTTATACTGCCTAAGAATTGACGGATTTAAGATTTACACATGGGCACTTAATGGTTAAATTTGATAACCCACTTAGTGAACATTGTACTGTTGAACTTAGCATAAAACACTTATTGCCTGTCTGCAAAGAGGTGAGTTCCTAAGTGATTGTAGAACTACTGAGTATAATCAGTATGTATTCACCTTACTTGCATATCTACAAGGCACGAGATGATATAAGATCATTTCAAGTAATGGAAAACCGCACACTTGAATTATTTGAACCTCGAGCGTTTTGAGCAAGTAAATAAGTGCGAAGGAGCTAATTAACTCGTAAATATGGTTTCATACAAAACAAGTAATGAATGCATCACTAAAATACCGAATAATATAAAAGAATAACACATCAAGAAATATTCCAGCCGAAATTCTTGATTTGTGCTCTGGTCATCAGTTGCTTTGCAATTTTATAGGTTTTAAAACAGGACAGGGAGATTGATGATATTGGCACTTTGCTTGCAACACGTTCAATTAAAAAAATAAAGAAGCCAATTTACGTAATTATGGCTAATTGGGATGTGAGGAGATTAAAAAAAGTCCGTCACGCAGAGGCTGCGTAAACTAAGCAGATTTCCCACGTGAAGTTTTACAATAGAAAAATCTGCCTAATAATAACAGTAGTAGTAAACAATCTCTAAACCTATTCACGAGGGACGAACAGTTACGGAAACAGCCGCACTAACTCTCGGCGGAAAGCCGACCACACGCACAATACAAATGCAAATATCTCGGTTAATATTCAAGATACAGCATAAATGTATAAAGTAATATTTATAGTAAATTTAATTTGCAATAAGATTGATTCTATGCAATTTTTCGATCCGACACATAATAACGGAGATATTTCAAATTTTCAAAATCCCCCTCCCACTGGTCCGATTTCAGCCATTAACGAACTTGATCTTTCATTTTACATAAAACGATTAAATTTTGAGTTTGGTAACGATCAAACAAAAATTGCGACCGCTAGAGTGTTAACAGACAAATATATATATAATTTTGAACGGACCTCATTTTCGTCATCTCCTGGGTAGGAGCGATGGACATTTGAAGAAAATTTTCGAAAATCGCGTCATGAGTACGACCTCAATAGCTGATTCCCTTAAGGGAAATCTGCTAAAATATATTCAGAAATAAATGTTGGTGATTCGCCAAGAGAACTATGTATTATTGATCAACCACAGTACTGGATGGCTGAAATTTAAAAACCATTTTAAAACAAACACCTGTTCATATTTATGTATTTTATGGGCTACATCTAGTTGAAGTTTAATGTTTTAATACATTTTGCAGTATATATACTTGTTAACATTTGTTTTCTGTTTTGTAGAAACAGCTTTAGGAACGTCTATGGCCAGTGAAGTTAAGGAAAAAGATGAATACCTCACGGCGATGAAAAGGTATTTGTATAAATGGTTAAAAAAAAAAGGTCCGTCACGCAGGGGCTGCGTAAACTAAGGAGATTTCCCACATGCTGGTATAACACACTTGTGATCTCATCTCACCACTTGTTCTCTATTTCTATGTAAATAAGGGAAATCTGCTAAAAACCATTGAGTAGAGGGGTGGACTGAAGGTTGAAAACAAGAAAGACGAATAACTCATTTAATACTTGAATTACGAAAAAATGTGTAGAACAATAATTAAAGAGCACTGAAGTGTAACAAGGTCGGTTGCATAACATTCTTCGATCCGACTCGTGATGAGATCTATTGAATGTTAGAATCCCGCCCTTCTCTAAACCCCCACTAATTCAAGTACGATTTCAGCTATTAACACATATGATCTTTAGTGTCGACTGAAACGGTTAAATATTCAGTATGGTATAGATCAAATGAACATTTCTGAGTTAGAACGTAAAATCTTAAATGACGTCATCACAAAACGTATTTGCATGTATCTCATACAGTATAAGTTCAATAACAATATTTAAACATAAAATAATTTTGTTTTTTATAAAACTGCTTATTGTTATTGATATGAAATGAGTAGGAGTAGAGGTTTATTCAGGGTTCAAAACTAAAAAATGCAAATATCTCGGTTAATATTTATGATAGAGAAAATATGTATATAACAACATTCATAGACAATTAAAGTTTGAATAAAACTTGTTCTATACCATTTTTCGATCCGATGAATAATAACTAAGATATTTCGAATTTTCCTCTCCTGTAAACCCCCCCCCCTCCCCCACCAACCTCCCGATTTCAGCATTAAACGAAGCTGACCTTAAGGTTTACATAAAATGCTTATATATCGAGCTCGGTGACGATAAAACAAAAATTGCGATCGCTAGAGCGATAACAGGCACACACACACACACACACACACACACACATATATATATATATATATATATATATATATATATATATAAAATTGCAACCTCTGTCTGTACATTGATTTTTTTTCTCTAAATTTCACAATAACTTTTCGTTCCACATGCCATAGACACATATCTGCAATTTTTTTCTTTGGTGTCTGCTTGCTTGTTACCTTTTCACACTTAAACGGCTGAACCGAATTTTATGAAACTTGGTATGTATATTACTATTAACCCAACTTAGACATAAGGTTATATTAATTTTCTCCTAGACGAACAGGAATGGGGGTTATAAGGGAGGCCTGAAATTAAAAAAAGCGATATTTTGTATAGTATTGTTTTTTCGGCAAATATGCACATAACAACAGATTTAGAATGACTGATATTACAATTAAACCAAAAAATGTTGAATTAGGACAAGATGCAGGAGCGGAAGTTGTGAGGAGACAACACAGTCGGCAACTGTCAGACTGGGTTTTGATCCGGCCGACTTGGGTCGGCTTTGGCGGGAAGAGGTAGATGATGCTTAATAATTGAAGGTACTGGTGATGCTTGCTTTAAACTAGAGATAAACATTAAATAGCGTGTTTATTCGAACAAATCAATGTGAATGGGGGTTGAAAGTGCTACGGAGGTGCCTGCTAATTATTAACATTGCTCCCATAATATGTTTCACATAATAGAGTTTGAGTAAGAACTATTGTGATAAAAATTTTCTTTTTCAGATATATATTACAGTATTTTTAATAATGGTAATTAAATACGTAAAATAGATACAATCGTTGTGCTAGGGGACGCTTTTGGGGAAATAAATTTGTATTCTTGGAAAGTTTCTAATAAAAATGCTGTCCATATTTATGATTTATATTGTAAACAGTAGTTTGAACAATGAAGAGGGACATTCACCGGGAACTATTTTTTTCTTTAACCTTTTTTTTTTATTCTTTGAGACAAAAAAAATTATATAAGTGTGCAATATAAACTGAAGTAAAGACTTGAGTCGGAAGTGTAATCATATTGTGCATTCTAAAGCCAAAAGTAACTATCGTCATTATTCAGACTCCACGAGAAATGCAGTCATGTTTTCCCGAGCGAAGCCGGGGTACGTTTTATATATATATATATATATATGTGTGTGTGTGTGTGTACATATACATACATACACACTCGGCAACAAAAAAACGGACACTACATCTTTTTTATTTTAAAAGCAGATTACCTGTATTGTTTTTGTTTTTGTGGGGAATCCGGTTAATTCTGAGTAAGTATGGTCTCTGCCCATTGAACTAACTCCTTCTGGGCTAACAGGGGCTCTAAAAGAGGGGCTAAAAGAGATAAGGCTCTCATTTGACTGGAGACTGCTTTACGTGACTCTACTCTCTTAAACTGTAAGTTGGTTTTTGCACCTTTGAGCGTCTTTATTTTTTTAACCACGAGTTAAGACTCATTATTGAACTTTGTTTTTCCCTTATAGTCTAGGAAAATGCTTTTTCTCTAGCAGTGGAGGTAGGCCGAGGTGATACCTTGGCAAGGGGTCGATACATCAAATTATCTCCGCTTTTAGGAGTCGCATTGAAAAATGTTATGCAATCAAAATTGCTAATCTATTATGTTCTACTGTCGGTGTGATGGACTTTTAAAATTAGAATATAAATAAATTCGTAAGATCTTATAAATGATTGCTGTGACTTTTGAAAAAGCACCCTTTATTTTAACCTTACTTTCTATTGGCACAGAATTAACTGATTGTCTATTTTACAGTCTTACATTAGAGGCAACTGAGTGGTTTTTCAGTTTCTGGTTACACCCTTATCCAATATTCCGCTGCAGTTCATTGGGCAGATCTTATCATAAGCATGTGTCAATAGTGCATGAGTTTAGCAGAAAGGTAATAAAACAATTAGTTCTTGATATGTTTTGTAATTTATTTTCAAAATCAAACTGATTGGAATTCCTGTGCACCTCCCTTGATCATAATTTGAATCATATTAATTAATTAAATTGTAAATATTTATATAATTATCTAATATTAAGTAAAATAATAATTTGTGAAAGAATATTCTGATATTGTGTGATCTGCCTGCAAACTTCTACCATCCTTTACTCTCAGCATGAAAAGCAATTTAACTCTTTTTACTGATAGATTAAAGCAATTATACTCATATTGTCAGGCTGTATGGATTCGAATGTCAGCAAATAAGTAACAATTTTTTATTTTGAGTAAAAAATTAATTAAAATAATAATTAATCAATTACAGATTTATGAAGAAAGGAAGAAAGCCTTCGTTGACAAACAAGTACAAGCCAAGAGAAACACTGGTTAGTAAGCTGAGAAGTATAAGTAATAATAAAGAACTAAAAGTTATGCTTATTACCTATAATATTTCATTCGCTTCTAATGACCTACATGAACATATATGTTTGTAACTAGTCAAGTACTGCATTTTTCAATTAAATTAGTTTAGAAGAGATAATAGTAACTTCTACCATCTCCTGTCAGATCTCGTTATTATTTTTAGTCTTATTTTAATATTGTAGAAACCCTAGAAAAACATTAATTAAATCGACCCCAGCAAGGCTCTACTTCTTTAAATTATAACTATTAAAACGGATCTAAATGTCTTAATACATTAAGATCTTTAGATCCCTTTTCCCATTTCCAAATCAGTATTATTTATTAATGAAAAAATAACATTTTTAACAGAAAAGAAAAAAGTTGTTTTCTTGGATCGACTTTTGGAAATTCACTTTGAAAATCCAGAGAAGCTGTCTGTTCAGGATATTATTGAAGAAGTAACAGTTTTCACTGTTGGTGTAAGTAAAAGTAAATTACATTAAATAAAGCAAAAAGCTCTATTTTTAACTAGTAGCAAAAATGACTAACATTTATCAACATTGTATTGGTCTCAATATTATTTTTTTTTAGGGTCATGACACTACTGCTACTACAATAATGTTTGTGATGTTTCTTTTAGCGATACATCAGGATGTTCAGGTTTGAATAAAATAATTACATCACTGAATATAATAATAAAACATTATTGTACATCATAAATCTTTAAACATCCCAATAGGAAAAGGCAGCGAATGAGCAATATGAAATATTCGGAAACGAAAAAAGGCAGCCAACGATGAAGGATATTCAAGAAATGACTTATTTGGAAATGGTAATCAAAGAAACCTTAAGGATTTATCCAAGTACACCATTATTTTCAAGGAAACTGACAACTGATTTAACTCTAAGTAAGCAATTTGTAAATTATTGTTTTGTAGAAAGTTTAATAATTCATGCTTGTGGAGATAATTACTTAAAATTAAACAAAATAGTCACATTAGAGTCTCTAATTTAAATCATATGGAGTGGCCAAGGCCTAAGGGGTAGTTTCATCTAACTTATCATTTCACATATATAAACCAGGACTTATCGTGCATTGATCAGGCTCTCACATTGATTAATATCATTTATATAATATATTGAATAATAAATGATACATTAATCATCATAATTACTTTCAACTAACTGATATTATTTCTTTTCAAAACTCATAACTATACAATTCGAATTCTTGTCTTATGTTTTATTTGTATTTTTAATATGTTATATGTTTAAAGGAAGAAAATGAAAACAAACCAATTGTAAATCAACATTTGTTAGAGTTACAACTCTGTTGATTCTAATTTAAGATATTTTCTTAGCCGCAATACAGTCGTAGACAAACTTAGATTTTTTTTTTAATAAAAATTATTTTGGTCACTACTTCAGGGTTTAGGTCGGGTGAGCGAGATGGCCAAGCGTTGTCACATTCTTGTGTCCATATTCGAGCTCTGATGGTGACAGGGGCTTTGTTAAGGCAAACTTTCTAAAGAGTACCTCCTCCGATTAAAATAGTTTTCGACACCTAGCTGCCCACTTTCCCATGCCACTCATCGGTTGTATAAACAAACTTGATGACATGTAAACGACAAAAGGATGAGCATTACTGCTACCGGAGTCTGTTACGCTACATTAATGGTAGACAAGTTTTCTACAAATTCTAAGAAACGTTTGATACATAAAGAAAAAAAAAAACTTTCGCTTCAAATAGAGAAGGAAAAGAAATTTATCTTACCAAGTTTAGTGAAGTAAATGAGTAAAATAGATAATAAAATGATAAAAGGGCTCAGGTTAGCCGCATGAGTTAAAGCATTGGCTTTAATCTCACATGGTAAACCTAGAGTGGGGAGTTCGATTCTCGCCTGAAAAATAGGGAATTTATTTAGTGACGAAATCACTAAATAAAATCTTTAATCCCACCCTGGCTAGAAAAGGGTGGTAACCTGTAGATAACCCATCCCAATTAGCCAGAGCAGCAAAAAAGTGGACATTAATAAAATAATTTAATTTAATTTAAAATTATAAAAGGTTTGTTACTTAAATGAATGTTTTTCAGGTAGTGGGAAAGTTGTGCCTGCAGGATATAATGTTGTTATTCTAGCTTTCTTTGCTCATCGCCATACCGACTACTGGGAAAATCCTGAAGAATTCTGCCCGGAGAGGTTTGCTCCAGGGAAAGAACGACATCCATTCTCATACTTACCTTTTTCTGCAGGCCCCAGGAATTGCATAGGTAAATGTTCTCATATATATATATATATATATAACAAACAAATTAAGCTGCCCCCTTTTTGGGGGATACCTATCAAGGTCAGCCTCCTTATCTTCCTTAATTAAGGTAATTATATCCATTTTATATAAATATCTTTTCTGTTGGGGATGCTCCTAAGGGAGTCTAATTAACCTAAGTAAGTCTAATTTTAACCTAAGTAATGTCTTATTTCTTCAGTCTTTATATTCAGATCTTGAAAGTATTGTTCAGTAGACTTGGGTATAATTCCTCTTGATCCAAACAGTAACCCTTTTACTGGCCAATTTTCTACATTGTATTTTTCTTTAAAATATGGACAGCATTGGGTGTAGATGCCTATTTTTCTAAATTTACTTCTTGTTCTTGCTGCTTACTTGTTTCGAATCTTACTGTTCGATCAATAATTGTAGCCTATATATATATATATATATATATATATATATATATATATATATATATATATATATATATATATATATATACTTTTTAAAAGAATCATTCATATATATATACATATATATATATATATATATATATATATATATATTTCTTCTAATAAATACATACTCATAAGTATTTATGAATATACATAAACTTTCATAATTCGTTCTAGGAGGAAGTCAACATTTTGAAATTAATAAATAAAAGCAACGCTTCGGATCCGAAAGATGGATTCACACAATTCTGTATTACAATCTTTCCGATTAAATCCATATTATAGAAGAAATATAGAAGTTTTGACTTTAAAGAACCCCCCCCCCCCAAGTCCATGGTCGAAAAGTATAAATAAGCCACGTTGGTGGGGAGGGAGGGGCAGATAACCATGCGGGACTACCGCCAGCAAGCTGAAGGCAAAAAAAGGCCCAGGTTCCATCTTCGCTAAGGGAGAACAATAGTTCACGAATTCGCATACAGAGCACGCTGGCGTCTCAGTTCATATGGATCAGCGGGAGTCTTAAGAGTACATGTGTCTGACAGCCCCTCGGGATGACTAACAATTATGACTCATATATCCCGTTCACAGACAAGCTGGAAGCGTGAACTTGCCATAGATACTTCTGGGCCTGTGAATCAGACAACTCATTCCAGGCCCTCCTTGGTTAACGGAGGTTGTACGTCGAGTTAATCACTCACTATATAAGAGCTCATAACAAATCCCTCAAGTCTCGAGGGGGGGGGAGGACTAAGGATCTTAAAGATCTATAATGCCAACTGAGAAAAAAAAAATTCAGAAGTTTTCACTTCAAAGCAACTAAATCGTTGGTAGACAGGTTTAATTAGTTTGACGATATTCATATCTCCTATGCTATTAAAAAAAAAAATTAGAATTCTATCTAGTCAACTATCTTGGAACAATAATAAATTCTATTTAGGGACCAGAAGTCGGAAACCAAAATTTTAAAATGCATATATTTAAATAACATTTAAGGGCCGAAAAATGGATTCAGAACACTATTCGGTCTTTTTATTATTTTAGTAAAATCAATATTAAGAAAGATTTTGAGGAATATGTTTTGATGTCGGGTTAAACCACATTCCTGAGGGTGGTAGTTAAAGTATGAAGCGGTTGTTAACATTATTCATCCCTTTTAACGCATAGACACACAATTTTTTCTTCTATTGGGAAGTTTTTTTATAAAATTCCATCCACAAGTCATAAGGGAAAAGTCCGTCACGCAGGGGCTGTGTTAACTAAGTAGATTTCCCACGTGCTTCACGTATTTGAATTTACTTCAAAACCTGAAAGTTTAATGAGAACAATATTTGGTAGTTATGCTTCATAATATAAAAGCCTATTGCTACCCACCATCCTACTGGTCGGATTTCAGCCATTATCGAACTTGATCTTTAGTTTTACATAAAATGTTTAAATATAGAGTTTGCAAATGATCAAACGAAATTTGCGACCACTAGAGCGTTAACAGACAAATATATATATATATATATATATATATATATATATATATATATATATATATATATATATATAGTCTTGAACGGACCTCATTTCTGTCATCTCCTAAGTGGGACGGACAAAATGTTTCAAAAATCGTGTAATGAGGTCAACCTCAATAGCTGTTTCCCCTTAAGGGAAATCTGCTGAAACGGATAATGTTTTAGGACCGTAATCATTCGTTAATTTAAGTAGAATATTTTCTCGTTAAAAAGAATATTAATGATGTTATGGTCGGACAAACAAGATTTTCAATTTTTATGCCATTGTTCCTAGAATGGTCAGAATATTAAAAACATTTATTCCAGCCTAATTTACATAGAAAATCAGAAAAACCTTAAGTTTTATTTATATTGATTATAACTAGACTACTGTGTATAGTTTAATCTTAATTTACAGATATGTCTGCATATACAATTTTTTATAGTTGATTTGATTTATTGATCTTTCATATTTGTTTTATCTGTATATCATTTTATCTCAAAATATAGTAGTAATTAGCAATAATATTTCTTATAAATACAAAAGATGTATTTTTATTAGGTCAGAAGTTTTCAATGACGGAGTTGAAGATCTACTTGTCTGGAATAATAAGGGGATGTAGGATTGAACCTGTCACAACTGAAGTAACAATAAGTGCGAACGTCGTACTCAGGACTGAAAAACCTATACAGCTGAAAATCTTTCCAAGAAACTAGTTATTATGGGTATGATAATTTGATGTACTAGCTAAATAAGTGTAATAATTAATAAGGTTATTCATGCACTTATGTGCAAACACATTTTGTGTTTCTCATAGATATCATTCAGAAACAGATGGAAAATTTTGAGGAAAGCTAAGGAAAGGTTTTTCTCAGCTTTCCGAAGTAGATATATGGATTGTCAGAAGTTGGACTCACTTCAATAAGAAATAACATTGTATAAATGAATAATTAGAAAATAGAAAGATAACATTACCTCATAAGAATATGGTCAAATAGAATTAACTATATGAAGATGAACAATAAAATAAAGTGTAGACCTTCTCATAACCTTTTCATAACTATTATTTAAGATTCATCTATATCGCTTATTAGATATGTAACTGTTAATATCTTAATATCAACTTCAATAAATAAAGATTTAATGATCTTTACATATATATATATATATATATATATATATATATATATATATATATATATATATATATATATATATACCTAATAAATATAACTACTTTTATTGCATCACATTTTTATCACTATGAACTAAGTTTGTTTTACGAATACTTTAGCACTATAATGTTTTAAAACTAAACTTATATTTAGAATTGTATTAGTTCTTTTTTTGGTATAGATCTACTGTCACTGACAGATGACAACCATTAGTATCACTAGATTTAATTTTTGAAAAATTGATTGACAGTGATAGATCAATCTAAGGCCTCTCAGGCCTCATCATTTTTTTAATTACTCTAATTTATTGTCCTAATAACTATTAGGTAATAATAATTACTTAACTCAGGTTGTGCTTATGAAATTTGGATAATATTGTTAAGTTTATTGCAAAAATACATAAACGTTGTTTATGAGAGTTTTTTTTATTGCAAAATTAAACACTCAAAATTAGGATCAATAAAAAGGCTTCATCCTCAACTATAGTTTTAATTTTATGAAAAGTGGTCTTTCAGAGTCAGTGCTCCATCATCAGTGTCTGCTGACAAACAAAAACCTTAAGTCTATCTTACAAACATTAGATGGCCAACAGTGTAAAAAACAGTCACAAAACAATAAAAATAAAAACATTAAATAAAACACATAACAATAAAAACATATCCAGGATAAAACCAATAGAAAATTTAAAAAAAATAGTCAAGCAATAAAATTAAAAACAGTAAGCGCATGTCAAAGATAAGAACTTAAAATCTATAAACTATGAATCAAAAAAGTCCGATATTTTGAATTTTCGAAAATCCTCCCCTCTAACCCCCCCCCTCCCACTGGTCCGATTTCAGCCATTAACAAACTTGATCTGTCTTTTTACATAAAACGTTTAAATATCGAGTTTGGTAAGGATCAAACGAAAATTGCAACCACTAGAGCGTTAACAGACAAATATATATATATATATATATATATATATATATATATATATATATATATATATATATAATTCTGAACGGACCTCATTTTCGTCATGTCCTGGGTAGGATCGATGGACATTTGAAGAAATTTTTCGAAACTCGCGTCATGAGTACCTCAATAGCTGATTTCCCTTAAGGGAAATCTGCTAAAAACAGACATTTTACAGATAGGAAAACTGTATTTACATATCACAGTGGGGAAAAAACATGAAATGCACACCATAGGAACTATAATGCCAATGACAAACTAAAAAATGAATAAACAACCCAATACAAATAATAGAGAGGAGGTGTAGGAGGTACCTAGGAAAGTGCACTTTGCATAAAATTAAAACAATAGTAGAGGACAAGGCCTTTTTATTGATCCTGATCAATTGGTTCCTCTACCATCCAGCATATTCCAGAGATAAACACACAAGCTTTAGAGTTTTTATCACTGCGCAATTTATTTAACAATGCACTACACACTTGGTAAATTATTCTACTACTCACAGTATGCACTTCACTGAAGCTCACAAAAACACGGCACAGCACTGATCTTCACAAAGAACACGGCACTGCACTGTTCTTCAAACAAAACACTATACCGCACTGAAACTAAAATGCACTGTTCACTAAAGCTGCACTGAACGCACTGTCATTCATTAGAAGACAACTGAGAACAAAACGGCTAGCTGGGCCGCTCTTATAGACGGCGGAATCAAAGAAAAAGGGCCCAGATTAGCCTAGATTCCAGACAGGAGTTGCCAAGAAAATTCCAACGGTCCTTCCATTGGTCGGTTCCTTTAATCTACTTCGTACTTCAAAAATACGCGATTAAAACTGTGTAATTTATCATGTGCGCAGTTTTCGCAACAATATTTTTATTATATTAATCCATCCTATATAACTCGCTCAATATTCCTGTTGCGAGAAAATGTATAGAACAGCAATTGTATAGCACCAGTAGTTTAACTAGAATCATTCTATTACATTGATTTTGATTTGACTCATAATAACAGAGACAGAATGAGGTTTCGAAATCCTCCATCTAACCTACCCACCCTTCCTGGACCGATATCAGCCATTAACGAATATGACCTTTAATGTAGAATGAAAATGTATTGAATATGCTGTTGATCAAATAAACATAATCTAGTCAAGAAATAAAATCTTATTTCATGAGATCATCACACAAGGTATTCTGATCTATCTCATCTAGTAAAGATCTTTTGAAAACAATATTTGGTATTTAACATAGAAATAAGTCGTTTGATGATATATCCGCCTATTGTTAATATGACGTTAGGAGTGGATGTTTACTGATTGCTTAAACTGAAGAATGAAAATCTCTCGTTTCAAATTGAAGACAGAGAAAATGTGTGCATAACAACATCTATAGAAAATTATATTATTTTTAAAATTGAGATTGTTAAACAGAATTAAATTAAAATAGAAAGTTGAATTGCCTATAATTTTCATCCTCTATAACCCTCGTCCCTCCTTGTCCGATTTCAGACGTTAACAAACTTGATCAAACAAAAATTGTGACCAAGATAGCATACGACGGCATTTGTCGAAATTCACGTCATGAGTACCACTTAATAGCTGATTTCTCTTAAGGGAAATTCTGCTAAAAAGAAAAATATTCGCTTTTATCAAATATAACAGTAAGTTATTAATTACGTGGGAATCAGGCTTCAATGTTTGGTTGAAAATAATTAAGGAATAAAGAATCTTAAAGAAAAACCCTGTTATAGCCAAAGAGTTTCTTAGGGTGCTTAATTTATGTTTAGGTCAAAATATTTCCAAATTTCCAAGATTTTATATGCTTTTGAAAAGGGCACACACCGGATCGATTTTTGGAGCGTATGACATCATCTTAAGCTATTCAGGGGCTGAAGATGACATAAGGGTCTCCTAGACTCTCAATAATTGTCATAAGCAATTGAAATATACTTTGGAGATTGGGAAAGAAGATAAGTTTAACTACTTGAATTTTTAGATTTAAAGAGAGGGATCACTCCTTCAACATCTATAGGACGTCTACCCCTTCTGCCATCATATCCCCTCCCCAACTCAGGTGTCCCATTACCTGAAGGTAACTTCAAAAAAGAACTATAATATGTAAAACTCTTAGTATCAACTAATAGGTAAGATGAAAGGGTGAAAGAGCATTTTAGTCCCCCCCCCTTGATGGCGCACGACGATGACGGCGGCCATCTTGTTTTTCTAACACCGAGGGTGAGGGTTTTGTTTTTCTTACTTTATCTTTTTAAACACTTCAAAAATTTCCAAAATACGCCATCGACGGTTAAAACCTGGGGGGGGGCGGGGGGGCAATTTTAACTTAAATTTTGTTAACTCACCTAATTTGTTGGATCCTTAGACTGCGGAGGATAGACTTTCGTATGTAGGCGATAAGAATCCCACTTTTATGCAC
This sequence comes from Riptortus pedestris, assembly GCA_019009955.1. Classification (NCBI taxonomy): domain Eukaryota; kingdom Metazoa; phylum Arthropoda; class Insecta; order Hemiptera; family Alydidae; genus Riptortus; species Riptortus pedestris. Next base: position 69,569,295 of record CM032232.1, on the reverse strand, counting down.
CATTCAATAACGGCACGCTATCCCTGCACTTCCAATTGTGTAAAAAACTTAGTCGTGCACTCACTTTGAGCCATAGCTAAAACGGAAACGATATTAATAGTAAACACTAGCAAAAACAAATTGCCAGACGGTAGCAAGAAACAAGATGGCGGCTAGGGGGGGGGGGACTAAAATGCACTTTAGCGGATGAAAGAATGGTGTACAGAAGTTTGGAATGCCACTTCACGAGAAATGTCCAATGGGAATCAAAACAAGGGGAGAGTGAGACCCAATAACCAGTGTGCCAACTTAGCATCCCATACTTAGAGAAGTTCCCTAAGAAGATTGGACGAATGCTGTAAAAGGCGAATAAAAAGTAAGAAAACTCATGCCAAAAACTAAAGATGCAGTAGATCCATTAAATAGATCTGGAATGTATCCAATTACTTTACTGATTTCATGTTGGCCAAAGTGGGAGAAAGCGAAGAGCCAGATTACAAAACTACCATTCCAGTAAGACAAACCAAGGAAGGTTACAAGTGTTTCTTATGTAACCCAAGTGCAATATCAAATCTACCGTAGTAGTTAAGTCATTCTAGTCTTGCCCTGAACAAGGGAAAATGCCTTTGACAAAACTGCTTTCATCAACAATGACCACAAACAACAATACCGTATATAACAATCGCCTGTTCGAAAACATCAACACAATTTTATATATATATATTATATTTGTTTCCCATTATAGACCTTTAAGGTTATTAGCAGCCCTCGAGCGGGACTCAAAGGATTCGTGATCACAGTTTTTACGTAGTTCCTCATCAACTAGACGTACAAGCCCCGTTATCCAAGGAGGACCTAGAATGGGGTTGCCTCCAGTAGACTGCCGGCCTCATTGTACTAGGGGGTCAGGCATATAACGTTGCCAGCCTGCCGGGAAGGGATCTAAGAGAGACATAATCCTTATTCCTCCTAGGGGAGTCAGACGTATGTACTCGATGACTCCCGTTGATCCATAAGCACTGCGGCATTTGCGTGGTCTGTTAACGAACCCGTGAACTAATGTTCTTCCTTGGCGGGGATCGAACTTGCACCTATTTTTACTTTCAGCTGGCTGACAATAGTGGTAGGTGTACCCACTCCTTAACCCGTAAGGCCACCAACGCCCCTATATATCTGTGTGGCTATATATTTGTCTGTTAGCGCTCTACCGGTCTCAATTTTTCGTTGCCAAACTCGATATATAAGTGTTTCATACAAAACTAATGATCAAGATCGTTAACGGCTATAATCGGACCAAGGGGAGGAGGGCTTTAGGTGGACAATTGGGTGGAAAATACATCGGTTCTTAAAATTTAATTATTTATTAACGTCCACTTTTTGCAACAAGGCTCAATCAGTAATTCCGGTCGAAAACTATTATAGAAAATCCTGTTAACTACAATTGTATGCATTTTTTCATAGCTCAAATATTAAACGAGTTATTCATACTTTCTTACTCACTATTGCGCCATAGCATCACGTGGTAAATCTGCTTAGTTTACGCAGTCCCTGCGTGACGAACTTTTTATGTAGAACTAGAAATTCTATGGCCAGAAGAGAGCAATAGTGTGTTATACACGCACATGGGAGATCTCCTTAGTTATGCATTTCCCGCGTGACTGACTTTTAGCAGATTTCTCTTAACGCCAGCTACTGAGGTCGTACTCGTGGAGGGATTTCAAATGTTCATCGATCCTAACTAGGAGACTACGAAAAATAGGCCCGTTCAAAGCTTGTATATACATATATATATATATATATATATATATATATATATATATATATATATATATATGTCTAATATTTAATTATTTGTTTAATATCTAATATTTCCATCTATCTATTCAACTCGGAGAGGTTGGCTGACCTCTTTGATAACAATTTAGAGGCTTTTGTTGTAGAGGCTATTAAATGTGAATTGAATCATTTCTCGTTATCATTTTTATTTATTCACTTAATATTCACAGTGGTGTTTAGTGCTAGTAGATTGATTTATTGTAAAACTTCACGTATGAAATCTGCTTAGTTTACACAGCCCCAGCGTGGCTGCCTTTTTAATGTGATGGTTGATTTTAGAATGTTACTCACAGTCTTCTGATTGAGTTATTGGCTGTAGAATTCTTTCCGTCGAAGCGTTTTAAATGAAACCGTATGTGAGCATATGGTCCGGCGACGAAATGGCAGTTCGGGAGAGAGGGGATAGGCGGGAGTAGGTTATCCAGTCTGCAGGCATGTGGCTGCTAGTGTACATCCCAGCTGTATGCCTCATAGGATTGCTGTCATGGCTGGCATATATCACTCGTCACAGGACCGGATTACCTGGTCCAAAGGGATTACCCATTCTGGGTTCAGGGCTGGAGCTGGCAGTTAAGCCCTTGAGAGGTATCTTATAGTGTACTTATACTAACACAGATCATGAGCGTTAAACAAATTTACGACATATTTGAGAGATTTGGTTGAAGAAAACGGTATACAATTACGAATACGCTCAAGGTAACTAGTAGTATTGGCAGATTTCCAATAAGGGAAGCCAGGTATTGAGGATATACTCATGATGAACCGTTCTTCAAATGTCCATCAATCCTACCCAGAGGTCGAAAATGACGTACGTTCAAAACTATATATATTATATATATATATATATATATATATATATATATATATGTATCTGTTAACGCTCTAGTGGTCGCAATTTTTGTGTGGTCGTTACCAAACTCGATATTTAAACGTTTCATGTAAAACTAAAGATCAAGTTGGTTAAAGGCTGGAATCGGACCAGTGGTAGAGATAATTTGAAGTGGGGAATTTGGAATATTCCAAATATCCCTGTTATTATACGTCGGACCGAATAATTGTATAAAACCAACCTTTAAATTTCAAATTTAATTTCCTTTAAATGATGTACACATTTTTGTGTATTGTATGAAATTTTATTTGGTGATCAAGTCGGAAGTGAATATTGTAAAATTAAAACGATTCGGGACTGCGAAATATATTCTAAATCTGATTTATTCTTTACATTCTTGAGATAAGACAAGCATTATCGAATATATTGACTAATTTACTTATGACTTAACATCCAATGAAACGACCACTCTCGTCAGTGTAATAGAAAATCATAATATAGAGCTATATTATTTATAGCTATACTACACAAAAAATAAACTATTCTTATTAGATACTAACGAGTTCTATTAAGCGAACGCAAGTGAGAAGTTATGGAAATTTACAATCTGATCTATTGTCCTATTCTATCATAATTGTTTAAGATTCAACTAATATAATAAGTAATTTAAACTCAGAATTTTACTTATATAGATAATACAATTGTATAATAGAATACGTTCATATTAAACACGTAATTAAGTTATATATTGAAAGTTAGTATGAATGACTGCATACATAACTGAAATAAAGAGATAGTTTTAGTATCCGCCGTTGACGGGTTGAATAAATATGGTTTTTGTACAATAAAATCGCGTTAACTTAAATACTAAATAACCCCTTCATTTTATCCCATAACACAAACATTCATCCTTCAAAGTCATCCGTTTATTTTACCAGAGTAATAAAAATTAGTGATTGCGCAAATATCACTTGTTTTGAATTTTAGCTATTACCCATCAATTACTTAAAAGAAAACTAACAGTCATTATCTTTTTTTTCTGAATCAAGTGGATATTAAAAAATAGAGGGGGGCTTGTTTCTAAAGTAAATAATTTCGTGGATAGAAGTTCACAGCATTCCTAACAATTTTGCTTCAACCTCCATAGAAAAGAAAACAATGACGTTTCCATTAACCTGTTGCATTCACTTCTGTTAATTGATAGTCCACTTACTTAGTTTAAATCTCCCTTTTACTAATAAAGTTATCAGCTCCTTTATAATATGGAGAGCTCCCACTTCCATGGCACGCCAGATACTTTATCATCCACATAAATAAGTTTTGGAAGGAGTTATGCGCCGCTAATCATAAACGAGTTGATGGATAGCCAAAGCAATCGCGCACAATTGTTGTTGTTCTTGTACATTTTCAGGAGAATTGGATCTCCAAAAAATAAGTTGTTCTAAATACAGTCGGTAAGAGTTTTGGTATCCCCGCTTTCACTATATAATAGTGCCGCCCCTATATAATGTCAGAATAAAAGATTCCTTCTAACAAAAAATCCACATGATGAGTATTCTAAAATTTTTCACCAGCTAAAGCAAAGCTTTTTATAACGCCTATGGTAACGAAGGCAATGAAACAACCGAACTGTTCGTAGAACCAAAACGGCTTCAGTTAGTAACTAATGAAACAACGAAAAGGAAGAAAATAAAGAGCGAATTGAACATTTAATTTTTCCTATAGTACTCTGAAGAGGTACTTACTTAATAGACCTACACCTGTTATGGTGAAATGGTCTTATTATATCACGAAGCTTCTTATCTCTGTGTAATGACTGATCATCGGCTTACATTGCCAATCTCTAATCTAACCAGTTTAAAGCATTCATGGTCATCTTGCATTCCAATTACTGATGTACCTAAACGTATTCATCAATTACAGATCCTCCTAAGTGTCACCTCTGTCTCAGTTTAATTTTATTAGTAGAAGGTTCAGCAAGGCATTCTTTTTGGTCCAGGTAGCCGAGAGTGATGCCACAGGTTGCATACATATCTCCCTATGGAAGAGTTTCCATCAGCTGAATGGTACATCCAATGGTACCAGCCTCTAAAAGAATTAATCTTTCTGGAGCGACGGAGCTTCTGAATTTGTCACCATTGTTACCTCTTTTAGCTTGTCTGTAAGAGTCTTCCTTATGAAAATTATTCTCGTTCTTACTTATTTCCAGCATCATTGCTATTCTTGTTTGTCTCTCTACCTGTTTCCTAGAAGTACACCGACCTCTATTGAACTCTAAACTTTAAATAAATCTTAGAGTTTTAGAAACCTACCAGTAATACATATTGAAGTATTCCTTTTCAAAGGCCATTCTTGTCGTGGAGTCTAAACAACGACGGACAAGGATTGATGAACTTATTACTGAGAAACCTCCCAGTGCTTTCTATAACTGTTGAAAATAAGCTATTTAGGTCACTGGCAGTAGATTTATCAATGGATAAGTAAAAATCAAGAACACGATTTTAATAGCTGCCTTCTCATTTTATTGGTCAAGGAGGAGTAATTTCTAAGAGTCTTAATCATTTTTCTCCTGAAGGCTATTGCATTTAACTAAACTAAGCACGGGATCATTGGAAGATGTAATTGGACAATTAAAATTTTCTATATCTGAATGAGAAGGTTATTCACTAATAAGTATTTTAAAAGTTTCAGGTAAGAAAGGCCATCCGTAAGTTTTATTTTTATGCTTGGCTTTACTTCATAAACGGCAGTATAGCAAAAGAAAAAATATAAGAATAAATAAAAATAAGTTAACGAACCTTATATACTAAAATAGCGGTTGATAAAAGTCTCTTTTATCATTAAAGATAAACATAAACATTAAAGTATAAAAAGACTAAACAATCTGATGCCAGATAACAAGGGTAATGACCTAATTCATTACTTTAAGGTATGAAAGTCTCTTACCAGGAACAAAAATAATAAAAGTCCGCCACGCAGGAGCTGCATAAACTAAGCAGATTTCCCACGTGCTGGTTGGTGTAACACACTTGTGGTATCTCACCACCTTGTCTATTTCAACGTAAAATAGCCGAGAGATTTTGAATTTCCTAACCCCCCCCCTCTATTTGGGGTTCGATTTCTGCTATTAACTATTACGATCTTTAGTGTTGAATGAAACAGTTAAATATCGAGTATGGCGTAGAACAAATAAACATTTTTGAGTAGGAACACCAAATCTGAAACCACGTCATCACACAACGTAATCGAAGTCCCGCATTTAGTGAACATCTGGTAAAAACCATATTCAGTATTTAAGCTTCAAATAAAGTGGTTTATGTTATAACAGAGCATACTTTATAAGACATGAGAAGGAGGGGGGGGGGGGCTTATTCAAGGCTGAAAACTAAAAAAAACAATTATCTCGGTTAATGTTATAGTTAGAGAATAAATCTATATAACGACATTTACAGTAAATTGCATTCGCTTTTAAATTCATTCCTGAACCAACTTATTCAAATCAACTTATAATAACAGAGAAATTTGAAAGTTTCGAAATCCCCCCCCTTCCAACATATATATAATTTGGAACGGTCCTCGTTTACGTCATCTTCTAGGATTGGTGCATATTTAAGGAAATATTTAAGGAATTCCCAATTACTGAAAAATATTTACGATTATTTAAGAAATCATGATGACTTACGCCCAACTCCTACCTTTATGCAGACGAGCGATGGCAAAATACGCCAGGATAACCTCGCTCGGGACATAATGTTATCAAGTGTTGTATAAAACTCACCGAGTTTGGATCCTGAGTGTGGCTCACAGTTGTTCGGTCACTGTAGTTATTACACTCCCAATCATAACAGTTAAGGGCATAGAAGCGGGCACGAAAACTGTATTATAGTAGTATATTAGCAGTATTTTAACAAGGCACTGCTCGGACAACATAGGAAGGGTATACCCTAGATCCAAGGAAATAAAAAAGTCCGTCACTGGGGCTGCGTAAACTAAGCAGATTTCCCGCGTGAAGTTTAACAATAGACAAATCTTCATACCGGTAACACAACAACACCTTGAATATTCAGTGAATAAATACAAACAATAATTAGAAACCTCCGACGGAAAGCATCTGAAATTTAAACAGATCTGCCAACTTCTTACCGTAAAGAAAAACAATTACTCTAATATATCAGAATATACCGTATTAATTGGATTGAAAACTATTTACTATATCTAGTACTGCAAGTTATAATGACTCAAAATAATTTTTATCTCAGTCAATCAAATTTAAGTAGTCCAAAAACGTAAGAAGGGGGAGGGGGTCATCGGAATATATTTGTTTGTTTCTTGTATAATTTATGTCTCTTGAAAACAATACTTGGTTAAACAATGATGTGGTTTATTACATAACCGAGTATTGTTTATGTAACATGAGTAGAAGTGCATATAGTGAGTGGTTTTCCCATAATAGAATGTCTGACGCAAAATCCAATGTGCATGGAATCTTCCATATCTCTATTCTTTACGAGTTTAACGATTAACTTAATCACTAGTGGTCGTTAGTGATAATAACCAGGCTATTTCTTCTGAAGAAATATTTGCTGTTAAATTAACAACACAACTAGTGTTAAATTTAAAAAACGTCCGTCACGCAGGGGCTGCATAAACTAGGCAGATTTTCCACGTGAAGTTTTACAATAGAGAAATCTGCCTAATAACAACTGTAGTAGTAAGAAACCTCTAAACCTAAAACATTATTTAGGGCGTAATAACCCAGTAGTTTCTAGCCCCAAAACACAGTTAACCTAACCTCTAAACCTATTCACGAGGGACGAATAGTTATGGAAACGCCCACCAGAGCTCTCGGCGGAAAGTCCGAACATAGCCTAGGTGACCACACGCAGAATACAAATGCAAATATCTCGGTTAGTATTCAAGATACAGAATAAATGTATAGAACAATATTTATAGTAAATTTAATTTGCAATAAGATTTAATCTATACAATTTTTCGATCCGACGCATAATAACGGAGATATTTTGAATTTTCAAAAATCCCCCCCTCTAACCCCCCCCCCTCACATTGGTCCGATTTCAGCCATTAACGAACTTGATCTTCCTCTTTACATAAAACGATTAAATTCCGAGTTTGGCAACGATCAAACCAAAATTGCGACCGCTAGAGCGTTAACAGACAAATATATATATATATATATATATATATATATATATATATATATATATATATATATAGATATATATATATATATATATATATATATATATATATATATATATATATATATATATAATTTTGTACGGATCTCATTTTCGTCATCTCCTGGGTAGGATCGATGGACATTTGAAGACATTTTTCGAAACTCGCATCATGAGTACGACCTCAATAGCTGATTTCCCCTAAGGGAAATTAATAATAAACCAGAATAATTTTAATCACAACCATTTCAAATTTTGGAATACGGGAAGAAAATAGTAAGTATTTACGACTCTCTCTTTAACGAAGTGGTATTCTTCCGACAATGCATAAATGAGCATCCAAAGGGTCAAATAAAAAAAAGTAACACTTTGAAAAATAAATTCAAATGGGGAAACTCAGAATGCGGTACAGATCCCAAGGAATGTTTCCCTAAATTCCTACGTCACCAATGCGTGTAATTACAAAAATATTTATTTTTATTTATAAGATAATTCTAGTAGGAGTCTATAATTTATACACAGGCTAGACATGAAATAGAGGTATATGGTAATCGTTCGTTGACCTTTAGAAAGAGGTGAATGTCAACAACATTTTAACTGGATATCTTAGTTCTTAAATTTCAGCCAGACCTCAACAACCTCACTCTATATTTTATATTTATACTAGTTCTGATATTATAAATAAAAAGTCCGACACGCAGGGGCTGCGTAAACTAAGCAGATTTCCCATGTGAAGTTTTACAATAGAGAAATCCGCATACTGGTAACACAACACCACCGTGATAAATACAAACGGTAATGAGAAATATTTCAGTTAATTAAAATAAATTCCCAACTGAAATGGCTTCTGAAAAGTAAGAATAATTTATATTTTAATTTAATTTTAGTAGTCCAAGAACTAATGAAGGGGCGGGGGATGAACAGAACGTGTTTGCATAAATCTCACAAAGTAACGAAGGTAAGGTAAGGTTAGAAACGACAGGAAAGGTTAGAAGAAGCTTCCACCTCAGCCGAGTAGTTACGAAAACGGCTGACCTAATCCGAACTATACCCGACCACGTGTCCCACAGACTTCATAAAAATGCAAATATCTCGGTTAATATTCAAGATACAGAATAAATGTATATAACAATATGTATAGTAAATGTAATTTGCAATAAGATTGGTTCTATACAATGTTTCGATCCGACGTATAGTAACGGAAGTATTTCGAATTTTCGGAAATCCTTCCCTCTAAACCCCCCCCCCTCCCCCTGGTCCGATTTTAGCCGTTAACGAGTTAGATCTTTCTTTTTACATAAAACGACTAAATATCGAGTTTGGTAACGATTAAACAAAAATTGCGACCGCTAGACCGGTAACAGTCAACTGTTACCGCGGAAACAGACAAATATATATATATATATATATATATATATATATATATATATATATATATATATATACAGTTTTGAACAGACCTCATTTTCGTCATCTACTAGGTAGGATCGATGGACATTTGAAGAAAAATTTCGAAAATTCCGTCATGAGTACAACCTCGATAGCTGATTTCCCTTAAGGGAAATCTGCTAAAAGGAGAATATTGTGCTCTTCTTCAAAAAGGTAAAAAAGTCCGTCTCGCAAGGGCTGGAGATTTCCCACGTAAAGTTATACAATAGAGAAATCTCCATACTAGTACCGATCAGTTACAGAAACGGCCGAACTAGCTTTTGGCGGGAACCATAGCTCGTCCGTTACACTTAATAAAAAAGTCCGTCAAGCAGGGGCTGCGTAAACTAAGCAGATTTCCCACGTGAAGTTTTACAATAGAGAAATCTGCGTATTGGCAACACAATACCACCGTGATTAGATAATGAGAAATCTTTCAGTTAATTAAAATAAATTCCCAACTGAAACGGCTTCTGAATTGTACGAATAATTTATATTTTAATAACTCAAATTTTAGTAGTCCAAGTACTAAAGAAGGGGGGGGGGGGCGGATGAACAGAACGTATCTGCATAAATCTCAAAAAGTAACGAAGATTAGGTAAGGTTAGAAACAACAGGTTAGAAGAAGCTTCCACCTGAGCCGAGAAATGACGAAGATGGCCGACGAAATCCGAACTATTCCCGACCACAGCCTTCATAAAAATGCAAATATCTCGGTTAATATTCAAGATAGAGAATAAATGTATATAACAATATTTATAGTAAATTTAATTTGCAATAAGATTAGTTCTATATACTTTTTCGATTCGATGCATAATAACGGAGATATTTTAAATTTTAGAAAATCCCCCTCTAAACCCCCCCCTCCCTCTGGTCCGATTTCAGCCATTAACGAACTTCATCTGTCTTTTTTACATAAAACGCTTAAATATCGAGTTTGGTAACGATCAAACAAAAATTGCGACCGCTAGAGCGTTAACAGACAAATATATATATATATATATATATATATATATATATATATATATATATATAATTTTGAACGGACCTCATTTTCGTCATCTCCTGGGTAGGATCGATGGACATTTGAAGAAATTTTTCGAAACTCGCGTCATAAGTACTACCTCAATAGCTGATTTCCCTAAAGGGAAATCTGCTAAAATGCAAATATCTCGGTTAATATTCAAGATAGAGAATAAAAATATATAACAATATTTATAGTAAATTTAATTAATTTTTCGATCCGACGTATAGTAACGGAGATATCTCGAAAATCCTCCCCTCCCACTGGGCCGATTTCAGCCGTTAACAAACTAGATCTTCCTTTTTACATCAAACGATTAAATACCGAGTTTGGTAAAGATCAAACAAAAATTGCGACCGCTAGAGCGTTAACAGACAAATATACATATATATATATATATATATATATATATATATATATAATTTTGAACGGACCTCATTTTCGTCATCTCCTGGGTAGGATCGATGGACATTTGAAGAAATTTTTCGAAAATCGCGTCATGAGTACGATCTCAATAGCTGATTTCCCTTAAAGGAAAACTGCTAAAAGGCAAGGTGATTCTGTGAACCATGAAGGTCCACCCAGCGCCTTGCTACTTCTCAACGGCTAAATATTGAATTTGGCTGCGATCAAACAATAATTGCGACCGCTAGAGCGGTAACAGGCAAATACATAGATATATACGTATACATACTCACACCCACACACACACACACACACACACACACACACACATATATATATATATATATATATATATATATATATATATATATATATATATAATATTGAACGGATATCATTTTCGTCATCTCCTACGTGGACATTTCATAAATAAATTTGAAAATCGCGTCATGAGTACGACCACACTAGCTGATTTCCCCTAACGGAAATCGGCTAAAATGAGGTCAGTTCAAAATTGTATATTCATATAGATTTATATACTAGTCTGTTAACGCTCTAGCGAACGGAATTTTAGTTTGATTGTTACCAAAGTTGATATTTAAACGCCTTATGTAAAAATAAAGATCAAGTTCGTTAATGGCTCAAATCGAACCAGAGGGAGGGAGGTTAACATGGGGATTTCGAAAATTCCAAATATCTCTGTTATTATATGTCAGATCGAAAAAGTGTATAAAACAAATCTTATTGCACATTAAATGTATTACATATGTTGTTACATGTTTTGATTATTATAGTATTCGGCCTTCATTAAACCCCTAATCCTACTTTTAATATATAAAATCTTATTCTTAATGTGATACATTAACAATACGATTTTTTATCATGAAGCACATTATTTAAAGCTAAGATGGCAAATATTGTTCTCATTGAACTTTTACTTTTTTTACTGCAAATCGTGGCGTGCGTGGGAAATCTACTTAGCGCAGCCCCTGTGTGACGAACTTTTAATTCCCGTGTGCATTTAATTTAGTGGTTTCAAGGCTTACTTACAGGAAAAAAGTACTTAATTGCTCCACCAGTACAAAATAAATAAATACAGGAAATGACCCTCAAAGCAAATCGCACATAATAGCTACAAAGAAGTATCAGGAACATGTGCTTCAAAATGTCGGCCTTTAGAATGATGCCACAGAGGAAATATATCAATAGTTTAAATGGGTATGTTCATAAATTGGTTCGTCCCGCTGGGACTGCGTAAACCAAGCAGATTCCCCAAGGTCTGGAATATGACACGCTGAAGATCTCATATTACCATCTTTCCTCTATTTCACTTCTAGTGGTGGTTCACAAGACTAAAACCAAAAAAAAACAAGTAACTCCGTTGACATTCTAGTTAGAGAAAACAGTAGTTGTTTAATATTAAAAATCCAACACAAAAAAGTCCGTCACGCAGGGGCTGCGTAAACTAAGCAGATTTCCCACGTGAAGTTATACAATAGAGAAATTACACAAGAGCCGAGGAGTTAAGTAAACGGCCGAACTAGCTTTTGGCGGGAAAGTCACTCGTCCGTTAGCTGCCCAGATTTAATAAAAATGCAAATATCTCGGTTAATATTCGAGATAGAGAATAAATATATAGAACAATATTTATAGTAAATTTAATTTGCAATAAGATTGATTCTGTACAATTTTTCGATTCCACGTATAGTAACGGAGATATTTCGGATTTTCGAAAATCCTATTTCCCTTAAGGGAAATCTGCTAAAAAATTGGCTGTATAAAACGTTTCCCACTACGAATATAGGTGCGAGTGCGTGCGCGTGTGCGTGTGCGTGTGAAGAAATACAACAAACATACACAAATAACTTCCTTAAATTGAACATAGATAAAACATGTATAAAATAATAATTATAGAAAACTAACTTTGCCTTAAGAATGTTTATATTACATTCTTTGATCAGACACATAATAAAAGAGGTATTTCGAATTTTTGATTCTACCCCCTCTCTAAACTCTTTCCACATTAAAAAAGTCCGTCAGTTTACGGTGCTCCGTAAACTAAGCAGATTTCCCACGTGAAGTTTTACTATAGAGAAAACAGAAGGGGGGCATCAACAGAACGTATTTCCATATAGCTCACAAAGTAAAAGGTAAGAAGGCAAGAATTGAGAAAGGTTAGGTTACACGAGTGCCGAAGAGTTACGGAAACGGCCGAACTAATCCGGAAACTAACGCCAATAGCCGCAAACACACTTAATAAAAATGCAAAAATCTCGGGTAATATTCAAAATAGAGAATGAATGTATATAACATTATTTATAGTAAATTTAATTTGCAATAAGATTGGTTCTATACACTTTTTCGATCGGACGTACAGTAACGGAGATATTTCGAATTTACGAAAATTCCCCCTCTAAACCCCCCTTCCCACTGGTCCGATTTCAGCCGTTAACAAACTTGATCTTTCTTTTTGCATAAAACAAATAAATACCGAGTTTGGTGACGATTAAACAAAAATTGCGACCGCTAGAGTGTTAACATATATATATATATATATATATATATATAGTACATATAATTTTGAACGGACCACATTTTCGTCATCTCCTGGGTAGGATCGATGGACATTTGAAGAAATTTTTCGAAACTCGCGTCATAAGTACTACCTCAATAGCTGATTTCCCTAAAGGGAAATCTGCTAAAATGCAAATATCTCGGTTAATATTCAAGATAGAGAATAAAAATATATAACAATATTTATAGTAAATTTAATTAATTTTTCGATCCGACGTATAGTAACGGAGATATCTCGAAAATCCTCCCCTCCCACTGGGCCGATTTCAGCCGTTAACAAACTAGATCTTCCTTTTTACATCAAACGATTAAATAACCGAGTTTGGTAAATATCAAAAAAAAATTGAGACCGCTATAGAGTTAACAGACAAATATACAGATATATATATATATATATATATATATATATATAATTTTGAACGGACCTCATTTTCGTCATCTCCTGGGTAGGATCGATGGACATTTGAAGAAATTTTTCGAAAATCGCGTCATGAGTACGATCTCAATAGCTGATTTCCCTTAAAGGAAAACTGCTAAAAGGCAAGGTGATTCTGTGAACCATGAAGGTCCACCCAGCGCCTTGCTACTTCTCAACGGCTAAATATTGAATTTGGCTGCGATCAAACAATAATTGCGACCGCTAGAGCGTTAAGAGTCATATACATAGATATATACGTATACATACTCACACCCACACACCCACACACACACACACACACACACAAATATATATATATATATATATATATATATATATATATATATATATAATATTGAACGGATATCATTTTCGTCATCTCCTACGTGGACATTTCATAAATAAATTTGAAAATCGCGTCATGAGTACGACCACACTAGCTGATTTCCCCTAACGGAAATCGGCTAAAATGAGGTCAGTTCAAAATTGTATATTCATATAGATTTATATACTAGTCTGTTAACGCTCTAGCGAACGGAATTTTAGTTTGATTGTTACCAAAGTTGATATTTAAACGCCTTATGTAAAAATAAAGATCAAGTTCGTTAATGGCTCAAATCGAACCAGAGGGAGGGAGGTTAACATGGGGATTTCGAAAATTCCAAATATCTCTGTTATTATATGTCAGATCGAAAAAGTGTATAAAACAAATCTTATTGCACATTAAATGTATTACATATGTTGTTACATGTTTTGATTATTATAGTATTCGGCCTTCATTAAACCCCTAATCCTACTTTTAATATATAAAATCTTATTCTTAATGTGATACATTAACAATACGATTTTTTATCATGAAGCACATTATTTAAAGCTAAGATGGCAAATATTGTTCTCATTGAACTTTTACTTTTTTTACTGCAAATCGTGGCGTGCGTGGGAAATCTACTTAGCGCAGCCCCTGTGTGACGAACTTTTAATTCCCGTGTGCATTTAATTTAGTGGTTTCAAGGCTTACTTACAGGAAAAAAGTACTTAATTGCTCCACCAGTACAAAATAAATAAATACAGGAAATGACCCTCAAAGCAAATCGCACATAATAGCTACAAAGAAGTATCAGGAACATGTGCTTCAAAATGTCGGCCTTTAGAATGATGCCACAGAGGAAATATATCAATAGTTTAAATGGGTATGTTCATAAATTGGTTCGTCCCGCTGGGACTGCGTAAACCAAGCAGATTCCCCAAGGTCTGGAATATGACACGCTGAAGATCTCATATTACCATCTTTCCTCTATTTCACTTCTAGTGGTGGTTCACAAGACTAAAACCAAAAAAAAACAAGTAACTCCGTTGACATTCTAGTTAGAGAAAACAGTAGTTGTTTAATATTAAAAATCCAACACAAAAAAGTCCGTCACGCAGGGGCTGCGTAAACTAAGCAGATTTCCCACGTGAAGTTATACAATAGAGAAATTACACAAGAGCCGAGGAGTTAAGTAAACGGCCGAACTAGCTTTTGGCGGGAAAGTCACTCGTCCGTTAGCTGCCCAGATTTAATAAAAATGCAAATATCTCGGTTAATATTCGAGATAGAGAATAAATATATAGAACAATATTTATAGTAAATTTAATTTGCAATAAGATTGATTCTGTACAATTTTTCGATTCCACGTATAGTAACGGAGATATTTCGGATTTTCGAAAATCCTATTTCCCTTAAGGGAAATCTGCTAAAAAATTGGCTGTATAAAACGTTTCCCACTACGAATATAGGTGCGAGTGCGTGCGCGTGTGCGTGTGCGTGTGAAGAAATACAACAAACATACACAAATAACTTCCTTAAATTGAACATAGATAAAACATGTATAAAATAATAATTATAGAAAACTAACTTTGCCTTAAGAATGTTTATATTACATTCTTTGATCAGACACATAATAAAAGAGGTATTTCGAATTTTTGATTCTACCCCCTCTCTAAACTCTTTCCACATTAAAAAAGTCCGTCAGTTTACGGTGCTCCGTAAACTAAGCAGATTTCCCACGTGAAGTTTTACTATAGAGAAAACAGAAGGGGGGCATCAACAGAACGTATTTCCATATAGCTCACAAAGTAAAAGGTAAGAAGGCAAGAATTGAGAAAGGTTAGGTTACACGAGTGCCGAAGAGTTACGGAAACGGCCGAACTAATCCGGAAACTAACGCCAATAGCCGCAAACACACTTAATAAAAATGCAAAAATCTCGGTTAATATTCAAAATAGAGAATGAATGTATATAACATTATTTATAGTAAATTTAATTTGCAATAAGATTGGTTCTATACACTTTTTCGATCGGACGTACAGTAACGGAGATATTTCGAATTTACGAAAATTCCCCCTCTAAACCCCCCTTCCCACTGGTCCGATTTCAGCCGTTAACAAACTTGATCTTTCTTTTTGCATAAAACAAATAAATACCGAGTTTGGTGACGATTAAACAAAAATTGCGACCGCTAGAGTGTTAACATATATATATATATATATATATATATAGTACATATAATTTTGAACGGACCACATTTTCGTCATCTCCTGGGTAGAACCGATGGACATTTGAAGAATATTTTCGAAAATCGCGTCATGAGTACGACCTTATGGGAAATCTGCTAATAAGTCATTTACAGTCAGACAATATACACAACGTCTTATTCCAAGTTTAAATACCAAGTATTGTTTTCATAAAAAAACAAGGTGATGGATTTTATACGACATATTAGGTAATGACCATTCTATTCTTAGAGTCTCAATTTTTTTTTACTTTTCTTAATTTTAATCCATGCCAGTGTGTAACTATTACATGGGACGATATTTTCTGACATTACATGCTTTTTATTCATAACACATTCTTGATTTCATTCACGAATCAGGAGATATAACATAATAGCGGATAACAGGGTTTTTTTTCTATTAACAAATTCAAAAATGAAGTTATAAAAATAAAATAATAAGAAATAACATATACGTACATGATATGAATATAATATTTTTTCTGTGATGATGAATTATTTTATGATATTAATGCAGTTACCTATGACTTAATGGAATATGTGAA
Organism: Riptortus pedestris; assembly: GCA_019009955.1. Classification (NCBI taxonomy): domain Eukaryota; kingdom Metazoa; phylum Arthropoda; class Insecta; order Hemiptera; family Alydidae; genus Riptortus; species Riptortus pedestris. Next base: position 69,552,507 of record CM032232.1, on the reverse strand, counting down.
GTATTCAAATATCAGTAATGGCTTCATGATGTCATTTGCCGTTCTTTAAAATTATTATTAACTCTTGTCTTGTTTTATATATTTAGTACGATCATTACTGTTACATTATGAGGTCCAAAGTGTGTGTGTGTATGTATATATATATATATATATATATATATATATATATATATATATATATATATATGTATATATATATATATATATATACACACACATATATATATAAAACCTCTTCACAATTTAGCTGATATGATTATTTTGGCTTCATGGGTCAAGAAGCCGTAACATATAAGTAAAAGTAAATGAAGCGATAATAAATAAACTGCAAAATAAAAAGACCACATTTGATAACCCCTGAATTAAAAACATTTTTTTTTTATTTATATAAACTTTTCTTTATTGTTTTTAGATATTTTCCCATGGATAGAACAATTGTTTTCAAAGTATGGACCTGTATTAGAAATTAATTTCAGTGGAATAATGACTGTTATGATTGCAGATCCTGACGAAGCCGAGGTGAGCTTTGAAAGAATTAAATTAGATTCAATCAAAATAAACTTTTTTTTTAGTATTAGGTAGACCGAGTAAGAGTTATACTATTACATTTATTAACTCAGCAAATCAGAATCGAAACGGTTTTATAAATGTTCATCGTGCTTATCTATTGGCTTTTTGCCTATCATAATTTTTGTTTGATGGTTACCTACTCTTAAATGTTATATAAATAAATAACTTTCCAGTTGATTGATTGGCGAAATTAGGCCAGGCAACATGACTATATAATAAACATGACCTATATAAATAAAACATGCGAAATAGAACATTAATGAAATATTCAGCACCTCAGCACTTCACTCTTCCTAATGAGTAAAGAAAAGTCCGTCACGCAGGGGCTGCGTAAACTAAGCAGATTTCCCCTGTGAAGTTTTACAATAGAGAAATCTGCATACTGGTAACACAATACCACCGTGATTAGATAATGAGAAATCAGTTAATTAAAATAAATACCCAACTGAAACGGCTTCTGAATTGTAAGAATAATTTATATTTTAATAACTCAAATTTTAGTAGTCCAAGAACTAAAGAAGGGGGGGGGCGGATGAACAAAACGTATTTGCATAAATCTCACAAAGTAAGGAAGGTAAGGTAAGGTTAAAAACGCCAGGTTAGAAGAAGCTTCCGCCTGAGCCGAGAAATGACGAAGATAGACGGCCGACATAATCCGAACTATACCCCACCACAGACTTCATAAAAATGCAAATATCTCGGTTAATATTCAAGATAGAGAATAAATGTATATAACAATATTTATAGTACATTTAATTTGCAATAAGATTGGTTCTGTACAATTTTTCGATCCGATGCATAGTAACGGAGATATTTTGAATTTTCGAAAATCCCCCCTCTAAACCCCCCTCTCTCTGGTCCGATTTCAGCCATTAACGAACTTGATCTGTCTTTTTACATAAAACGGTTAAATATCGAGTTTCGTAACGATCAAACAAAAATTGCGACCGCTAGAGCGTTAACAGACAAATATATATATATATATATATATATATATATATATATATATATATATATATATATATATATATAATTTTGAACGGACCTCATTTTCGTCATCTCCTGGGTAGGATCGATGGACATTTGAAGAAAATTTTCGAAAATCGCGTCATGAGTACAACCTCAATAGCTGATTTCCCTTAAGGGAAATCTGCTAAAAAGTGCAGATATTTATAAAGCAATATATTGCCAGCAGATGAGACAAACTCAATTTGCAGTGTGGGCATAATGCTTTTATATTAGCAGATTTCCCTGTAGGGAAAGCAGCTATTGAGGTCGTACTCATGACTGAATTTTCGAATGTGCATCGATCCTACCTAGTAGATGACGAAAATGAGGCCCGTTCAAAACTGTTTAAATATATATTTGTCTGTTACCGCTCTAGTGGTCGCAATTTTTGTTTGATCGTTACCAAACTCGATATTTAATCGTTTTATGTAAAAAGAAAGATGAAGTGCATGAATGGCTGATGTCGGACCAGTGAGAGGGGAGGGGAGGGGAGGGGGTTTAGAGGGGAGGATTTTCGAAAATTCACAATATCTCCGTTATTATATGTCGGATCGAAGAATTAATACAACCAATATTCTTGCTATTAAAATTTACTATAAATATTGTTATATACATTTATGCTTTATCTTGAATATTAACCGAGATATTTGCATTTTTCAAACCCCCACTTCTACGCATGTTACATAAACAATACTGTTATATAATAAACCACATTATTCGAAGCTTAAAAATCCAAATATTGTTTTCAAGAGACCTTTATTGTACGAGATACATGCAAATATGTTCTGGTGCCCCCCCCCCCGGCTAAAGTTCTTGGACTACTAAAATTTGGTTGCTTGTGATAAAAATGATTCTGATTCAACATAAATTACAGTAATATATGTTTTGTAAATATTTTTCAATAAAATTAATATATTATATTCTGATATGCTTCAGTTATTGTTTTCTTTCCGGTTGCCGTTGGCAGGTCTGTTTGTTTACATTTGAGACGCTTCGCGCCGGGAGGGGAAAGACTTATTATTATTAGTGTTTGTATTTATTCACTTAATATTCAAAGTGATGTTGTGTTAGCAGTTTGTAGGTTTGTCTATTATTAAACTTCACGAGGGAAATCTGCTTAGTTTACGTAGCCACTGCCTGACGCACTTTATATTTATATTTAGTTTCCACCCAGCTGTTCAACAGATGATTAGCACATCCCCTGCCGAAGTGATGAAAGGATGACCCCTTGCATTCCAAGCAATCTCTTTTGAAACTAGAACTAACTTCACACATTGGAGTAGTCTTGGCAGAATTGGAACAACGATAATTCTGGTGCCATTATAAAAAGTCCGTCACGCAGCAAACTAAACAAAGCAGATTTCCCACGTGAAGTTTTAAAATAGAGAAATCTGCATACTGGTTACACTTAAAGTGAATAAATACAAACGGTAATGAGAAATCTTTCAATTAATTTTAATATGCTCCCAACGGAAGCGGCTTCTGAATTGTAAACAAACAAGTCTGCCATCCACTCAGAGCTGAAAAGATAGATATTCTTCAACAGGAAGAAACACAATTACTTAAATATATCTGAATATAACACATTAACTTCGTTGCAAACTATTTGCTATATATGCTAGTACTGTAATTTGTTATGAATAATTGCATATATCTCCCAAAGCAGAAGCTTACATCAGTCTCTAAACGAATATCACGAGAGCCGAACAGTTGCAGAAATGACCGTACTAACTTTCGACCAAATCTCACGATCGAAAGCCGATCTCATCTCGTCCGTTATGCGTCCACACTTAATCAAAATGCAAATATCTCTGTTAATATTCAAGATAGAGAATAAATGTATATATGTATATATGTGTATATATATATATATATATATATATATATGTGTGTGTGTATATATATCTATATATATATATATATATATATATCTATATATATAAGGTTGGTTCTATGTTTCGATCCTACGTATAGTAACGGAAATATTTCGAATATTCGAAACCCCCACTCTTAACACCCCCTCCCACTGGTCCGATTTCAGCCATTAACGAACTTGACCCTTTCTTTTTGCATAAAACGAATAAATATCGAGTTTGGTAACGATCAAACCCAAAATTACAACCGATATATATATATATATATATATATATATATATATATATATATATATATATATATTGCTAATAGTGATGCAGTCTGGTTGAAGTGCCGGAGACATTATGAGGAGGGGAGAAGAGCAAGGGCATAACCTTGGCAAAGTTGTCCACAAGCAACAGGAAATCAATCAACATAGTATAGCGACGGAGGTGGGCGCATTCCAATAGTTTATTATGCCAATAACGAATAAAATACAATTTTTAGCAGATTTCCCTTAAAAGAAATAAGCTATTGAAGTAGTACTCATGTAACGATTTTTGAAAAATTTCCACCAATGCCCATCGATCCTAAACAGGAGATGACGAAAACTATATATATATGTGTGTGTTTGTTAGCGCTCTAGTGGTCGCAATTTTGGTTTAATCGTTACCAAACTCGATACTTAATCGTTTTATGTAAAATTAAATATCAAGTTCGTTAATGGCTGAAATCCGATCCGTGGGAGGGACAGTTTAGAGGAGAAAAATTTTGAAAATTCTTAATATCTCAGATATTATGCGTCGAATTGAAAAATTGTATAGAACCATCTTATTACAAATGTAATGTTCTATAAGTGTAGTTGTACGTATTTTCACTATCTAGATTATTAACCAAGATATTTGCAATTTATAGTTTTCGGCCTTCAGTAAATCAACCCTCCAACTCATTTCAAATTAACAATAAGCTGTTATATTATGAAGCCCGATATTTGAAGCATAAATACTAAATATTGTTCTCTTTTGAGATAAATGCAAATACGTGGCACACGTGAGAAATCTGCTTAGTTAAAGCAGCCCTTGCTTGCTTGTCGGATCTTTTGCTATTTAATATGGGTGTATTGCTGATGTACATGACTACAACATCAAAATAGCCAAAATTCAATTTTGTGTTGGCTGGAATAAATCAAGCAGCATAAAAACAAATAAAATGCAATCTCCTTAGAATTAGCAAAAAAATATTCAGTTCATTATACGAGCTTAAAAGAACTCTTATATAGTGGATTGAAAATAATTAAAATTCATCATGCATTACGATATCTTTGGTTCGAAAATTTTGGCGAATATAGCAATACTGTTCTTAAGGGCTCTCAAACCAATCTCGGAACACGCCCCAATAAATTTAGTAACGTCATATTTCATAAAACTGTGGGAAATGTAAAAAATAGGCTCTCGCCGGTTTAAGATTGATATCGTCCGAAAATATTTATCCAAAAGAAAAAGGAAATTGTCAATCAACAATAACGATCTACTTTCTTTCATTTGAGGTTATGTAAGTTTATCAACAGAGATTCTAACATTTATCTAACCCTGACTGAATATATATGCCAAGATAAACTAAATTTCATCGATTGTTTTGATACGGTAAAAAATTGAAACGTTTTAGAGAAATTTAATGATAGGTTTGGTAGATATTAACATTTGTACATTTAAGAACTGAAATACATGAAATGTATTTAGATGATTTTGTTAAAAAGCCGAGGAGGTATAAAAACATCACATTTCACGATTAATTGCGTTTTAACAGATCAACATATGTATTAACCTATGGACTTCTTTATATGTGTGTGAGTGTGTGTGTACGTGTGCGCGCGCGTGTATGTGTGTGTGTGTATATATATATATATATATATATATATATATATATATATATTTACATTTAAATCTACATGCGGGGTTTAAAAAAAGTCATTTCAACAGCATAACGATAAACATGTAATTTTGGCCAATGGTATTTTAATGTAATTTAATGTAAGTTTAAATGAATCGCAGCGATGTTGTTTATTTGATTTAATAGAAGAACAAGGAAATTTGATTTAAAGGAAGAACAAAGTGGTGCCCACGTCAAATTTTATTACAGTCTAATTATTTTCAGGTGGTGATGAGCAGCATCAATTATATAACTAAAGGCTACGAGTATTTTGTTTTAAGGCCCTGGCTTAGAGAAGGACTAATTCTGAGTGACGGTGAGTGCAATTTGATAATGTGCTTATAGTTGATGATGCATTAAATACCCCGCGTGACAATTCGTTCTACACTACAAAACAAAATGGCCAAGCATTTAGTCAAAATGAATTTCAGAAGGTTTGTAGTACTTATATTCTTAAAAGTTTCGTAACTCCCTTTGGAAAATTTAAACAAAAATTAGAGCTAATATATTGCAAAGGCTTGCTGAATTCAAGTTGTTTTATAACCACTTTATTCCGTTAACTTCCATGGGCCAAATGTTCTTCTCCTCCATTCCGGATCTCAGCTTCAAAACCTGAAATAATAATTTTTGGTAGCTTTCCTGCTACCTTCTTCAATATTCGCCGCTACTCTTGACTTGGATAGGTCATAATCCATGGACCATATTTAAAACCCTCGTTCCAATAATGAAGTCTGCAATAAGCGTAGACAAAGAGGGCCCTAAGGAGGGGGGTGATCGCACCCCCCATATTTTGATGTAAAAATATTTAAGAACATAATAAAGAAAAATCGACAAAAAATAATACGTATTATGTCTTTGTTTGAAAACAATCGTTTATATATTTTTTATGCATAATATGAATTGGATAAACTTCTATTTCTGGTCCACACCCCTGATCCTTCTGAGATTTAATATTCCACCAAATTAGCTTAGAAGACAAATTATACGATATATTTTGAAAACATAGCGGAATTCACAATAAACCCAAAAGGCTTTCTAGCAAATTATTCATAATTTAAGTAGATAAAGAATCCAAAACGTTTTTATCGTAATGCACTGGTGGTATACTTAACTTAGAGATTTTCAAAAGATAGATGGCGACGCAAAGTAAAATAGTATTCAAAAACATAACATAATTATTGTCTTAGTCCCATAAATATAAACAATAACATAAATAGTCCCACCCTGGCTAGAAAAGAGTGGTAACCAGTAGATGACACGTCCCAATTAGCCTTAGTTGCAAAAAGTGGACGTTAATAAATAATTTAATTTTGGGCCCCCGGTTAACCATATGAGTTAAAGCGTTGCCTCCCAAATGGCAAACCTAGAATAACGAGTTCGATTTCCACCTGGACAAAGGAATTTATTTAGTGACGTAATTCATTAAATAAAATCCTGAGTGCCACCCTGGCTAAAAAGGGTGGTAACCTATAGATAACCCCTCCCAATTAGCCTTAGTGCAAAAAAAGTGGACGTTAATAAATAATTTAATTTAAGTTTATATTTTTAAAAAATGTAAAAAAAAAAAGAATTTCTTTGATCCAAAATAAAGTTTACTTTGTTCTTGTTCATTTCCCTATCTAAATGACATATTTAGTTTATATTTTACAATTAACGTAGGTTTATTGTGGAAAAAAATAACATACGAAACTTTTGAAGGGTTGTTTTTTTTACAAGGTATTGCTCATGGATCATGAAGAATACTGAGTGTGGTGTATGTTATTACTCTTTATTTTATTTACATACAAGTAAGTACACCTGTATACATTTTCACGTGTTAATGAAATCGTTTCTGCAGGTGCTAAGTGGAGTAACAGGAGAAAACTGCTGACTCCTACTTTCCATTTTAAAATTCTGGAAGACAACGTTCCCAGTTTAAGGAAACACGCTGACAAGTTAGTGAAGAACCTCCTACAGACGAACGGACGCCCTATAAACATTGATGAGTACATCAGGGGTTCAACGTTGGACGTGATATGCGGTAAGAAATTGTACATCTACTTCTTCTGGTATGATATTATAGAATATATTAGCTGGATTCCCTGTGCTTCTTAATAAAACTTGTGAAGACTCTGAGAAGTTGTGAATATCTCCTGTTTTTGGTTAGCCTCGTGCCTTGGCGTCGGCTGGTCAATGGAAGTATATTAATCCAGTGATGGATTTACTAAATAAAATTATTAGTCTCAGTTTGGCCTAGAGAAAAATGGGAACCTTCCCGTAAATATGGATACTCTAATATTTTGTTTCCCTCTTTCCAATAACTCTAAGCTAAATATTTCGTTGAATTACATATCAGCTTAAAGCGAAAATCGATCCATTTGGACCGACGAATGGAAGTTCCATGTGTTTGGATCAAATCGCGGGATCGTGGTTCGTCTCACTATATTGGACCCCAGTGTATGATTACAAATGTAGTCATAGTATACTTTATGTCTTGTCCCAAATGAATGAGACGTTCAACACAACTCAAAATAGCAATATAAATATGCTTCTTTTTCGTTTCCAAAGAAGTATTTACTTCTTTCAAAACTATATATAATCCAAAATAAAATATGCTCATACAGAAATGTTGAGCTAACCAAACAAAAAGGAATGTACACATTTACATGAGGATCGCAATGATTACAAATGTAAAACGAGTTTAAAAATACAATGAATGCACTCGGTCAACAACGCAAAAAGAAAATCACATCATCCGGTTAAAAAATTCGGTTTCATTGTTTTAAGCCTGATTTCATCTCGGTAAACAATTGGGATTTCTTTATGCTGGGAAAAATGTTATTAGATATTAAAATATGCTGTCTGAGGTCGTAAGGGCAGTCATCTCCATTACGTCAACACAACCATGCTAACATTACGTAGCACTGTTACCTTGGGTCACCCAAGGACAATGGGTTATTAATGGCCAATCTTAATGAGGATTATTACATTGTTCCATGGTTACAAATTGCATTGTTTTTTAAGACTGGGAGATATTTCATTCGGTTTATATCTTACTTCACAATTACATTAAATGATATCGTGCATCCCTGATTGGTCCTAGTCTGAGTTGGGAGGACCAACCAGGGAAATGGAAGCGTTAGACTGTATGAAACCCGAATAGCTGTCTTCTAAATACTTGCCAATGTTGTAATCTCGCACTCTATTCTCTCTTTCTCCCGCAATAAGTATCGTATAGACGACAAGGCTTGAAATTTATGCTGAATGTTAATCAATACCGTTATTTTAGGTCATAATCCCATGAGTAGGAGTGAGATTGAATTTGATAAAGTGCTTATAGTTGATGACAGTGCCAGATTGGCTGCTCTGTAGGCCCTCGGCAAAATTAGCGTAGGCTCCCCTAGCAGAATATTTCATATAAACAATTTTTTATTTAGTAATATATATATATATAATAGCTTTACTAGCATGTTTATAAAAAGCATATTTTTAATTGAAATTAAGAAAATACCTGATGACTTTGAGGTTATAAAATGCACATGTATAATTTATACAAATATTGATTGTAGGAATGTAGGATATTACAAATAAACAAATTTAATTTACTTGTAATAATATTGAAGTCTCAGAAATATTCTTATTGACGTCGTTTAGCACCTGTTTAAAGTTTTTGGGGTCCAAAATAGCACATTCTTGTAATAAATTCTCACTTACTACAAAGCGCTCTTCAATGCTGTTTGCAACACAATCCAAACTATTAAAATACTGACTTTTAAACTTTTGCGTTGGAGTGATAGTATCTGATTAATCATGGGAAAGCTCTCCTGTCATTTTCTTTTTTTCCCTGATTCTTGTTACTGAAAAGTCCGTCACGCAGGGGCTGCGTAAACTAAGCAGATTTCCCACGTGAAGTTTTAGAGAATAGAGAAATTTCACGAGAGCCGAGCAGTCAAGGAAACGGCCGAACTAGTTTTTGGTGGGAAAGTCACTGACGTCCGTTAGCCGCCCAGATTTAATAAAAATGCAAATATCTCAGTTAATATTCAAGATAGAGAATAAATGTTTAGAACCATATTTATAGTAAATTTAATTTGCAATAAGATTGATTATGTACAATTTTTCGATCTGACGTACAGTAACGGAGATATTTCGATTTTTCGAAAATCCTCTCCTCTAAACCCCCCCTCCCAGTGGTCCGATTTTAGCCGTTAACCAACTTGATCTTTCTTTTTACATAAAACGACTAAATATTGCGTTTGGTAACGATCAAACAAAAATTGCGACCGCTAGAGCGGTAATAGACAAATATATAGACAGATATATTGATATATAAATATATATATATATATATATATATATATATATATATATATATATATATATATACAGTTTTGAACGGACCTCACTTTTATCACCTCCTAGGTAGAATCGATGTACATTTGAAGAAAAAAGTCGAAATTTCCGTATAGCTGATTTCCATTAAGAGAAATCTACTAAAAGTCAACTTCCATGTCTAGCTCTTCATTTTTTTCAGTACGCATGTAATATACTTAAATCAATAACTTTTTAAATTTAGATTTTTTTTCCATTTATGGCAAGTTGGGCTCTCGGCATTTGCCGACCTGGCCAGTCCGGCGCTGGTTGATGATGCATTAGGCAGATGACATCATCTGAGTGTTGTCTTATATGAGGCCTCATCCATACTTCAATCCCATGTACGTGAGAAATCTGTCTAGTTTACGCAGCCCCTGCGTGACGGTCATTTTCCCCAATCTCTAAACCCGTTCTCACCCTCCACTCATTGCGATCATTAAGTTTCTGATCTTCAGTATAACTTGGTGTGTTTAAATATAGAATTCGGTAACTAGCAAACAAAAATCGCAGCCTCTAGTGTAAGCAGACCACTTGAGCAGCTGATTCACCTTATGGGAAAATATCTTTATAATGTTTGCTTATTTGATTGTTGTTGAAGTTGAAGAAACATACAACAAAAATTCATTTAAAAGTCATTTAGCCTTTAATTTAAATTATTTCTTCTCATACAAACAAAAATTATTAGCATGCCAATCTAAGTTTCCAGGAGTAAGGGCTTCGAAAGAAACTACTTGAAGAGCTCATATTTATATATGTAAGGTTCGAAAATCTACAGTTTTGGAACACTGCAATAGCACCAATGCTATGGCTAATGGGAAAGGGTTATCTATAGGTTACCACCCTTTTAATCTCACGTGGTAATTCAGGAGTAACGGATTCGATTCCCGCCTGGGCAATAGGAATTTATTTAGTGACAAACTCATTAAATAAAATCATTAGTCCCACCCTGGCTAGAAAAGGGTGGTAACCTCTACTATCTACATGACCCTTCCCAATTAGCCATAGTAGCTCAAAGTTGACGTTAATAAATAGCAATAATAATAAAATAAACAATAAAAACACATGCAAGTACATAATTATTTCATTTCCCTCATAGACTACTTTAATTCCATTTCTTATGTTACGATTTTATAATTTGTAACATATAAAAGTAATACAGAAATTATAATAAAGTGAAATTAACGAAATAAACTAATGATGTTAATAAAACCTTTCGCCTCAGTAATAGACTTAATAAATAAAATAAGTTAAAAGAGTAAAACTTGGTCTTTATTTTACCTCAACGCCAATGAACAATATCTTTTGGCTCCAACAAGAAAACGTATGTAAACCGTAATCAGCCTTTGTGGAACTGTAGCAATTCTGAAACTAAGATACCATACAAAGAATTATATAACATTTATATTCCCAATAAATATACCATTAAATTTCTTTTATATAAAGCCTCAATAACCTTGGGTAATTGAAGTTAAAAGAGTTCATACTCTAAATACTGATTAGATTTTCGTTTTCTTGTTTTTTCAAAACAGAAACAGCTTTGGGGATTGACATGAGAGAAGAGAACAAGGAAAAACATAACTATGTGTCAGCAATAAAAAGGTAAGACAATATGAAATAATAATGAATCATACAATTGTTAAATAAAAAGACGTTTACTTTTATTTGAAATTAACAATGACTCTCATTCAGTAGGTCCATGCATGGATTGCTTTTCTTTCGAGTTGGGCACATAACGAGTAACATACCTTAAAAAGATTGAAAAACTATGGAAACTAATTTTGAAATAAGACTTCATTACTTCTTAGTCGATTTCCTTTAAGAAATCAGTTAGTGAGGTTGTTCTTCAAATATTTCTAGATTCTAAATAGAATATGAGAGACTGGGTGCTGCATAAACTAAGCAGATAACTCGCCTGGTGAAATGATGTAATACCACATTCTATTCTCAAATTCTCCCATACTTAATAAGAGCCTACTTAAAGAGGAATTAAATTTAAGTGGGGCTTGAGATATTTATTCATAGTTGCTCCGCGTAATAAGAGGAAGTGACGGTTTAGTAAATGCTGAAAAGTAAATACGTCCATCACACATAACAGGGGCTGCGTAAACTAAAGACATCTCCCACATTCTTGTATAGCATACTTGTGATCTGATCTCTTCATATCTTTCCTATTTCTATGCAAAAAGTCCGTCACGCTCGAGCTACGAAAGACATTTACCCTCGTGCTTGTATAGCATACATGTGACATCATCTCAACACAGTAAAAAAAAGTCCGTCACGCAGGGGCTGCGTTAACTAAGCAGATTTCCCAAGTGCGCCACGCATTTGCATTTATCTCAAAACGTAAAAGTTCAATGAGAACAATATTTGGTATTTAGGCTTCAAATAAAGTGCTTCATAACATAGTAAAATATTGAAAATATGAGATGAGTAGGAGTGGGGGTTTACTAAAGAACGAAAACTAAAAAATGCAAATATCTCAGTAAATAATCAAGATAGTGAAAAAAGGCACATAACAACATTTATAGAACATTACATTTGCAATAAGATTGGTTCTATACAATTTTTCGATCCGACGAATAATAACGGAGATATTACGAATTTTCTAAATTTCCCCCCTCTAAACCCCACCCCCTCCCCCTTGGTCCGATTTCAGCCATTAACGATCTTGATCTTTCTTTTTGTATAAAACGATTATATATCAAGTTTGGTAACGATAAGTCAAAAATTGCGACCGCTAGAGCGGTAACAGACATATATATATATATATATATATATATATATATATATATATATATATATATATATATATATATATACACAGTTTTAAACGGACCTCATTTTCGTCATCTCCTGGGGAGGGTCGAGGGACATTTGAAGAAAAATTTCGAAAATTGCGTCATGAGTACAACCTCAATAGCAGATTTCCCTTAAGGGAAATCTGCTAAAACTAATGAGTAGAAGTGGGGGGGGGGGTAGTGTTGACAGTAAAGAAAGAAATAGCAGTATTTGCATGTATCTCGCATAATAAAGGTCTCTTGAAAGCAGCATTTGTTATATAGGCTAAGAGTAAGTAAAGTTTACAGTGGAAAATACTAAGAGATTTTGATGTTTATACAGAGGTTTAAAAAATAGACTCCTTGGGGAGTGACAGTTTCTCCCACCCACTTCTTTAGAGCTATTTACAGGGAAAAAATTAAATTTCAAAGAGTTTTTTTAGTAGGTATTTACAAAAAGTCTAAATATCTAAATCATAAATAACTAAGTAGTTACTGTATTGAAGATTTATTTGTTAAAAAAAAAAATGAGTTTCATTTAAAAATACAATATTTCGGGAGTCATAGAACTCGGAAAACATTGCTGAAAAATTACGTCATTTACACTACGTCTACAGTGTTTCTTTAATTTTCAAGCAAATATTCCTTAAAGGTAATCAGCTCTTGAGGTTGTACTCATGACACGATTTTCAAAAACTTTCTTCAAAAGTATATATATATATATATATATATATATATATATATATATATATCAAAAATTCTAAATATGCCCGCTATTATAATTCGGATGGAAAAATTGTACAGAACATATCACATTACAAATTTAATTGCCTATAATTATAATTGTATTTTCTCTATCATGAATGTTAACCGAGATATTTGCATTGTATAGTTTTCTGCATTCAGTAAACTGCCACTCCTACTCATATTAACTAATTAATAACTTAACTAATAACTACTAATTAGCAGTTATATCATGAATCACTTTATTGGAAGCTTAAATACCAAATATTATTCTCATTGAACTTTTCCTTTTTGAGGTACATGCAAATACGGTGTGTAATAACGTCACGATTTAACTCGAAAATGTTAGTTTGTTCTCCGCCGTACTCAATATTTAACCGTTTCGTTCAATACATGAATGAAACTCATATTAGTTGATTAGGATGAGAGGGGGTAGAGAGAAGGGAATTTGAAAATTCAAAATATCTCCGTTATTGTAAGTCGGACCTAAATATGTTATAGAACCATTCTTGTTAAGCTATTGATGCAGGGAAATCTGCTTAGTTTACGCAGCCCCTACGTGACGGACTTTCTTTTTTTCGACGGGGCATCCGTGGCCTTTTAAGTAATAAAAAGTTATTATGGGCGATTTATCCATTCAGCTTGAAACATTTCATATAGTACACAATAGAAGATTTTTATTAACAAATTCTTGAATCGTTAGAAAAGCAACTATCCATTTATTTATTTTTGTTGTGCTAAGGCAATTTTACCAGAAGCGGAATGACCTCGTGGACAAATACCACGTGCATGATGTCTCACGGTAAACGAATAGTTCTTAATGAATGGGTTAATATAAACTGGACGACATTGGGATAAATTGCTATAATCACGCAACCGCCACGCTCAAAGAGAGGCAAAGTATCTATTACTTGCATGCAACGCCAATAGAAATACCACACTGTGCAATGGTATCTCTTTACACCAGCCTGCCATATGCTTAAAGATTATATATGTTATAAACGTATTCGAGCAGAAGCAAAAGAAAATTTAATTCTTAAAAAAAATAGCTTCAGTAAAGCAGCAACAAGCTTTTTCCCCAAATACAATGCATCCCGGGGTATTGGGGAGTGAAAGAGCATAAACTGAGGATTTTCATTCCAGGAACTAACGAGGTTTGTTATACTATCATTGTTTGTAGTTTTTCAGTTTAAGATGAATAGATAATAAATGTAGGAATGCCAAAAGAATCAGTTCTGAACTCTGTTCTATAAATTGCTGGTTCCAACCAGCAACGTTTACAGAAAACACTATAATTTTGAAATTACTGTAACTGAAAAAAGTTCGTCACGTAGGGGCTGCGTAAACTAAGCAGATTTCTCACATGTTGAAATGGCACACTAAAAGTTCAATGAAAACAATATTTGGTATTTAGAATTGAAATAAAGTGTTTCCTAAAATAACAGCTTATTATTAATATGCAAAAATCTCGGTTAATAATGAAGATAGTGAAAACACGTTTATAACAACATTTGTAGAACATTACGTTTTCAACTAGATTGGTTCTATATAATATATTTCGAAATTCATTCCCTCTACGCCCCCCCCCTCTTACTCGTTGGATTTTTGCCATTAACGAAATTGATCTTTAGTTATATCGAGTTTTGTAACGATGAAACAAAAATTGCGAGCATTAACAGACAAACACAGGTTGTCCCAGGTCTCTTTTTTTTTTTTCATTTCAGAACCCATTTCTTTTCCTGTAGACTATTTTCAAAGATAATTTTGTTATATGACACAATACAACTTTTATGTCGCAGCATTTTTCATAAAGTATGTCCTCTCCGAAATAAAGTTTTTTACACTTTAAGGCTATAGGACGCGTCAAATAAAATAATTCACAGATTTAAACTAGTTTTAGAAGTTTAAAACGAGTTTAAGTCTGTTTCCTCTCTTCTCCTAACCCCACCTAGTGTGTCATGCAAATCTATTAGTATGACATTACTTCTGATCATTCATGTATGGATTATTGATAATATGGCATCTAAATGTTATTTACGAGCAGCCACTTTGGATAATTGGGATGTTATCTATTGTTTGCCATCCTTTTCTAGCCAGGATGAGACTAAGAATTTCATTTGATGAATTTGACATTGAATAAAACAATACTAGCTTCAGCTGAAGGAAAATGTCTACAACAAAATCTTCTTTACTGACTCCACCTATTTCATGTGTCATAAGAAGCCTCTTCAGTATTAACCCTTTCCTTGCGCAAAGTCACTATAGTGGCTTTGCACAAGGAAAGGGTTAATGCTCAACTCAATGGAATATCGGTGGGGAGTATGAACAAAGAAAACACTGAACTCCACTTGTTCCATTTTTGAGTTGCAAAATACAACTTATGAGACACACCTCTCCACAGATGAGTTAATTTCTCAAATAAATCTAATAATTTATAGATTGGCAATATATCGTACTATTACAATAATACACATTAATATTTAGTAAATAAAATATATTACATTTGGCAAATGACAACAATCCTCTTTATTGAACCTTTGATTTGAAGTAAACAAATCATCTGGGCAAAGGATCTGACTTTCTAAAAATTTAATTATAAACTATGCATGTTTGATTTAAAAAGAATTACATAACTAGATTTTAGTTAAGAAAAGCAAAACCTTGTTAATCTCAGAAATGATGTAATATAAGTAGAAATCAATTCTTTTTTTTTTCTTTTTCAGCATTACCGCTGAAGCTTCAGAGCGATACAGGTCATTCTGGGTTCATAATGACTTCTTATTCCGCCTGTCCTCCTTAGGAAAATCATATTTCAAGAATCTATCAACTATACATAGCTTTAGTGAAAAGGTGTGATATAGGTATTTATTTATGCCTTAGATCATTAAAAATTTAGGGGCTTAATGCAGGGACAACCATTTGTCTTTTTTTTTTTTTTTTTTCGAGGTATCTGATTTTATGCACCTTCTTTTAGCAGATTTCCCTTGAGGGAAATCAGCTATTAAGGTTCTTCACAATGTGTGTTTGGGGGGGGGGGCACTCCTTTCTCACTCACTCTCTCTCTCTCTCTATATATATATATATATATATATATATATATATATATATATATATATACACACACACACACACACACACACACACACACACACACACACACACACAATGCATGCATGCACACACCATGATAGGAGTGTATGAGGTTACCTTACGAATCTTTCCTAAACAGTTGTTAATGCTTCCTTCAATACAGTTTAATATATTTTTGTCGTAGTAGCTCTTGTTTGTACCACGAAGGTGAATGGATGGCATTATAACGAACTGGCCATCGGTCTTCTCACCAAGCATGCCTCCTTAACTCACTTAGCAGAGTTAATACAATACCTACATTAAATGTGCACCTAGCTTTCTTATAAGCTTTTTATAAAAAATAATACAATTTTATAATTTTAGGTCATATTGGAGAGGAAAACGGAATATTCAAAAAAAAGAGAAGCTAAAAATGGACCTGGTATGAGAAACAATGCAAATTACTGCTTTATAAAATTAAGACTAGAATAGAAAGTGAAAAAAAAATATTTTGCTCTTATATCTTCCCATATGATTTTTGAGTAGCTTATAATTTTCAACATCATAAACAGTCTGGCATTCCCTTATTGTCATGCAGATAATTATTCAGACAATGATTTCATTTACGCTTTGTCAGTTGGTGATTAGACAATTCTAGTAATTTATTTATTATATTACACAATTCTAGTATTTTATTTATTATATTACACACATACACTTAATAACTAAAGATCCCCAACAACAATGTGAAATATGTCACGTTCCACTCACAATACTCCATCTTATATTCCTGGAAGCATAAAATTGGCCTTACAAGACACACTACAAGCAGTAGATAGAATCATTTCATTAGTAAAGAAGATATATCAATACAATAAAATTTAGATTTATAATATTTAATAAATTATAAAAAAATACAATAAAAAAATATTTGTATGTGAACATATGTGTGCACGTGAAAACATACTAGTACAATAGCCACCTGAATTAGACCATAATTTTTTATATAACTTATCTTTGCTTTCTATAAATGTTTAGACACTTAAGCTAACTAAATTAAATTATTCGATTTTCCAAGGAGGGGTAGAAGTGGGTGAATATAAAATTACAAATTTCTCCATACTTATTGGGGATGCAATAGATTTGTACAAGACTTCTTCTTTTGTTTAATCATGAAAAGGTCTGTAAACTATCTTCTCTGGCATTTTTTCACCTGGTGCATTCTAACAGAGTTTTTGTACATGACTTTCAAATGAAATGATTTTAAATTAAGCCCAGCAAAACACTTTGTTTATTTAATTTATTAAAAATATGAGAAAGTCATCACAACTGGTGTCCACATCAACGATTTTAAATTAGTAATTTAGCCATAAGAATATAATAAATGTTGCAGCAAAGAAGAGGTTTGCATTCTTGGATAGACTGTTGGAATTAGACTCTCAAGTACCAGGTCAATTATCATTGAGGGACATACAAGAAGAAGTGGACACATTCACTTTTGCGGTAATTATAAATCTTAATTAAGGAAACGATAAATTTGGCAAAATTGCAATACATCCTAAAGTTTCACAAATTAGGAAATGACAATACATTATCTATAACTTTACAGGGTCATGATACCACATCAGCTGCATTGCAGTTTACACTATTTCTCCTTGCAAAACATCAAGATGTTCAGGTAAAATGTTCTTTCCTCATAATTATAATTGTTTCCAATGATATTTTATGCTAATACATTCATTTATGTATTAAATCAACCGCCAATTAATTAAACTCAATAACACCACACTCAATGAATAGTTAGGGTCTGGCACAAGGGTATTGGTGAAACTTTATGTGTTTATTTATCATGTTTTACTTTATTTTTATTAAATGAAGAATTCCTTTTTATTTAACTCTATTTATATACCTTAAAGATAAAGATCAAATGAATATTTCACAATGAATAACTAATAGTATATAATAGTGCCACAATATAATTGAGCCGGAGCTCCCAGGTAAAAAATGCAAAAGAGAAATCAAATTAAGTTATAAGGGCAGGGGAAATAGCATTAATAACTACACACATAAAGTTTAATATCATATTTATACTATAGATAAAGTTTGATTCAGTCTGGTGAGCTCACAGAAATAAAAAAGTCTGAGACGCAGGGGCAGTGTAAACTAAGCAGATTTCCCACATGCTGGTATAACACACTTTTGATCTCATCTCACCACATATTCTCTATTTCTATAAATAAAAAAAAAAAAAAAAAAAAAAAAAAAAAAAAAAAAAAAAAAAACAACCAATGAGTATAATGGACGGGCATTCTGAAGGTTGAGTCAAGAAAGTACAAATAACTTGCTTAAGACTTGCGTTACGAAAAAATGCATAGAACAATTGTAGAACATTAATAGTTTAACAAGATTGGTTCTATAAAATTTATAACTAATGTCGCTTCTATGATGTGACTCATTATAACAGATATTTTTAATTTCCGAATCTCCTCTCTAACCCCCCACTATTCCAGCCATTAACAAATGAGATCTTTAGTATTGACTGAAACAGTTAAATATTGTGTATGGTATACATCAAATAAACATTTACAAGTTGCCTACGTAATATCTTAAATGATGACTTCATATTTGCATGTTCTCTATGAGACGTGTGTGTGTGTGTGTGTGTGTGTGTATTTGCCTGTTAATGGTCTAGCGGGTCAAAATTTTCGTTTAATCATTACCAAATTCGTCATTTAAACGGCTTTATTGGAAGCTTAAATACCAAATATCGTTTTCAAGGATCTTTACTATGTGAGATACATGCATATATGTTGTATGATGACATCATCAATTAAGATTTTACGTTCTTATCTCGAAAATGTTAGTTCATCTATACCATACTCCATATTAAATCGTTTCATAGAACACATTAGTTCATAGTCGTTAATGGCATAAATAGAACTAGAGGAATTGGAAAATTCAAAATATCTCTGTTATTATGAGGTGCAATGATACATTTTATGGAACCAATGTTGTTCTACAATTGGTGTTCTACAACTGTTATTTTATAAATGTTTTTGTAACTCAAATATTTTGTAAGTTAATTCAGATTTTGTAATTGTTTTCAGCCTTTAGTAAACCCCCTACTTCAACTCAAGAGAATTTTCTTAGAAATAGAAAATGTACGGAGAGAAGATCAATAGTGTGTCATACTAGCTTGTGGGAAATATGTTTGGGGGCATAGTATCTATAGCTTTACATGCTTTTCTTGCCAGGATGGGACTGAGGAAAGTTTTTAGCGAGGCTGTCTTTAAATTTTTTCACTTTGACCCCACAAGAATGGAACATGTATTCAAATTAACCCTGTCTAGGCCAACACATGCTTTAGCATGTTAGGCTAAGAAAGATTTCCAACTAAAAATAAGATTTATTTAATAAAAATGCCTCTATTTCTAACAATAAAAATAATAACTAATGGAGCAAAAATAAATCGTAATTAAATAAAATGTCTCTTCTAAAAACAAAATATAATAATAATATGTTCTGTCAGGAAATGTGATGTCACTACATTAAATGGTGCCAATTGACTGTTGCTCCTAATGCTGGTAGAGAGGTTTCAGCCAGTTAATCCTTGGCAAGTAAATGAGTAGTACCTTGAATACCGCAGGATATTTGCAGAATCTCACGGACGTCCCCAGGAGTGATGTGAGGAATAGCAGGCATAGGATCCGGATGAGAACGTCACAATGAGGCAACAGAGTGTCTTGGGGAGAAGCAACTTATTCAGTCTTAAGGTTGCTAATTGGCCTAGATGAATATTGGGTTGGCCCTGCTTTTATCAGGTTGGCAGTGCTTAATATCAAATTGATCCTGATTAATATCGATGATGGCTATTATGTTATCATATTTATATAGGACTAGCGGACTCGACAGACATTGTCCTGCATGATATTTCAAGCGATTAGGATATTAAATTTAATAATACTATGTTTAAAACAAGAGCTACTTTTAAAAACACAAAAAACAACTTTTGTTATGTGCATGTTTGCCTAAAAACAAATAGAAAAAGAAATATCGCAATTTTTTTTATTCAGGCTTCCCTTATAACCTCCACTCCCGTTCGAACATAAAAAATTTAATATAGCTTATAATCATAGAAGAATTAATGCTAATTTACATATAGAGTTTTGTTAAGTTCGGTTCAATTGTTAGTGTCCAATAAAATTGTTGACTCCCACTTTAATTTTTTAGCGTATATCTCGTTTATACATTGTTATACCACAAAAGTGAATATAACAAAAGTTACTCAAAATAACAAAATAAACAACTTTTATCCTATGCATATTTGCTGAAAAACCAATAGGAAACGAAATATCACTATTTTTAATTTTAGAACTCCCTTACAACCCCCACTCCTGCTCCATCTGTTGGGCTGATTTGTGAATCTAAACCATCCAGGGCGTCACCCAAACGCATACAAAAAAATTCATTCAAATCGGCCCAGCTGTTTATGAGGATTTCAGTGACATACACAGTACAGTAGAATTATATATATATAGAAAGCATTTAATGATAAGCCAGTTACAGGCACAAATGGCAAATATGAGTTCACCCATGGATATAATTGAAAAAAAAATAATTCTTATAGTTTGTAATATTTGGAGTTATTTATTTGGATTCATATTTATAGATTATTACTCATTACAGGAGAAAGCTGTAACTGAGCAGTTTGAGATATTTGGAACAGATAAAAGCCCAGCTGGAATGAAGGATTTACAAGCAATGACATATTTAGAAATGGTAATTAAAGAATCTATGAGGTACTACCCACCAGTCCCACTCTTCACGAGGGGCCTTAAAAAGGAATGCAGACTCAGTTAGTATTGCTTAATATTTTTGAATGAATCCATCTATCTATTCCATGAAAAACAAAAAAAAAACATTCAGTGGAACTTTAATTGACTTTTTTTGTTGAGGTTTCAGCCAAAAATGTTATTGGATTTAGTAAAACTTAAACAAAATATTTAATTGTTGTTTTCCTCCTTTAAGTTCTTTCCGAACTTGTATGTGATTAGTGTAATTAAAAGTTATCTCTTATGTAAGAACAATTATGTTCAAACAAATAAGACTCAGCTCCTCAAGTGAAAAAGGTGGTGAGCAGTTATGGGTATACAACTAAAAAATACAATAACTAGTGCATACTATAATAGTTACAGAACCTATGCTTCTGCCCCAATTTTAAACAGTTCCGTGCAGTCTGCAGTGGGGGGATCCTCCAATTCCAGAACCCACAATTTGGCAGGACCAGCAACGGCATTAGTCGTTCTAGGGGTTCTATACTATATGCATGCATTATAAATTAATTATGTATACTTAATCTTTTCTAGACTTGTTTAAAGTACTAGACCTTCCATTGTGCGTAAAAATCGCCAGAGCACCAGGCAATTTGTGATAATTCTAGCACTGATCAATATATTGTCACTAAAAATGAAGAGCTTCTTCTTACTGTTTTTCTTTTTCTTACTAAGTTAACCACCTATTTTCTCTTGAATTGATATGCCTTGTAAAATTTGGCCTTTTCAAAGATAATGAACCTCTCAAAACTAACTTAAGCCTTAATGAAATGTTAAGTACCTGGCAATATTACCACTAATGTGTCAAGCTGATCACTTGACTACCCTCCAAACCCGTGAGGGAGGCCTTGGATTTTTTTGAGGCCAAGATAGTTAATGTAATAACATTTTCATCTGTTATCACTTCTTTTTGTTTCAGAGAATGGGCGAGTAATACCACCAGGATACAATGTTATGATTTGGCCTTGGTTTGTACATCGAAATGAGAAGTTCTGGGACAACCCTGCAGAGTTCTGTCCAGAAAGATTTTCTCCTGAAAACACTAGGCATCCTTTCTCTTACATACCTTTTTCAGCTGGGGCACGAAATTGCTTAGGTAACTCTTTTTTATAGAGGCAGATTAGAATGTACTAAAACATAAAATTTGTCATCTAATATTTAATAATATTATACACACACACTCTCTCTCTCTCTCAAATTGTCACCTCTGTCTATACATTGACTTCATGAGACGTTAAGAAATTTTATTTTTATACTTTTTCGTTTCACCTGGAATTGAAGCGGAAGAGACCTGAAATGAAAAATCAGGGTATTTTGTTTTTTATTTGTTTTTCTACAAATATCTACCTAACAAAGGTTGTTTATTTTCTTATTTAAAGTAACTTTGGAAAACATATGTTTTTGTAAAATAATAATGAATAAACAAGATATGCTCATAAATGTATAATAGGGCCTATAAATAAGCATTGCTTGCATTTATAATATAATCAAATTTTATAACTTCAATATATTTATTTAATGAAAGCCGGATTAGGCTTAAGACTGCATTAATATTTTTAAAAACAAAGTAGATTCTAAATATGATAGAAATAATTATTTTTTTAATTTTTTATTCTTTAAGGCTAAATAATACTACAAATTCATTGTAGGGATAACCCTAAACTCTGAGATAGGAAATAATATTTTGTATAGAAAAGCGTTGTGTTTTTATTTACATAGCCATTATATCTCTTTCCTCCTCAAAGTATATCCTATTTATATTTAGGCATCAAAGCTTGATGTTATAGATAAAGGATAAATATGTCAATACTGTACAAAAATATTTCTTGGATTCCAAATTCCATTTAAAAATATATATATTGAATAATAAAATACAGTATTCGTAATTGAGGTAGAATTATTTATATAAGAAATAAGAAGTAAAGGGCTGTTTGTTTTATATATACACACACGTGTGTGTGTGTATATATAAAGGTCATTGTTGTTATACCTAAAGGCTGACATGTCATTTCTTCCCAGGAACACCCCTAAACATTGCAGATCCTCACTATAACTGCTTGTGCAGGGTGACAAGGACACAGTGATTTCTTTTCCAACTTATAAACAACGTAGGCATTAGATAAAGTACTTCGTCAAAACTGTTCACCGAGTAGAATGAATACTAACCTAAGTTAGAAGGGCTATACTCCCACCTCCCCTCCGCCAACTTACCCCTTTAACCTATCTCAACCCATAATAAATGCCAGAATATCCATCCGAAAAAAAATCCTAATAGCAGTTTTGGTGTTACTGAGTAACACAGAAACAAGATACAGCAAATCCCTGAATGTCATTAGATTTTGTAGATACAAAACAAACCAAAAATTCAAATCACGTTTTAAATTGGCACTAGCTAACACCTTTCACAGTTACTAGCCTGATGGTTGTTTGTGTGTTCAGTTACACTGAATATATATATATAACAATTGTATTTCCTTCTTTAAAATATTTCTATAAAATTGCTAACATAAGTAAATCACTCACGGTTGGTATAATCTTTACCAACCTATGTGAAATAGTAAATATGTTTCTTTGTCCACCACCTTTTCACAAATGGAACACACTGTCTGCTACCTCATTTATAATAATTAATATTTGTAGTTTGTCCATGCCCATCCCTATTTCAGTAACATGTAATTCATTTAATCTTCCAAAGACTCATTATCAATTTCACATTTTCCCTGTTACTTTAAATTGATAAGCTTATCTTTATTTTTCTTCTGTCTTCTTTTTGATTCTAAATAACTTACTTTACCTGTCACTTTACAGCCTCTTTACATTTTTACTCAATGCATCTAAAGACATTTATTTGTGTTGACCACATGTAAAATTCAGGCACAAATACATTATAGGAACTATGAATCTAAGAAATTAATTGTTTAAATAGCTCTTTGTAATCTTCGCGGAAGATACAGGAATTAAAAATTTAATAATAACTTATTTTCAGGTCAAAAATTAGCAATGCTAGAAATGAAAATGACTCTGTCAGGCATCTTGCGAAGCTGTAAGCTTGAAGCTGAAACAAAAAGTTTTATACCCATATTGGACATCATAACTACAACAGAAGAACCAATTCTTCTAAAAGTATTTCCAAGGGAGTAGAAGGAAAGTTTGAATGACATTTATGGGGACTGTGAGGAATGGTTAAAGGTGGTGATGGCAGAGGCACAGGTCTTTTAAGGACAATAGACCGGGTATTAGTGGCTTAATTCATTCTATTTGGTTTATTTTGTATTTGTAAATTTCAATTGTGTGTTAAGATCTAATTATAATGAAGAGCATGTTCATCAAGAACTTCGTCCTCCTAGACTCACTCAAAGCATTGCTTACCAAGAGAATCTAGAGGCTTT
Source organism: Riptortus pedestris (assembly GCA_019009955.1). Classification (NCBI taxonomy): domain Eukaryota; kingdom Metazoa; phylum Arthropoda; class Insecta; order Hemiptera; family Alydidae; genus Riptortus; species Riptortus pedestris. The sequence goes on along the minus strand of CM032232.1, from coordinate 69,527,982 downwards.
CCTGTTACACCCCATAAACCTTGCCAATGTCTGCCTTTTTTCTTTTTTAGGTGGGTATTTTCTTTTCAAAGTTACCGTTATGAAAGGCACATATATTTAGTGCGCATTCAATGCCGTTTGGCGTATTATATGTAGTTTTAGTTAAATTACATTTTTTTCATATGTAAGTAGAACATTAACAACAAATTTTAAACAAAAAATTATAATAAACTAAAAATAAAACATAAAAAATCATTTTTAAAAAAAATATAAATAAAATAATACAAAATAAGTCTTTGAAACAGCTCTGAGATGCTGTTATGAATTTTTTTTTGGGTCCAATTCAAAAAGACATTCCAAGTTTCAAATCAGGTTTAATGAATAAATATTTGTCCTTTATAACAAAGAATGCCATTATGTTCTGTCAAAATTGATATGTATAAATTGTTTAAAATATTTGCAATAATTGTGATATGTATATATTGATGATATTTATGCATTTTTTCTTGACTTTCATCCCATATTCCGCCATTCAAGTGTAATTTATTTCATCATTGAATATTTTCAATAATGCATAGTTGTATAGTATATGAAAGGTTTTTGTAGTATATCTATTGCATGTGCATTTTTCGTGATATGAAATTGTTTATATACTGTTTTATTTGTCCATGTTTGGTCGCAAAATATGTGATTGTAGTCTGTGGATTTTATTGTATGTTAGTTCTGTTATGTTCTTATGTAAATGTCTTTTGTGATTGTTTTCAGTCACTATTCCATTATCAAATATTGCCCGTTTGTATGTCATACTTGATGTATTTTAGTGGGACTTTTGTGAATTCAGACACAATGATCTCAAGATCATATGCCTGTCTTTTAAACCATCTCCCTCTACCAAGACCTCTCTCAGTCTCTTATCAACTCTAAGGGGCCTGACTTAGTTGGACTCCCAACCTTATAGCCATAAGAGCCAACAGTTGATGCTGAATCTTACAGCTATAGAGGCCCATTAAATGACGCTAACATTGGACCACTTGAACTTCATGGGTCTACACAAACACTCGGAAGAACACAAGGTGTATTTTTGTCAGCACAACTTGGATAGAACAATGTCTTTGCCTGTAAAGCAAGCCAAGCAATTATTTCATTTTTTTAATTGGCAACCCACTTATTGTTTATTAAAGTTCTTATTTTTTTCATTTTTATTATCACTATTAACTATTAAATATAAAGGAAACATTTGTTTATATCAATAATTATGTTTTGTTTAATAAATTTAAGGTTTATTTTCTACAAAATACATCTAATTATTATTTTTCTCCCTTAACTAATTTATATTTACCTTAACACCAGGTATGTGTAGCCATAAACTAAAAGAATGAAGAAAATATTTAAGACCTGATGTACCCTGCAAAGAGGACGTCATAATCATTAAAAAAAAAACAACCCCTATGCGAAAGAAAAACTACAAAATTAAGAACCAATGGGTTGTATAGCTTATTGTTAATATGACATGAGCAAGAAAAAGGGGTTTACTTAAGGCTGAAAACTAAAAAAGTCTAATATCCTGATTAATATTCTAGATAGCAAAAAAATGTATGTAGATTGATTCTCTAATCAACTTTTCGATCCAAGGAATAATAAAAGAGATAATTTGAATTTTCGAACATCCCCTCGGTCAGCCATTAATGAATTTGACCTTTAGTTTTAAATGAAACGTTAAATATTGAGTTTGGTAACAATCAAATGAAAATTCCGACCGCTAGAGCATTAACAGAAAAGTGTGTGCGTGCGCACGTGCGTGTGTGTGTGTGTGTGTGTTTCACCACTCCCACATGTTCAGCAAAGAGTATACTGCCCTCAACTATTCCATTCCTTAGAAAAATTCAACTTATAACAAAATGAAAAAAATAAGAAAAGAAGCAGATACTGCATTTGCAAATCATAAACTGTTTTTGAGCACCAAATTTAATGTTCCATTACATGCTGAATGTTCTCTAAACTTTCGTAAAAAAATATGATAAAAATATCAATTGTCCATTTAATAGGTTTATCAGCTGATTTGGATTGTGATATTTATACTTATTTTTTATATATTCATTTTTCCCTAGTTTTAAAAGTGTTTAAACTAAAATATTAAAATTATATAAGAAAAATATACTTGTAACCTTTATTGTCAACAAACAATGAAATCCCAAAGTATTTGTAACATTTTCATATTTCAAAAATAAGGAAAATTAAAATGTTGAAAACATTATGTTATAGACTGTACTCATAGTCTGCCTGTTTAAAGAATTTTTATGATGCTGAACAAGTTCTTCCTTCGGGTTTGGAGTCTGAAACAAACCAGATAGATTAATAGTTATTTTTTATTTTGTGTTTTTTTTGTTACATTTTTAATGTTAGTGCATAGCCACTTACATTCAACAATCATTTCTACCCAGTCCAAATATGCATAAACATCTGTATTTATGCTTGGTAGGGATCCAGCACATTTATCACCATATGATACAAGAGCTACGAGTTCATACCTATCAATGGATGGGTTTAGCCATAGAAGGGGTCCACCAGAGTCACCCTAAAGAATAAAAACTTCATTAGTTGAAAATATGAGATGATGTTTGTTAAGACAGTAATTGCTGAAGTCCTCAGCAGTGAAAAGTAATAGAATTTTAGATAAGAAAAGAAGAAATTATATTTAAATAAATAAATCTTTGATTTAACCACTGATGAAGGCACAAAACCTGCAACATGACATTGGTAGGAGGTTAAGTGGTCAGCTTGATGCATTCAGAATTTCTTTATTTAATCAATATTTTTCCTACACTGGTGGAATATTTCTAAAAATTAGGTTGGTTTTGTATTGATATGATCTCTCTCTCCCCCATATATATATATATATATAAAAATTGTAACCTCTGTCTGTACATTGATTTTTTTCGCGAAATTTCACGATAACTTTTTGTTTCACATGTCATAGACACCATAACTGCATTTTGTTTCTTTCGTGTATGTTTGTTTGTTTGTTTGTTACCTTTTCACGCATAAACGGCTGAACCGAATTTTATGAAACTTGGTATGTATATTACTACTAGCCCAACTTAGACTTTAGGCTACATTAATATTCTCTAAGACAAATAGGAGTGGGGGTTATAAGGAAGGCCTGAAATTAAAAATAGCGATATTTCGTTTCCTATTGCTTTCTCAGCAAATATGCACATAACAAAAGTTGTTTATTTTGTTATTTAGAGTAACTTTTGTTATATGCACTTTTGCCGTATACGGAAGTATAAATGAGTTATACGCTAAAAACTATAGCGGGAGCCCACAATTTTATTTGGCACAAAAGACTCAACCGAACTAAACCAAACTCGCTATGTGAATTAATACTAACGATTTCCTTATAATAAGCAATACTAACATTTCTAGGGACGGGCAGGAGTGGGGGTTATAAGGGAGGTCTGAAATTACAAATAGTGATATTTCGTTTCCTATTGGGGTTTCGGCAAATATGTACATAACTAAAGTTGTTTATTTTGTTATTTAGAGAAATTTTTTGTTATATACAATATCGTCGTATACCGAAGTATAAAGGCGTTATACGCTAAAAATTATAGCAGGAGTCAACAATTTTATTTGGCACAAAAGACTCAACCGAACTAAATAAAACACTGGGTATGTGTATTAGCACTAACGCCATCCTTATAATAACCCATACTAACATTTCTAGGAACGGGCAGTAGTGGGGGTTATAAGGGAGGCCTGAGTTCACAAATTTTATTATTAACAAATCCTCAGAAACGACGGGTATTAGCCCTAAACACTGGGACGGGTAAATGTTAAAATATTGTGAAAAGGAAAGCCTTGCCAAAAAAAATACCAACACCATTCAGCCTCAAATCAATTCCCGGGCGAAGCCGGGTATCGGAGCTAGTATATATATATATATATATATATATATATATATATATATATATAGAGAGAGAGAGAGAGAGAGAAATATTTTTTTAAGTGTTAAAAAAAAAATGATGTGCTAAAGTGTCAGACAAATATTCATATGAAATTGAAGGGACCTCATTATCATCACCTGCTAGGATCTGTGGAATTTGAAGAAATTTTCCAAAAATTGCTTGAGGAGCCAAATTACTCGCATTACCATATGGGAAATATTCTAAAAGTGGAGCTTACTTGGCAAGTATCTTTTCTATTCTCAAATGTACAAAGAGTTGTGTATTTGCGTGGCAGTATTCTACTGGATCTCCAAGCTTTTAGACATTTGTTATATGGCATCACTTGAAGATCAACTTCTTTAAGAACATCTGAGGGATATCCTGTGCTCTTTGTATGCCCCCAGCCTGTAAGCAAAAAATAAATTAATCCATTTTATTTTCCCCTTTTAATAAAATTTGATTATTTTAATTCCCTTACGAGAAAGCACTCATCGAGGTTGTACACATAATGTGAAATCCAAACAATTTTTTAAAACATCCTTCCGCCTTCACAAGATATCCTTGAATATATCTCATTTTCATCACCTCCTAGGAAGAATCAATGGATATTTGTAAATAGTGTCATGAGTACAGCCCCAATACCTGATTTCCCCTAAGGGAAGCCTGCTAAAATCATTGATAAGCCATTCTTATGGATTTATGGGAGAGAAAGTCAAACTTTTCTCAAAATGAAATATTATCGATTACGATCAATAGGAATATGGATTAGCTGTAGAATCACCAGAATAAGTTGGTCTCAAAAGATATCCAACAGGAAATTCTAAGATAACTGAAAGTAAAACTCATCCTTATCAAGGCCATGGAGGAAAGGAGATTGAAGCTTCTTGGACATGTCTAAGGGCACAAAGATTTCATCACAAATATATTTGAAAGTAGTAGGGGCTAGTGGAAGATATCAAATAAATCATGGATTTGGTGGGTACTGTAATACGTTGTTATGTTTATTACAAAAATAAACGTTGATTATTATGGTTCTTTTGGTTTGCAAAATTAAATACATAAACTTTAGAGTTTTTATCACTGCACAATTTATTTGACGACTCCCTACACTTGGTAAATTATTCTTCACTGCTAATCACAATATACACTGTTAACTTCACTTCTTGTTACACAGCACAATAACATGAGTCACTGATGTTCACTAAACACGGCACTGGACTGTTGTTCACTAAGCACTGCACTGAACTAGAAAGCACTGTTCACTAAAAGCTGCACTGAATGCACTGTTATTCACTAATAAGAAAACGAAGAACTAACTGAACTGCTGGGTGAGCAAGGCGACTTTTATATGGCCCAGTGCTGGGTCTAGACGGGTCCAAACATAGACTCACCCCTGTGTTGGCTCTGTCGCCTAGAAGATTCTAGACTTCCTCCTTGGCATCAATTTCTTCATACTTCTTAAATACGTGATTAACTATACTAATTTTCAAGCACGCAATTTTTGCAACACTATATATGAAGGAGCAGCTTCTGCAAGACCACAATAGGCATAGCCTTTTGATCTTGATGGTGAAGATCATACTATTACTATTGATAATGGATACTGAAACACCAAAAATAAATAAGTAAATAAACTAAGGGTTTTACTTCTAACTAACCAAGTGCTCTGATTTTATGTCCATTCAAGTGTGACTTTTCATATGGCAAACAGACTGGTTTAACAGCCATATTAAACTTGATTCGTTTGTCTGTCACTAAGATTCCAATGTCATTGGCCAATGTTTTTTCACTATACTTTCTGTGGACATAGATTTCTGAGATGAAGTAGACATACCCGTCACCTGGAATAACAATAAAAATTAATATTTTCTGTAATATGCATGATTAAGAAAGAAAGACATGCTAGTAGCCAATAAAGAAATAAAAAAAATAATTTAAAACCATTCTCTTAACTAATACTGAGTTTTATATGAAAAATAACAAAAATCTATTCAACGTGGAAATAAATTAAAAATAACAACAATGTTGTTCTCAAAACCCAAAGAAAATTTTCTTCGCCAACATCTATATATGCATAGATCATAACATATTCAGACAATTAATCTGTGAAAGTTCATCATGTTGCATAAGCTAAGCAGATTTCTAACATGCTGGGCGTGATAGTGATCTGCCACCATTTATTCTCCATTTTTTCTGTTATAAGAAACTACTGTACACCGGACTTAAAATTTGAGATGTTTAGGCAGCTCAGCTGCTTGAAGTAAAAATCACATTAGTAGGAGTGGGGATTTACGGAAGACTGAAAACTATTAGATTCCAAATATTTTGGTAAATATTCTAGTTAGGGATATAACTTATATAATAATAATTGGAAAAAGTTAAGTTTGCAACAAGATTAGTTATTTAACATTTATAATTTTATACGGGACCATTCCTTAGGTCTAACACCAAAGATATTATTTATGTCATGGCTAAAAACCAGCCTGGTATTCTCCCAGCTTCTTTTCACCCTGGCTCCTGATACTACCTTACAAAAAACACCATACTTCACTACTCTCACATATTAGTTTTTATTAACAAGCTCAATGAATGCTCCTCCTGTTAAACCTCATCGAAAATAGTTACCTCCAAATGTTTTTTCCGTTCCAAAGGAATATCATCAGGCCTTGGGGACGTTATTTTTGAAGCTCGATTAATTACTCAATCTTCTCTGGACCAGATTCCTCAAATGTATCTGACAGGTCTCTGCAGTTACTTTTATTTGAACTATCTATGCTTGATATATTCACACTTAGCAAGAAGGTTCCATTGATGATCCAGCCAGAACTACAGTAACTGTGTTGAAAGCATTTAATACTCCCATAAATTTATTACACTCTTTTGCCTGAAAATCCTTCTTCATTCCCTAGAGTTTCTTAGCTCCACATGCATTAATCTTTTTGTGTTACTTCTCTTTTCAGAATATGGATATTAGTTCTTGGGAGGAGGATTTCAGCTGTACCTCATTTTTGTTTAGATTAACGGTTCTCTTTATAAAGGTGAGGATGTCCATTCCGCTTTTATCCAGGAGTGGGGCTGACAGGAAATTTTGTACTACCACCTCTAGTGACACTAGATCTAGTAATATCAAACCCCACCCCAGGCTGATGCCTGATTAGTCACTGTCTACAACAGGCAGAACATACAATGGCTGCATGTAAACCAATATTGGTTTCCTTAATGGAGGAAATGCAAAATTTATTTTATTGCAATGAAACTATAGCAGTGGCATGTAACAAATCATAATATTGCTCACAGCTATCAATTTCATTCTCACAGAATAAGAAGCCTATTTTACTACAAGAACACTGTAAAATTGGTTGGACTACTGATACCCAAAACCACTACATTAGGTCATGTTATGCCTAAGTAACATCATTCTACAAAATTCTCTTAATAATATTTTATAAAAATTGTGTTCATTGTTAATATGTTCCTACCTGAATTTAGGTCGTGGGCTCCTATAACAACACTGAGGTCGTTGATTGACTCATCATAAGTACAATGGGCTGCAGTAATTATGTGCCATGCTGTGATAATAGTACCTCCGCAAACATGCCTCCCTTGACTCTGCACGCTTACCATGAACGGGTATTCATTCGCTCCTGTCTCTTTCCCTCGCACTATTCGACCCTTATAACAAGGTTCTCATTAAACTGAACAATCATGGTTGGGAATTTTACAAAATAAAATGAAAAAATGAATTTGGAAGAAATATTTCATCCTCCAGCTGAATAAATTGTTTTCCTTTCATTTATATTATTTAATTAAATCTGTAAAAATTAATTAATTACACATTACATGCTGATATAATTAATTAATCACGTATAAATGTTTTCATGGAGGATAAAGAAATATGATTCTGAATAAATTAAAAGTTGTTCACTTAAATTTTGCCACCACCAAATCATTAAGTCTAAAGCTCTTTCTATAGAGAGAATAAAATCCTGTCTGTGGCTATTTGAAGTTAATGGAGGGGATGAAAGGACACAGAGAAAATAAGTGACAGTAGTTTCACTCAAGAAAATTAGCTAGAGATTCTCACTAGCCTAGCTTACCCACGGAACGTTTTTGGGAGACAGACCAAAGATAACTTCTTCTTTATTCAAGTAGAAATTCTATTGCCTTATGAAGCTGAGTGGGCACTGGGAAAATTTATAGAATCCTAATTTTAAAGCTCTGGCACCACACAGTTCAAAAAAAATGTAGAGTGCAATTGCGGAATTTTAACTCGGAATCTCTAGCACAGTAGCCCAATTCATTACCACTGGAAAACTACTGGTCACTCCTGACACAAACACACATGCCCCTTTATTATAAATTACATAGGATAGCTTAAAAATTCAGCTCTTCTCTAAATTTACATAATTTTTAATCTACATAAGGAAGAATAAATAGACGAATGATATATACTAAAAAAAATATTTATGAACTTGTTCTTTCATTCCAAGAGTTTATTTAACTAAGACAGAGCATCTTCAAGTTCTGGAGACAGGAATTTAATAGCAAACATTCAATAAATTAATACTTCATGTAGTCATGATCTGAATTTATATGAATCTTAAAAATATCCTGCTACAATCGTATAAAGAAGGTTGGAGATTTATATTTTATTTTAAAACCTAAGTTAGGAATGCACTATCAGTAAGCCACTTTTAGTTTTCATTAGGGAGAACAAAAGCCAGAAGTTTCTCACTTTTATTCATAGTTATTTCATTTTTTCAATAGTTCCATGCTATCATCCTCAGAGCTATTTCATTCATGTATGAAGATGAGGGCGACTAAACAAAGAACTTTAACCACTAGCTGAAATAGCTCTGAGGATGAAGGAATAAAACCACTGAAAAAATTATACTGAACTATCCATGGTCTCAGAAGATTATACTTACAGTTTTGCTTGATCGGCAATCACATGCTGTTGACAATTTTCTTTTTCCATTGCAAAAAAGTAAAATTTCAAGAAGAAAAAAAATCCCAAAATATATCTTCATTCTGCAATGTGTGAACAACATTTTTAAATATTCATTATTTACCTTGCCTCTGACATGTAAATTAACTTAATAAGAGCAATATAATATTAAAAGAATAGTACAAATACAAATATTTTAACATAAGATTAGGAAAATTGGTCATAACTGTGTCCTGCAATGCTGTCCTAGTACAATAATGTACTAATTTAATTAATTCCAATGTTAAATGTTGTTTAAGAGGAAAAATCAAGATATTTGTCCATTTAAATATAAATATCATCTTAAATGGAGAACTAAATAAAATGCTTTTTTTTCTTAAGCATGAGTGATATTGCCAAGTGACAAGTAAGAAGAGATATTGAAACAGCAGATGAGGAGGTCATCAACATTTCTTAGACTCAATGCCAAGATAAAAAGGAAATCTCATTAGATGACTTCAATGAGATCTGCAGCAGAGGAGAGGTAACAATGAATGTGTCATTTCAATTTTAAATATGAAAGAAGGGATGCTGGTTATAAAGGTTAGTTGAAAAACTGTTAATCTGGCTATTATACAACTTTATTCTCCAACATCAAAATACTCCCATGTAAAAGTCAACTAGTCTATGATCCAACAATACAACAATTAATAACTCTAACCTCTTCAAAGACAATGTAATTATGGGAGACTTTAATCCTATAAAAAGTGAAGGTGGATGTCTGTAAAAAAACAGCTGAGAAATGAGGCCTAGGAAATAAGAACCATCAAGGTGCAACACTCTTCTCACTCATTTTGTGATAACAAATGCCTTTTATGAAGTTCCAGAAAGAAGTGGACACACTTGGACCCAAACCAACTGATAAAGGGGGATTTCAAATTAATTAGATTCTAGCTAAAAGAAGATATCCAATCAAATAAAATTGAGCCTTAGTTTAACAGAAGTGGAAGTAGACAGTGATTATCAATTTGTCAATGCTAAATTTAAATTAGAACTAATTGCGTCATAAAAGGTGAATCCTGTGGCATATTAATAAGGTGAAGAAATTAAAAGAGCAATTCAAGAAAAGTCCGCCACGCAGGAGCTGCTAAACTAAGCAGATTTCCCATGCGAAGGTTTGCAATAGATAAATATACATACAGGTAACACTACCGTGAATGTTAAGTGAACAAATACAAACGGTAATGAGAAATATTTCAGTCGATTTACAATGCAAGTTAATAATTTCTATAACGGAAAGTGGCTCGTTTATAAACGGAAAGTGGCTAATTTATAAACAGAAAGGCTAGCCAACCTCTTAGCAAACAAGCAGACTGGAATAGCAAACAATTAAAGAAATATATCTGAATATAACATATTAATTTTATTGAAAACAATTTACTAAAGCTAGTACTGTATCTCAATCAATCCAAGAACAAAAGAAAGAGGGGGGGGGCGGGGGAACTGAACGTATTTGCATATATCTCACAAAGTAAAGTTCAATGAAAACAATATTTCTTATTTAACGTTGCAATGAAGTGGTACTTGATATAACAGCTTATTGTTAATATGACTTGAGTAGGATTGTGGGTTTGCTGAAGGCTCAAAACTGGAAAATGCAAATCTCTTCGTTAATATTCAAGATACAGAATAAATGTATGTAAATTATTTATATTAAATTTAATTTGCAATAAGATATGTTCTATACGATTTTTTGATCCTATGTATAGGAACGGAGATATTTCAATTCTTCGGAAATCCCCCTTCCACTGGTCCGATGTCAGCCATCAACGAACTTGATCTTTCTTTTTACAAAAAGTCCGTCACGCAGGGGCTGCGTAAACTAATCAAATTTCCCACGTAAAGTTCTACAACAGAGAAATCTGCATACGAGTGTCGACAGTTACGGAGACGGCCGAACTAGCTTTCGGCGGGAAGGAATAGAAGCGACCATAGCTCGTCCGTTATACTTTATAAAAATGCAAATATCTCGGTTAATATTCAAGGTAAAGAATAAATGTATATAACAATATTTATAGTAACTTAAATTTGCAATAAGATTGGTTCTATACAATTTTTCGATCCGATGAATAGTAACGGAGATATTTCGAATTTTCGAAATTCCCCCTCTAAACCCCCCCCCCTCCCTCCCACTGGTCCGATTTCAACCGTTAACGAACTTGATCTTTCTTTTTACATAAAACGTTTAAATACCGAGTTTGGTGACGATTAAACAAAAATTGCGACCGCTAGAGTGATAACAGACAAATATATATATATATATATATATATATATATATATATATATATACAGAGTTTTGAACGGACCTCATTTTTGCCATGCCCTGGGTAGGATCGACGGACATTTGAAGAAATTTTTCGAAAATCGCGTCATGAGTAGGACCTCAATAGCTGATTTCCCCATAAGGGAAATCTACTAAAACGATTAAATATGGAGTTTGGTAACGATCAAACAAAAATTACGACCGCTAGAGATTTAAATGACAATCATGCATAAAGGTACGTAAATAACCACAAAGGTAGGATCCATGGAAGACGTTCTAGGAACATATTCGGCATCGCGTGAAGAGCACAACCTCAATAGCTGACTTCTCTCGAGGAAAATATGCTCAGAAAATAAACAGAGTATTGATTATTCTAGTCATCAATTTCAAGTTCTCATATGCATAGAGAATGAATGGCTAGTATGTACAATACAGGAAGGTAGGTTATGGGTTCTTCTTCTTTTTAGTAGATTTCCTTTAAGGGAAATCAACTATTGAGGTCGTTCTCACGACGCGATTTTCGAAAAATTTCCTCAAAAGTCCATCGATCCTACCTAGGAGATGACGAATAAATGAGGTCTGTTCAAAATTATATACATATACTTGTCTGTTTCCGCACTAGCGGTCGCAATTTTCATTTGATCGTAACCTAATTAGGATAATAAGTGTTTTATACAAAACTAAAGGTTGAGATCGTTAATGGCTGAAATCGAACTAGTGAGAGGGAGGGAGGGTTAGTGGAAGACAAATTCGAAATAGTTCCGAGAATTAAGACAGGTCGAAAAATTGTATAGAACCAGTCTTAATGAAAATTAAATGTACTAAAAATATTGTTATATACATTTATTCTCTATCTTGAATATTAACCGAGATATTTGCATTTTTCAGTTTTCAGCCTTCAGCAAACCCCCCACTTCTACTCATGTTACATAAACAATATTCTGTTATGTAATAAACCACATTATTCCAAGCTTAAATACCAGACATTGTTGTCAAGAGACCTTTATTATACGAGATACATGCAAATATGTTCTGGTGACCCCCCCCCCCCCGTCTTAAGTGTTTAGATTACTAAAATTTGATTGATTGAGATAAAAATTATTCTGATTCATTATAAATTACAGTACTAGAAATATTAATAGTTTTCGATAAAATTAATATGTTATATTATGATATATTTCAGTAATTGTTTTTTTTTTCGGTCAGAAGGTGGCAGATTTGTTTGTTTACATTTCAGAAGTTTCCTGTCAGGAGGTTTCTTATTATCCTTTGTATTAATTCACTTAATATTGACTCATGTCATATTAACAATAAGCTGTTATATTCTGAAGTACAAATTCCAAATAATGTTCTCATTGAACTTTTCCTTTTTGAGATAACTCAAAATACGTGACGCACGTGGGAAATCTGCTTATTTATCGCAGCGCCTCCGTGACGGACGTTTTATATCTCCATGAATTTATTTTTTTTACTTTGTCTGGCTCTGTGCCAAGAATTGTCAGAAATGTCCATCTTCGTGGATTTTAGGTTACACTGTAAACAATTCTTCCTGACTTAAGGAAGTCAATGTGACTCGTGACCCTTTAATCATGTTACGTCCGTCCTGTCTAGGTACTTGAAGGTCCTTCGCCATTTTTATAGAAAGTTATAAAAATCTAAGGATAAAACTGTGGAATAGGTCACAAAATGTTTGCAGTATATGTTAATGACTTACACCTCTCGATTTTAAAACCTTAGTTATGTAGATCGTACAACATTGAAGTACACTGAAACAAATGTTTACAAACTACGAACATTCACCAGTAACAGGAAACAATCAAGACACACTATCGACTGACGATTAAGACATTGGCTTCTTAAATAGATAACTTGCCAAGGAAATGGTATGCTGAAGTAATTATAGATAATTGAATAGAGCAGGTGTCTGCGTGCGCAATTCAAACATTGCATTAATGGCTGTCTTTCAAGACAACAGATATGATTAATGGTGGAACAATCCTGTGACCCTACTGAATGACGTCACCGCCATTGCTGCAGGACCCACATTTTTAGCAGATTTCCCTTGAGGGAAAACAGCTATTGAGGTCGTACTCATGACGCGATTTTCGAAAAATGTCTTCAAATGTCCATCGATCCTACCCAGGAGATGACGAAAATGAGGTCCATTCAAAATTATATCTATATCTATACATATATAAAATTGTAACCTCTGTCTGTACATTGATTTTTTTCGCGAAATTTCACGATAACTTTTCGTTTCACATGTCATAGACACCATATCTGCATTTTGTTTCTTTGGTGTCTGTTTGTTTGTTTGTTTGTTACCTTTTCACGCATAAACGGCTGAACCGAATTTTATGAAACTTGGTATGTATATTACTACTAACCCAACTTAGACTTTAGGCTATATTAATATCCTCTGGGACGAACAGGAGTGGGGGTTATAAGGGAGGCCTGAAATTAAAAATAGCGATATTTCGTTTCCTATTGGTTTTTCGGCAAATATGAACATAACAATAGTTGTTTATTTTGTTATTTGCAGTAACTTTTGTTATATACACTTTTTTCGTATACCGAATTATAAACGAGATATACTCTAAAATCGATAGCGGAAGTGAACAATTTTATTTGGGACAAAAGACCCAACCGAAATAAATAAAACTCGGTATATGTATTAGCACTCACGCTTTCATTATAATAAGCCATACCAACATTTCTAGGGACGGGCAGGAGTGGGACTTATAAGGGAAGCCAGAAATTAAAAATAGCGATATTTCGTTTCCTATTGGTTTTTCGGTAAATATGAACATAACAAAAGTTGTTTACTTTGTTATTTAGAGTAACATTTGTTATATACACTTTTTTCGTATACCGAATAATAAACGAGATATACGCTAAAACCTATAGCGGAAGTGAACAATTTTATTTGGGACAATAGACCCAACCGAAATAAATAAAACTCGGTAAGTGTATTAGCACTAACGCTTTCCTTATAATAAGCCATACTAACATTTCTAGGGACGGGCAGGAGTGGGGGTTATAGGGGAGGCCTGAAATTAATAATGGTGATATTTCGTTTCACCACAATATTTTGTGCTAAATAACTGAAATCTATGCATAATGCACAGGAGACGGGAAATATGACAATTTGGAGGACAATGAAGACTTACATAAAAAATTAATTTTATTATTAACAAATGCCTACAACGGGTGTTAATCCTAAATAATGGGACGGGTAAAGGTGAAAATATTGTGCAAACTAAAGCCTTGCCAAAAAAATACCATCACCATTCTGTCTCAAATGAATTCCCGAGCGAAGCCGGGTATCTGAGCTAGTATATATATAAAATTGTAACCTCTGTCTGTACATTGATTTTTTTCTCGAAATTTCACGATAACTTTTCGTTTCACATGTCATAGACACCATAACTGCATTTTGTTTCTTTCGTGTATGTTTGTTTGTTTGTTTGTTACCTTTTCACGCATAAACGGCTGAACCGAATTTTATGAAACTTGGTATGTATATTTCAACTAGCCCAACTTAGACTTTAGGCTATATTAAAATTCTCTGAGATGAACAGGAGTGGGGGTTGTAAGGAAGGCCTGAAATTAAAAATAGGGATATTTCGTTTCCTATTGGTTTTTCGGCAAGTATGAACATAACAAAAGTTGTTTATTTTGTTATTTAGAGTAACTTTTGTTATATACACTTTTTTGTATAACGTATTATAAACGAGATATACGCTAAAACCTATAGCGGAAGTGAGCAATTTTATTTGGCACAAACGACTCAACCGAACTAAATAAAACTCGGTATGTATATTAGCACTAACACCTTCATTATAATAAGCCATACCGACATTCCTAGAAACGGGCAGGAGTGGGGGTTGTAAGGGAGGCCTGAAATTAAAAATAGCGATATTTCGTTTCCTATTGGTTTTTCGGCAAGTATGAACATAACAAAAGTTGTTTATTTTGTTATTTAGAGTAACTTTTGTTATATACACTTTTTTCGTATAACGTATTATAAACGAGATATACGCTAAGACCTATAGCGGAAGTGAGCAATTTTATTTGGCACAAACGACTCAACCGAACTAAATAAAACTCAGTATGTATATTAGCAATAACATTTTAATTATAATAAGCCATACCAACATTTCTAGAAACGGGCAGGAGTGGGGGTTGTAAGGGAGACCTGAATTTAAAAATAGCGGCATTTCGTTTTCTATTCGTTTTTCGGCAAATATGGACATAACAAAAGTTGTTAATTTTGTTATTTAGAGTAACTTTGGTCATATTCATTTTTGTCTTTTAACAAAGTATAAACGAGATATGCACTATAAACTAAAGCGGGAGTCATCGATTTCATTGAGTGCTAACGAGTAAACCGAACTTACAAAAACTCAGTATGTCAATTAGCATTAATTCTTCCATGATTATATGCTATATTAAAATTTTTAGGTTAGAACGGGAGTGGGGGTTATAAGGGAGGCCTGAAATAAAAATTTGCGATATTTCATTGTCTATTTGTCTACGGGAAATATGTCAATTTGGAGGACAGTGAAGACTTAATAAAAAATTAATTTTATTATTAACAAATGCCAACAACGGGAATTAACCCTAAACACTGGGACGGGTAAATGTCAAAATATTGTGCAAATTAAAGCCTTGCCAAAAAAATACCATCACCATTCAGCCTTAAATCAATTCCCGGGCTAAGCCGGGTATCTGAGCTAGTATATATATAAAATTGTAACCTCTGTCTGTACATTGATTTTTTTCGCGAAAGTTCACGATAACTTTTCGTTTCACATGTCATAGACACCATAACTGCATTTTGTTTCTTTGGTGTCTGTTTGTTTGTTTATTTGTTTGTTTGTTTGTTACCTTTTCACGCATAAACGGCTGAACCGAATTTTATGAAACTTGGTATGTATATTACTACTAGCCCAACTTAGACTTTAGGCTATATTAATATTCTCTAAGACGAACAGGAGTGGGGGTTATAAGGGAGGCCTGAAATTAAAAATAGCGATATTTCGTTTCCTATTGGGTTTTCGCCAAATATGAACATAACAAAAGTTGTTTATTTTGATATTTAAAATAACTTTTGTTATATACACTTTTGTCGTATACCGAAGTATAAATGAGTTATAAGCTAATAACTATAGCGGGAGTCAATAATTTTATTGGGCTCAAAAGACTCAACCGAACTAAATAAAACTCGGTATGTGTAATAAAACTAACGTGTTCTTTAGAATAAGCTATACCAACATTTCTAGCGACAGGCAGGAGTGGGGCTTATAAGGAAAGCCTGAAATTAAAAATAGCGATATTTCGTTTTCCATTGGTTTTTCTGCAAATATGTACATAATAAAAGTTGTTTATTTTGTTATTTAGAGTAACTTTTGTTATATACACTTTTTTCGTATACCGAATTGTAAACGAGATATACGCTAAAACCTATAGCGGAAGTGAACAATTTTATTTGGGACAAAAGACCCTACCGAAATAAATAAAACTCGGTATGTGTATTAGCACTAACGCTTTCATTATAACAATCCATACCAAAATTTCTAGGGACGGGTGGGAGTGGGGGTTGTAAGGGATGCCTGAATTTAAAAATAGCGGTATTTCGTTTTCTATTCGTTTTTCGGCAAATATGAACATAACAAAAGTTGTTTATTTTTTTATTTAGAGTAACTTTTGTCATATTCATTTTTGTCTTTTAACAAAGTAGAAACGAGATATACACTATAAACTAAAACTCAACTATTTCAGTGGGCGCTAACGATTAAACCGAACTTAAAAAAACGCGGTATGTCAATTAGCTTCTTCCATGATTATAAGCTATTTTAAAATTTTTAGGTTAGAACGGGAGTGAGGGTTTTAAGGGAGGCCTGAAATAAAAATTCGCGATATTTCATTGTCTATTTGTTTTTCGACAAACATGCACATAACAAAAGTTGTTTACTTTGATATTTAGATTAACTTTTGTTTTATACATTTCTCCAGGAACAATGTGTGGAGCAAGTCATTTGCGTAGAAATATTGATATGCTCAACAATTCATTCCAATTTATGAGGTACCTAACCTGGAAACATTAATTCAAATCTATGTTAATATTTTGTACTTAATAACTGAAATTTATGCATAATGCACAGGAGACGGGAAATATGACAATTTGGGGGACAGTGAAGACTAAAAATTAATTTTATTATTAACAAATGCCAACAACGGGTACTAACCCTAAACACTTGGACGGGTAAATGTCAAAATATTGTGCAAAGTAAAGCCTTGCCAAAAAAATGCCATCACCATTCAGCCTCAAATCAATTCCCAGGCGAAGCCGGGTCTCTGAGCTAGTATATATATATAAAATTGTAACCTCTGTCTGTACATTGATTTTTTTCGCAAAATTTCACGATAACTTTTCGTTTCACATGTCATAGACACCATAACTGCATTTTGTTTCTTTCGTGTATGTTTGTTTGTTACCTTTTCACGCATAAACGGCTGAACCGAATTTTTTGAAACTTGGTATGTATATTACTACTAACCCAACTTAGACTTTAGGCTATATTAATTTTCTCTAAGACAAACAGGAGTGGGGGTTATAAGGGAGGCCTGAAATTAAAAATAGCGATATTTCGTTTCCTATTGGTTTTTCGACAAACATGCACATGACAAAAGTTGTTTATTTTGTTATTTTAAGTAACTTTTGTTATATTCACTTTTGTCGTATAGAAAAGTATAAACGAGATATACACTAAAATCTAAAGCGGGAGCCAACAATTTTGTTGGGCACTAACGATTGAACCGAACTTAGCAAAACTCGGTGTGTGAATTAGCATTAATTCTTCCATGATTATAAGCTATATTAAAAATTTTAGGTTCAAAGGGGAGTGGGGCTGAAATGGAAAACTCGCTTTTTCTATTTTCTATTTGTTTTTCGGCAAATATTCTATTTGTTATATTTCCAATAGAAATATAAACTATAAGAGCATTTCCATTATTTAATTTGTATGTACCTCGATGTTATTGAAACAAATATGTAATATAATAACAATTAAACGTTAATGGTAATGTCATCATGACAAAAAATAATATGCGTTTAAACTCG
The DNA here is from genome assembly GCA_019009955.1 of Riptortus pedestris. NCBI lineage: Eukaryota > Metazoa > Arthropoda > Insecta > Hemiptera > Alydidae > Riptortus > Riptortus pedestris. Next base: position 69,509,679 of record CM032232.1, on the reverse strand, counting down.
ATATGATATTTTCAGGGTACCACTATTATTTAATTCCATCCGGTAGATAAATTATAAAATAATGTTTTGCATCAGTAATATAAGTAGAAGAATGTTGAGAAGTCTCATGCGGGAGCGGAAGATGACGGGATCCTTACCAGTTAATTGAGTTTACTTATTTCCCGTCTGGCGTTACTGGAAGCGATTTCCAGTGAGATTCACTATTACAAATATAATCTTACGTGGAAAACTTTGCCTATACTATGTGAGCTCGGACTGGCTTTTGAAAGGATATATGTTCATTATAGATGATATTTAATTGTAATAAATGCTACCCATGATTATGGTTTGAACTATTGAAAAACGGTGAGTCAAAAAGTGTAGAGGGATAGATTAGGAACACATTTTCATTTATCCTTCAAAAATAAAATTTCTATTCTATTAATCCCCAAAAGTTACCCTTCAGGGTTGGCTATTTCGGAAAACCATTACGTCATGGAGGGAAGTGTAATTGTACACATTGAAGTCTTACTATCAAAATACCAGTCGAGAATGATGTTCCGGGCATCGCCGGGAACCTTAGCTTTTGTGATATTCATTTTTGTATTTTAACAATGTATAAACGAACGGAAGGAGGCCGGAGTCTAAACAGTTAACTGAGTTAACTTATTTCCTGAGAAATGATTTCCACTGCGCTCTACTATTACGAATATAATCTAATTACAAAACTATGCTTAAACTATACGAGCTCGGATTGGTTTTTGACAGGAAATAAGTTTTATTACAGAGGATACTTAATTTTAATATATGCTATCCACGATTATGGTTTGAAGTATTCAAAAAGGTGAGTTAAAAAGTGGAGAGAGATAGATCAGGAAAACATTTGTATTTATTCTTCAAAATTAAAATTTCTCATCTGCCTCTCATCCAGCCTGACCCTCACGGGAAACAATGATTAGGGCCTTATTTTCATTTATTCTTGAATTACAATTTTTTTTTCTGTAAGCAGCCTGCCTGGCCTTCACGGGAAAACAATACGCCCAGACGGGAAGTGTAGTAAACATTGAAGCCTTGCTCAAAAAAAAAAATAATATCATCATTCAGCCTCAAATGATTTCCCGAGCAAAGCCGGGTACCTTAGCTAGTCTATATCTATATATATCTGTCTGTACATTGATTTTTTTCGCGAAATTTCACGATAACTTTTCGTTTCACATGTCATAGACACCATAACTGCATTTTGTTTCTTTCGTGTCTGTTCGTTTGTTTGTTTGTTTATTTGTTTGTTTGTTACCTTTTCACGCATAAACGGCTGAACCGAATTTTATGAAACTTGGTATGTATATTACTACTAGCCCAACTTAGACTTTAGGCTATATTAATATTCTCTAAGACAACCAGGAGTGGGGGTTATAAGGGAGGCCTGAAAATAAAAATATCGATATTTCGTTTCCTATTGGTTTTTCGACAAATATGCACATAACAAAAGTTGTTTATTTTGTAATTTAGAGTAACTTTTGTTATATGCACTTTTGCCGTATACGGAAGTATAAATGCGTTATACGCTAAAAACTATAGCGGGAGTCCACAATTTTATTTGGCACAAAAGACTCAACCGAACTAAACCAAACTCCTTATGTGAATTAGTACTAACGCCTTCCTTATAATAAGCCATACTAACATTTCTAGGGACGGGCAGGAGTGGGGGTTATAAGGGAGGCCTTAAATTAAAAATAGCGATATTTCGTTTCCTATTGCTTTTTCAGCAAATATGCACATAACAAAAGTTGTTTATAAGACATATATATATATATATATATATATATATATATATTTGTCTGTTAACACTCTAGCGGTCGCAATTTTTGTTTAATCATCACCAAACTCGGTATTTAATCGTTTTATGTAAAAAGGAAGATCAAATTCGTTAATGGCTGAAATCGGACGAGTGGGAGGGGGGGTTTAGAGGAGGGGATTTTCAAAAATTCGAAATATCTCCGTTATTATGCATTGGATCGAAATATTGTATAGAACCAATCGTATTGCAAATTAAATTTACTAAAAGTATTGTTATATACATTTATTCTCTATCTTGAATATTAACCGAGATATTTGCATTTTTCTGTTTTCAGCTTCTGAGATGAGATCGGCTAACTTCGGGTCTAGTCGTGAGTTTCCGTCAAGAGCTAGTTCGGGCCGTTCCCGTAACTGTTTGACTCTCTATTCTGAAATTTCTTTATTGTAAAACTTCACGTGGGAAATCTGCTTAGTTTACGCAGCCCCTGCGTGACGGACTTTTTTATTTGGCACTAAAGACTCAACCGAATTAAACCAAACTCGGTATGTGAATTAGTACTAACGCCTTCATTATAATAAGCTATACTAACATTTCTAGGGACGGGCAGGAGTGGGGGTTATAAGGAAGGCCTGAAATTAAGAATAGTGATATTTCGTTTCCTATTGCATTTCGGCAAATATGCACATAACAAAAGTTGTTTATTTTGTTATTTAGATAAACTTTTGTTATATACACTTTTGTCGTATACCAAAGTTTAAATGCGTTATACGCTAAAAATTATTAGCGGGAGTCAACAAAATTATTTGCCAAAAAAGACTCAACCGAACTAAATAAAACTCGGTATGTGTATTAGCAGTGAGGCCTTCATTATAATAAGTCATACCAACATTTCTATGGACGGGCAGGAGTGGGGGTTATAAGGGAAGCCTGAAATTAAAAATAGCGATATTTCGTTTCCTATTGGTTTTTCCGCAAATATAAACATAACAAAAGTTGTTTATTTTGTTATTTGAAGTAACTTTTGTTATATACACTTTTGTCGTATACCTAAGTATAAATGAGTTATACGTTAAAACTTTAGCGGGACCTAACGGCTGAACCGAACTTAACAAAACTCGGTATGTCAATTAGCATTAATTCTTCCATGATTATTATTATTAAGTTATATTAATATTTTTAGGTTCGAACGGGAGGGGGGTTATAAGGGAGGCCTGAAATAAAAATTCACCATATTTACATGTATAAGAGACGGGAAATATAAAAATATCGAAGACTGTGAAGCCTTATCGAACAAATAATTCTATTATTAGCAAATCCACGGCAAAGATGGGTGTCAATCCTAAACACTGGGACGGGTAAATTTCAAAATATTGTGCAATGTAAAGCCTGCTAAAAAATACCATCACCATTCAGCCTCAAATGAATTCCCGGGCGAAGCCGGGTATCTGAGCTAGTATATATATAAAATTGTAACCTCTGTCTGTACATTGATTTTTTTCGCGAAATTTCACGATAACTTTTCGTTTCACATGTCATAGACACCATAACTGCATTTTGTTTCTTTCGTGTATGTTTGTTTGTTTGTTTGTTACCTTTTCACGCATAAACGGCTGAACCGAATTTTATGATACTTGGTATGTATATTACTACTAACCCAACTTAGACTTTAGGCTATATTAATTTTCTCTGAGGCGAACAGGAGTGGGGGTTATAAGGGAAGCCTGAAATTAAAAATAGCGATATTTCGTTTTCTATTGGTTTTTCGGCAAATAAGCACATAACAAAAGTTGTTTATTTTGTTATTTAGAGTAACTTTTGTTATATACACTTTTGTCGTATACCGAAGTTTAAATGCGTTATACGCTAAAAATTATAGCGGGAGTCAATAATATTATTTGCCAAAAAAGACTCAACCGAACTAATTAAAACTCGGTATGTGTATTAGCAATGAAGCCTTCATTATAATAAGCCATACCAACATTTCTATGGACGGGCAGGAGTGGGGGTTATAAGGGAAGCCTGAAATTAAAAATAGCGATATTTCGTTTCCTATTGGTTTTTCCGCAAATATAAACATAACAAAAGTTGTTTATTTTGTTATTTGGAGTAACTTTTGTTATATACACTTTTGTCGTATACCTAAGTATAAATGTGTTATACGTTAAAACTTTAGCGGGAGCCAACAATTTTATTGGGCACTAACGGCTGAACCGAACTTAACAAAGCTCGGTATGTCAATTAGAATTAATTCTTCCATGATTATATGTTATATTAAAATTTTTAGGTTCGAACGGGAGGGGGGTTATAAGGGAGGCCTGAAATAAAAATTCACCATATTTACATGTATAAGAGACGGGAAATATAAAAATATCGAAGACAATGAAGCCTTATCGAACAAATATTCTATTATTAGCAAATCCACGGCAACGACGGGTATTAACCCTAAACACTGAGACGGGTAAATGTCAAAATATTGTACAAAATGTATAGCCTTGCCAAAACAATACCATCACCATTCAGCCTCAAATCAATTCCCGGGCGAAGCCGGGTATCTGAGCTAGTCTATCTATATATATAAAATTGTAACCTCTGTCTGTACATTGATTTTTTTCGCGAAATTTCACGATAACTTTTCGTTTCACATGTCATAGACACCATATCTGCATTTTGTTTCTTTCGTGTATGTTTGTTTGTTTGTTTGTTTGTTTGTTACCTTTTCACGCATAAACGGCTGAACCGAATGTTATGAAACTTGGTATGTATATTACTACTAACCCAACTTAGACTTTAGGCTATATTAATTTTCTCTGAGACGAACAGGAGTGGGGGTTATAAGGAAGACCTATATTTCGTTTTCTATTGGTTCTTCGGTAAATATGCACGTAACAAAAGTTGTTTATTTTGTTATTTAGAGTAACTTTTGTTATATACACTTTTGTCGTATACCGAAGTTTAAATGCGTTATACGCTAAAAATTATAGCGGGAGTCAATAATATTATTTGCCAAAAAAGACTCAACCGAACTAATTAAAACTCGGTATGTGTATTAGCAATGAAGCCTTCATTATAATAAGCCATACCAACATTTCTATGGACGGGCAGGAGTGGGGGTTATAAGGGAAGCCTGTAATTAAAAATAGCGATATTTCGTTTCCTATTGGTTTTTCCGCAAATATAAACTTAACAAAAGTTGTTTATTTTGTTATTTGGAGTAACTTTTGTTATATACACTTTTGTCGTATACCTAAGTATAAATGTGTTATACGTTAAAACTTTAGCGGGAGCCAACAATTTTATTGGGCACTAACGGCTGAACCGAACTTAACAAAGCTCGGTATGTCAATTAGAATTAGTTCTTCCATGATTATATGTTATATTAAAATTTTTAGGTTCGAACGGGAGGGGGGTTATAAGGGAGGACTGAAATAAAAATTCACAATATTTACATGTATAAGAGACGGGAAATATAAAAATATCGAAGACAATGAAGCCTTATCGAACAAATATTCTATTATTAGCAAATCCACGGCAACGACGGGTATTAACCCTAAACACTGAGACGGGTAAATGTCAAAATATTGTACAAAATGTATAGCCTTGCCAAAACAATACCATCACCATTCAGCCTCAAATCAATTCCCGGGCGAAGCCGGGTATCTGAGCTAGTATATATATAAAATTGTAACCTCTGTCTGTACATTGATTTTTTTCGCGAAATTTCACGATAACTTTTCGTTTCACATGTCATAGACACCATATCTGCATTTTGTTTCTTTCGTGTATGTTTGTTTGTTTGTTTGTTTGTTTGTTACCTTTTCACGCATAAACGGCTGAACCGAATGTTATGAAACTTGGTATGTATATTACTACTAACCCAACTTAGACTTTAGGCTATATTAATTTTCTCTGAGACGAACAGGAGTGGGGGTTATAAGGAAGACCTATATTTCGTTTTCTATTGGTTCTTCGGTAAATATGCACATAACAAAAGTTGTTTACTTTGTTATTTAGAGTAACTTTTGTTATATACACTTTTGTCGTATACCGAAGTTTAAATGCGTTATACGCTAAAAATTATAGCGGGAGTTAACAATATTATTTGCCTAAAAAGACTCAACCGAACTAAATAAAACTCGGTATGTGTATTAGCAGTGAGGCCTTCATTATAATAAGCCATACCAACATTTCTATGGACGGGCAGGAGTGGGGGTTATAAGGGAAGCCTGAAATTAAAAATAGCGATATTTCGTTTCCTATTGGTTTTTCCGCAAATATAAACATAACAAAAGTTGTTTATTCTGTTATTTTGAGTAACTTTTGTTATATACACTTTTGTCGTATACCTAAGTATAAATGAGTTATACGTTAAAACTTTAGCGGGCACTAACGGCTGAACCGAACTTAACAAAACTCGGTATGACAATTAGCATTAATTCTTCCATGATTATAAGTTATATTAAAATTTTTAGGTTCGAACGGGAGGGGGGTTAAAAGGGAGGCCTTAAATAAAAATTGACCATATTTACATGTATAAGAGACGGGAAATATAAAAATATCGAAGACTGTGAAGCCTTATCGAACAAATAATTCTATTATTAGCAAATCCACGGCAAAGATGGGTGTCAATCCTAAACACTGGGACGGGTAAATTTCAAAATATTGTGCAATGTAAAGCCTGCTAAAAAATACCATCACCATTCAGCCTCAAATGAATTCCCGGGCGAAGCCGGGTATCTGAGCTAGTATATATATAAAATTGTAACCTCTGTCTGTACATTGATTTTTTTCGCGAAATTTCACGATAACTTTTCGTTTCACATGTCATAGACACCATAACTGCATTTTGTTTCTTTCGTGTCTGTTTGTTTGTTTGTTTATTTGTTTGTTTGTTACCTTTTCACGCATAAACGGCTGAACCGAATTTTATGAAAATTGGTATGTATATTACTACTAGCCCAACTTAGACTTTAGGCTATATTAATATTCTCTAAGACGAACAGGAGTGGGGGTTATAAGGGAGGCCTAAAATTAAAAATAGCGATATTTCGTTTCCTATTGATTTTTCAGCAAGTATGCACATAACAAAAGTTGTTTATTTTGTAATGTAGAGTAACTTTTGATATATGCACTTTTGCCGTATACGGAAGTATAAATGAGTTACACGCTAAAAACTATTGCGGGAGTCAATAATATTATTTGGCACAAAAGACTCAACCGAACTAAACCAAACTCGCTATGTGAATTAGTACTATCGCCTTCCTTATAACAAACCATACTAACATTTCTAGGGACGGGCAGGAGTGGGGGTTATAAGGGAGGCCTGAAATTAAAAATAGCGATATTTCGTTTCCTATTGGATTTTCGGCAAATATGAACATAACAAAAGTTGTTTATTTTGTTATTTAGAGTAACTTTTGTAATACACACTTTTTTAGTATACCGAATTATAAACGAGATATACGCTAAAACCTATAGCGGAAGTGAACAATTTTATTAGGGACAAAAGACCCAACCGAACTAAACCATACTCGGTATGTGAATTAGCACTAACGCTTTTCTTATAACTAGCCATACTAACATTTCTAGGGACGGGCAGGAGTGGGGGTTATAAGGGAGGACTGAAATTAAAAATAGTGATATTTATTTATACATAGACTTTAGGCTATGTTAATATTCTGTGAGACGAACAGGAGTGGGGGTTATGAGGGATGCCTGAAATTAAAAATAGCGATATTTCGTTTCCTATTGCTTTTTCTGCAAATATGCACATAACAAAAGTTGTTCATGTTGTTATTTAGAGTAACTTTTGTTATATGCACTTTTGCCGTATACGGAAGTATAAATGAGTTATACGCTAAAAACTATAGCGGGAGTCCACAATTTTATTTGGCACAAAAGACTCAACCGAACTAAACCAAACTCGGTATGTGAATTAGCACTAAGGCTTTCCTTATAATAAGCCATATTAACATTTCTAGGGACGGGCCGCAGTGGGAGTTATAAGGGAGGTCTGAAATTAAAAATAGTGATTTCCTATTGGGGTTTCGGCAAATATGCACATAACAAAAGGTGTTTATTTTGTTATTTAGAGAAATTTGCACAGCAAACGGGAAATATGACAATATCCAGGACAGTGAAGTCTTAAAATTGTAATAATAATAATAAAATTGTAACCTCTGTCTGTACATTGATTTTTTTCACGAAATTTCACGATAACTTTTCGTTTCACATGTCATAGACACCAAAACTGCATTTTGTTTCTTTCGTGTATGTTTGTTTGTTTGTTGTTGAGCTAGTATATAATAAAATTGTAACCTCTGTCTGTACATTGATTTTTTTCGCGAAATTTCACGATAACTTTTCTTTTCACATTTCCTAGACAACATAACTGCATTTTGTTTCTTTCGTGTCTGTTTGTTTGGTTGTTTATTTGTTACCTTTTCACGCATAAACGGCTGAACCGAATTTTATGAAACTTGGTATGTATATTACTATTAACCCAACTTAGACTTTAGGCTATGTTAATATTCTCTGAGACGAACAGGAGTGGGGGTTATAAGGGAGGCCTGAAATTAAAAATATCGATATTTCGTTTCCTATTGGTTTTTCGACAAATATGCACATAACAAAAGTTGTTTATTTTGTTATTTGGAGTAACTTTTGTACACTTTTGTCGTATACCTAAGTATAAATGAGTTATACGTTAAAAACAACTGCGGAAGTCAACAATGTTATTTGGCACAAAAAACTCAACCGAACTAATCCAAACTTGGTATGTGAATTAGTACTAACGCCTTCCTTAAAATAAGCCATACCAACAGTTCTAGGGACGGGCAGGAGTAGGGGTTATAAGGGAGGCCTTAAATTAAAAATAGTGATATTTCGTTTCGTATTGGGGTTTCAGCAAATATGCACATAACTAAAGTTGTTTATTTTGTTATCTAGAGAAATTCGCTCAACAATTCTTTGGAACTGCCAGGTACCTCACCGGGAAAAATGAATTCAAATGTATGTTAATATTTTGTGCTTAATAATTCAAATCTATGCATAATGCACAGGAAACGGGAAATATGACAATGTGGAGGACAGTGAAGTCTTAAATAAAAAAATAATTTTATCCACAGAAACGGTATTTACACTAAACACTGGCACGGGTAAATGTCAAAATATTGTGCAAAGTAAAGCCTTGCCAAAAAAATACGATCACCATTCAGCCTCAAATGAATTCCCGAGCGAAGCCGGGTATCTGACCTAGTATATATATATATATATATATATATATATATATATATATATATATATATATATATATATATTTGTCTGTTAACGCTCTAGCGGTCGCAATTTTTTTTTATCGTTACCAAACTCGATATTTAAACGTTTTATGCAAAAAGACAGATCAAGTTCGTTAATGGCTGAAATCGGACCAGTGGGAGGGAGGGTTTAGAGGAGGGATTTTCGAAAATTCGAAATATCTCCGTTACCATACGTCGGATCAAAAAATGGTATAGAACTAATCGTATTCTAAATTAAATTTACTATAAATATTGTTCTATACATTTATTCTCTATCTTGAATATTAACCGAGATATTTGCCTTTTTCAGTTTTCAGCCATCAGCAAACCGGCACTTCTACTCCTGTTACATAAACAATACTCTGCTACATAATAAATCACATTATTCGAAGTTTAAATACCGGAAATTGTATTCAAGAGACCTTTATTATACGAGATAAATGCAAATATGTCCCGGTGACCCCCCCCCCCCCCCGTCTTAAGGTTTTGGACTCTAACATTTGATTGATTGAGATAACAATTATTCTGACTCATTATTAATTACAGTACAAATAAAATTAATATGTTATATTCTAATATATTTCAGAAATTGTTATTCTTTCCGGTGTGAAACGGGCAGACCCGTTTGTTTACATTTCTAACCTAACGCTTCCTGTCGGCAGGTTATTGAAATTGGATGAAACATTTCTTATTTCCGTTAGTATTTATTCACGGTGCTTTTGTGTTACCAGTATGTAGATTTATCTATTACTAAACTTCACGAGGGAAATCTGCTTAGTTTACGCAGCCCCTGCGTGACGGACTTTTTTTTTCGGTCAGAAGTTCGCAGACCTGTTTATTTACATTTCAGAAGCTTCCTGATGGGAGGTTTCTTATTATCGTTTGTATTTATTCACTTAATATTAAGGGTGCAGTTGTCTTACCATTATATATATTTACGAGTTATCGAGAAATTTCGCGAAAAAAAATCAATGTACAGACAGAGGTTACAATTTTATATATATATAGCTCAGATACCCGGCTTCGCCCGGGAATTTATTTGAGGCTGAATGGTGATGATATTTTTTTGGCAAGGCTTTACTTTGCACAATATTTTGATATTTGCCCGTCCCAGTGTTTAGGGTTAATACCCGTTGTTGGCATTAGTTAATAATAAAATTATTTTTTTATGTCAGTCTTCAGTGTCCTCCAAATTGTCATACTTCCCGTCTCCCGTGGATTATGCATAGATTTCAGTTATTAAGGACTAAATATTAACATAGATTTGAATTAATTTTTCCAGGTGAGGTACCCCATAGTTCATATTGGAATGAATTGTTGAGCATATCAATATTTCTACGCAAATTACTTGCTCCACACATTGTTCCTGGAGAAATGTATAAAAAAAAAGAAAAAAAGTTAATCTAAATAACAAAGTAAACAACTTCTGTTATGTGCATGTTTGTCGAAAAACAAATAGACAATGAAATATCGCGAATTTTTATTTCAGGCCTCCCTTATAACCCCCACTCCCGTTCTAAACTAAAAATTTGAATATAGCTTATAATCACGGAAGAATTAGTGTTAATTGACATACCGAGTTTTGTTAAATTTGGTTCAATCATTAGTCCCCAATAAAATTGTTGGCTCCCGCTAAAGTTTTAGTGTATATCTCGTTTATACTATGTTAAAAGACAAAAATGAATATGACAAACGTTACACTAAATTACAAAATAAACAACTTTTGTTATGCTCCTCCTGTTTTCCACGCAGAGTATCCCTCTAACGTGGGAATTTATTTTCATGTTGTGTGCTCCATCCATTGGATACTACACACATTTCAGCATTACATTATAATATTTCTTATATAATAAATGTAAATATTATAGAACAATAAATTAATTAAATAAAAACAAAAATAAAGTAAAAAATAAAATAAAATAAAACATATGTAACATTACATTACATATGTGTACAACAGTAGGTGTATATCTACAAAATCTTCTGTCCAAATCTTGAATAAATGCATTAAATCTCTTGTTGAATTTGAGTAGAAGTTTCGGTTTGTCCGTCGGCCAAGTTCCGTTTTGTAAGGTAATGTACTTGATGAGTTTTGTTCTTGGTCCGTCAAGTAATGTACAGTCATATAAGAGGTGGTCATATGTCTGTTCAGTCTCATCGTCACATTTACATGTATTTGTGTTTGTTAGTTTAAATTTGTACAAGTAACTCTTCGTAGGTCCATGTCCTGATATAAATTGTATTTGTTTAGAATTGGTAAGTGTTATTTTTTGTCTCTGGTATACAGTTGGTATGTACTTATGTAATTGTCGTCCTTTAGTAGTGTTTGTCCATCTTTCGTCCCATTTTTTATAAGATTCGTCTATCAAAATAGTTTTAATGGTCTGTTTAGTCAGTTTAGAGTATGTAATAGGTATCGTTTCGTCTCTTGAAGCTGTATTTGCAAGTTGGTCTGCTGTGTCATTTCCTAAATTTCCAGAGTGTCCCTTTATCCATGTTATTGCCACTATTACATTCTTCTGTCTACATCGTGTGATTAGTCTTCTGATCTGTTCGTTATGGTTTTCGTTATTGTAAATGCGGTCTATGTTAATTTTGCTGTCCGTATAGATTATACTAGTCTCTCTGTCACTTGAAATGTCGTACAGTGTTTTGAGTGCCTCAGTAATTGCAAAGTTTTCTGCTTGATTGTTTGTACATAGTGGTGATAGTCTGTATTGTCCTCTCTGTATAATAATGCCGTCTTTTAAAATAATGAACGCACACCCAACGCCATCCTTGTTTTTACTTCCGTCAGTGTATATATGATATGTCCACGTTATGTCTAAGTTGTCTAATGGTCTAATGTAGTCCTTTGGGTGTAACCAGTAAGTATGTCTCACGTCTTTTTCTATTTCGTTTGATGTAATATTTTGTAATGTAAAGTCATGTGGGATTTCATTCAATTTCAATAACATATGTTGCCTTATCATTTGCTCAGCTTTGATGTAAATTGGCAAAGTGTCTGCTAATACACATGAAGCCTCATAAGATAAAGTACGATATCCTTTAGCAATTTTTATCGCAATTAGCCTTTGCACTCTTTCTAATTTTTTGACATTTCTTTTCACGACCAAGGCATGGCCCCATATTTCAATTCCATACGTCAATATGGGAACGATCGCCCCTTTGTATATTGTGGTCAGAGCGTCGGATTTAAGACCCCAGGACACTCTAGCAGCCATCGAGAGTCCGTTTATTATTGAAAGCAGTCTTGTTTGTAAGTTAGTAATGTGATAGTTCCATTTCAATTTCCTGTCAATGTGAAGTCCAAGATATTTTAAGATATGTTTTTCTTGTAATGTCACACCATTTAATTTAATGTCTAAAGTAGGTGTGTGTCTTTGTCTTGTAAACAGTGTGTATGATGTTTTTTCTATATTAAATTTGAGTTTGTGTGTTTTAGCCCATTCATTGATTAGTACCAAAACAGCGTTAGTAAGTTGGGTGATTTGAATTAAGTCTATTCCAATAACCATAAGTAAAATGTCGTCAGCAAATGCAATAATTTCAGTTCCTTCTGGTAGTATTGTTTTAAGTAGACTGTCTAAAATGATTTTCCACAGTAGAGGTGAGCAAGCTGAGCCCTGTGGCGTGCCTCTATTTTGAGAAGTGTGTACAGTGGTGTTTTGAAGGGTCATGTATACAACTCGATTATTGAGATAGTCTCTAAGTAATTTGTAAATATTTTGTGGGCATTTTTGTTTATGTAATGATTATTTTTGTTATGCTCATATTTGCTGAAAAACGAAAAGAAAACGAAATACTGCTGTTTTTAAATTCAGGGCTCCCTTACAACCCCCACTTCTGCCCGTCCCTAGAAATGTTGGTATGGCTTGGTACAATGAAAGCGTTAGTGCTAATACACATACCAAGTTTTATTTATTTCGGTTGGGTCTTTTGTCCCCAGTAAAAATTGTTCACTTCGGCTATAGGTTTTAGCATATATCTCGTTTATAATTCGGTATACGAAAAAAGTGTATATAACGAAAGTTACTCTAAAAAACAAAATAAACAACTTTTTCATCACTCGGATTGGAAAGTAGATACTTTCGATACCAGCTGGGAGATAGGAAAGTAGGCCTTTACAGATCTCAAAATTTAGCGGGAGGTTAAGTGACAAACATATGACTTTACACGCCTAGGGACGAAAGTTTTCGACTCTAGGCGTGTAAAGTCATATGTTTGTCACTTAACCTCCCGCTAAATAAAGTGTTTTTTATTATGTCTACGGTGAAGCAGCTGTTACCAATAATGGAAATATTAATTATTAAAAGATTCACGAGTTAAAAACCGCCTTAATATGCGTTTTTGCCTCGTGATGAAAAGTATTGTACATTACTCGTACAGAAAGTGACTTTACGATGCTCGATCGAATTAACAGGCTCGGCTTCGCCTCGCCAGTCAAACACGATCTCGCAACGTAAAGTGCCACTTTCGGCCCTAGTAACGTAATATACTATTGTTACATTCATATTTGCTGAAAAACCAATAGGAAAAATAATATCGCTATTTGTAATTTCTGGCTTCCCTTATAACCCCCACTCCTGCCCGTCCCTAGAAATGTTGGTATGGCTTATTATAATGAAAGCGTTAGTGCTAATACATATACCGAGTTTTATTTATTTCGGTTGGGAAGGTGACAGCTTATCTCCAACTCTCTATATCATCTACACTAATGACGAGCCAATCCATAGAGGCTGGTGGCGATGGAATTAGTATAGATACTTAGTGGGCCAGATGTGGATATGCTTGCGTATGCCGATGACACTGTAATTATGTCCAGTACTCCAAGGGGACTTCAACGTAAGTTATATCTCCTTCAAGAATACTGTGAGAAGAACATGCTCGCCATAAACGTCGAAAAACAAAGGTATTAGTTTTTAAAAGAGGAGGCCCAAAGTGTACAAAGAAATTTTTCATTAAAAATAATGAGCTTACAGTAGAAAATTCCTATAATTATCTTGGAGTATTATTCTCTGACTCTACTGTATTCTCGAAAGCCGTTGCAGATATGTGTCGGCGAGGAATGGCGGCTTCAGCTGCTGTTATGCAAATACTAAAATCCTGCAAATGCAAATCATGGGATTCTAGGATGGCACTTTTCGAAGCTCTGTGTGAATCCGTCTTGCTTTATGGAAGCCAGATCTGGGGATTGGAATACATGGATGCCATTGAAGCTTTCCAAGCAAAGTACCTTAAACAGCTTCTCCATCTTCCAATCAACACTCCTGGATATATGCTACGAATGGAATGTGGCAGAGCTTCGTTAAAAGTAAAGGTTTTGAAACTAGCGCTCCAGAGGGTTTTTAAACTTGTTGAAATGGACGACTTCAGAATTCCAAAGCGCTGCTTCTCCAGACTTTTAAAAATTGACCAGCGGGACCGAGGATCTATGAAGGGTTTGGGAAAATGATTAAGCAGATAACTTTGGATAAAAACTTCTATTTGAAAAGGCAGTTACAATACAAGACAATGTGGCGGTAGACTACAACGATTCCCGCCAGAGTGCTCTCTCTGTTCCCAGGACCAATGCCTGCTATATTTGATTGGAAATATTGATCACTAAATAACCAACACTTCCCCTTGAGCGATATTTCCAAAAACAATACAATTTACTTTGTAAAACAATACAATTTACTTTGTAAAACAATACAATTTACTTTATAGGTTTCTTTTTCTTGTTATTTTTCTTCTTTGTAGATTTCTTCTCCTTTTTATCATTTTTCTTCTTTGTGGATTTCCTTTTCTTTTTGTCATTTTTCTTCTTGGGAGATTTCTTCTTCTTTTTGTCCTTCTTCTTTGTAGGTTTCTTTTTCTTTTTGTCCTTCTTCTTCTTTGTAGGTAACTTTACCCAGTCATATGTCTTGTTTTTCTTAAACGAATTCAGTTCGTCTTCCATCGCCAATCTCCATTGCTTGGAGTACGGACCTTTGAGCGCCTCATCTGCGGTCAATGGTTCTTCAATGGGGTTCAGTGCAGCTAGATATGTAACGAAATCACTCATATCTTTTGGTTTCGGCACACGTCTGGATCGTCGAACCTGTGGTGAGTTCTCCTCCTGTATATCTGGCTCGCTAGAGACAGATCCTGGCACTGAATCATCAGAATCAGTCTGATGGTCGTATCCTGATTCCGTATTCTCATCAGAAACGTCCTCTTGTGAATTGGTTGTATCCTGGAGAGCAGGCGGCTCATCCACATCTAAAAATACTGACGTAGTAGGCAGCTGTCGAGGCTTATGTCTTTCTTGGTTTGAAGTTTCAAGAAAAACAACATCTCGACTCATAGTAACCTTCTTCGTTTTAGGATCAATTAATCGATATCCTTTGATTTCCTCTGAGTATCCGACAAAAATGTATTTTGCCGATTTAGGATCCCATTTTCTTCGGATTTCCTTGGGAACCTGTGCCATAGCCGGACATCCAAAAATCCTCAAGTGAGACATATCAGGCCTCTTACCATACCACGCTTCATATGGAGTCCTCCCGACAACAGCCTTTGTCGGTGCGCGATTGTTGAGGTAAACGGCTGTAGAAACAGCTTCTGCCCAATAGCTTTTGGGCAAACCAGCATCCTGTAACATAGTGCGAGCCTTCTCCACAATGGATCTGTTGGCTCGTTCAGCCACTCCGTTACTCTGTGGCGAGTACCTAACGGTCAGTTGATGCCTGATTCCTGCAGAAATAAGTCCAGCTTTGAACTTTGAGTTGACGAACTCAGTCCCATTGTCAGGCCTCACGCACTTGATTTTCTTCCCTGTCTGAGTTTCAACCAGAGCCCGAAATTCAGCAAAAATATCACTCACTTTGTTCTTTTCTGAAAGAAAATACACGAATGTGTAACGAGAGAAGTCGTCAATTAAGGTGAAAAAATATTTACTTCCACCTATGGATAAATTTTCCATGGGTCCACATAAATCCATATGTAGAACTTCCAAGATTTCCTTTGCTCGGCTCTTACTGGCTCTGAAGGGTAGTCGAGCATGCTTTCCTAATAAGCAGACTTCACATGGATCATCATTAGGTGTTATTTTATCAATACCTGTACACATGTCTTGAAGTAGGTTCATCCTCTTCCTGGAAAGATGTCCTAAACGTCGATGCATTAGGGAACCTGCATCTTCAGCGAAATAGGTAGGTAATATTCTGTCCTTCATGGTATCAAGCTTGTAGATCCCATTCTTCCTTTTAGCTGTAGCTAATACTTCACCATTAGGGTCAATGACCTTTCCCATTTCTTTGGTGAATATGACCGAATGTCCCTTATCAGTAATTTTGCTGACTGATAATAGGTTAGCACCTATACCTGGCACGTAATGTACATCATGCGCTACAACGCTATCAGCCTGTCCATTAACTATCAGTGAAATGTTGGTTGTACCAACAGCCTGAGCAGATAAATTTATATTATTTATTGTCGTAATTTTTAAATCTGAATCACCAGATACATTGTCTAGTATATTTATGTCATTGACTAGGTGAGAACTACAACCTGAGTCAAGAAAAAAATCTACACTGTTGCTAGTGTCATTAGGTCTAGACTTGTAAGCAAAAAGTGCTTTACCTTTGGGTTTTCCTTGATTTGAATTTTCAGTAGAATCTTGTTTCTTACGATCTTGGGTCCCCATCTTCTTGGTACGGCACTGTGAAGCATAATGTCCTCTTTTGTGACATGCATAACACTCAATTTTATGTTTTCCTTTGCCTTTGGAACCCTTCCCCTGGGAGAACAATGCTGTCTCACTACTGGGTGTATGTGAATGTGCGGGAGTCTTCACATCCTGGAGAATTTTTACTTTAATCGAGTCTCCTGTGATTTTCAGTCCCGAGCTCTCTAAACCCATGATCATTGGCTTGTATTCATCAGACAAGCCCGCCAATAAAATTGTCCCGAGCCACTCATCATCCACTTTGAAGCCAATATCAGTGAGCCTCTGTGATGTTGACATAATTTTATTGACATATTCTTCAACTGAAGAACAATTTTCTAGTCTGGTCGTTATCAATGATCTCAAAAGACCTACCTTCCTGGTAAGACCATTGTCCTCGAATGCAGTCTTCAAGTTGTCCCAAGCCTCCTTGGCTGTAGATGCACTTTCTATGTGTGGGAACACAATTGGATCGATAATAAGTACTATTTTTGAAAAAGCTTTCCGATCTTTTGCTAAAATGTTCTCTTCTTTCTGCGTCGTAGCAGCGCCTTCTAACTTGGGAACAACGATTGATCCATCGACCACACGCCACAAATCGTCAAGATTCAAATATGCCTTAGCTGCAAATTTCCACGAAGCGTAATTTTGTCTGCCGAGAAGTTTCTCAACCGGTGGAGGGTGGTTTGATGCCATGATGAACGAAAATTCAGCGAAAAAATCAACTGTTCACAACCTAACCTCACTGCACATGGGGACAACACACGAGATTTACACTTTTCATGAAGTTTTTCGATCGAATCTATACTTTTTCTCGATAGAAAACGATTTAAGCAATCACTGGGCCCATAACCTGAAGGGTTTGGGAAAATGATTAAGCAGATAACTTTGGATAAAAACTTCTATTTGAAAAGGCAGTTACAATACAAGACAATGTGGCGGTAGACTACAACGATTCCCGCCAGAGTGCTCTCTCTGTTCCCAGGACCAATGCCTGCTATATTTGATTGGAAATATTGATCACTAAATAACCAACAATCTATTCTAAACTGGGTCATCATTTAAGAAAAATAATTTCTGAAGCAGGTTACGAGGATGTTTGGACAACTCAGGACTGGATAACTCTTAAGGCTATCAAGGAAACTGTCTTATAGAGTTACAGTGAAAAATTAAAAGCATTGGATATCCAGCGAGTTCTTAAATCTTCATTTTCCCAGCAATACCAATCGTTCAAAGCAAACAATGATGTGGAGAAGTACCTCATTTTTATCAACAATATCCACGTTACCAGAATCATAGCACAGTGCAGACTTTCATCGGACAAGATTCTCAAAATTTATTGGAACGGCAGTGCATACAAGCTTAACTGTGAGGAATTATGCAGCATTTGCAATCTGTATGAAGAGGAAACACTCCACCATTTCTTCTTCCGCTGCCCAATGTATAGCCACATCAGAAATGCATACATCTCCAAACATATTAATCCTACAGATTCACCAAATACACAGCTCAAGCAATTGTTCACAATAGAAGACAAATCTAAGGCCTTTGATACCTATAAATTTGTTATTAATGCCCTTAAAGTACGAGCTTTCATAATGTTTGATTGATTTATCACTTCCAACACAAGTTGTAAATATTTCATTTATTATTATAATTATTTATATATTTTAATTATCTATTTATTTTTCATAATTAATATTGTGCTTTTGGAACTGATTGATGATTTAGAAGAACTGTCTCTTTTCTGTCTATTTTGTCTATTATTATACATATATTTTTATTATATTTACTTATTATAATTTCATTTTATTATATTATTATTTTTTATTTATTTTTCTTTAATATAAGCAGATTAATGAAATTTTATGTTCTTGTTTATTTTTATTTTATTTTCATTCTTACTATTTCTTTATTCTTTATTTTTATTTTTGTTTCTATTAAATTAAGATTAATTATGTATCAAATTTGAAGATCACCCAATGTTGAGTAAGCTATTTTTACTATAATGTAATTCTTTGTTTATTGATATACTAATTATAGCCAAATTATTTATTTTATCAATCACCAATATTATATGTATTACTTTAGAGAAATATTGTACCTAGCTGTGCTTTAATTTTTTTTTTTTTTTTTCTTTTCTTTTTATTCTCTCTTTTTTTTTATTATTTTTTGTAAATATTCAGACCCCCTGTAAAAAGTTTATACTTAAATACAGAGTTTTTATCTATCTATCTTATTTCGGTTGGGTCTTTTGTCCCAAATGAAATTGTTCACTTCCGCTATAGGTTTTAGCTTATATCTTGTTTATAATTCGGTATACGAATAAAGTGTATATAACAAAAGTTACTCTAAATAACAAAATAAACAACTTTTGTTATGTTCATACTTGCCGAAAAAACAATAGGAAACAAAATATCGCTATTTTTAATTTCTGGCTTCCCTTATAACCCTCACTCCTGTTCGTCTCAGAGGATATTAATATAGCCTAAAGTCTAAGTTGGGTTAGTAGTAATATACATACCAAGTTTCATAAAATTCGGTTCAGCCGTTTATGCGTGAAAAGGTAACAAACAAACAAACACGAAAGAAACAAAATGCAGTTATGGTGTCTATGACATGTGAAACGAAAAGTTATCGTGAAATTTCGCGAAAAAAATCAATGTACAGACAGAGGTTACAATTTTATATATATATATAGATTTATTGTTAAACTTCACTCGGGAAATCTGCTAAGTTTAAGCAGCCCATGCATGAGGGATTTTATTAATTCAATAAAGGTGTTTTAACAGTCACATCTATTATTTCTACAATCCAAATTGCCAACTGTTTTAAGAAGCAATATTGGATAACATAAAACAAACATTTTTTTGTGTAACAAAAGTGATTATTAGGGCTCCTCATTCAACAGTTTAGGATATCTATCTTTATTTTTTATTGCAACTTAATCCTTAAACAAGGAATACTCCCTTATATAATAAAAGAAAAAGGATTAATAAAATTGCTATGTGGATTTATTTACTATGTTAATTTTGTAATGAAACAAATTAGGACATGCCTGGATTTTAGTAACGAGAAAATTCACAGACAAATAATATAATCGTTTTCAGGGTAAGTTCCTTAGATGTGTTAATGTTGAAGAAATGTAATGAGCTGTTTTCAGTAACTTGTTCCTTCAGCAACAAAAAACTAAAAAATCTGATGTGAATACCACCTGACTTCCTTTAACTCCTATTAAATTAAAAATACAAAATATTTTGCTGCACTTCATTTCATTCGAAGCATAAACATAATTTATAGATGATTAAATGATAAAACAAAAAGGGCCTGTATGAATATTATACATTCTTCATTAGTATGGAGAAACTTGTGAGCTTTTATTAATACCATTCTCTAAACATTGAGATGATTTCAATCAAAAGGGGAAGAGTACAACTGCATGTTATAACAGTCCTAAATATGAAATGGCAATGTACAGACATTCACACTGGAACTGGTCCAGATTGATTTAGTGAGGGTCAAAGTGGATAATTCTGTTGAGAACTGAAATTTTCCATGATAAAAATACTTACTTAACTTCATACAAGGAAGTAAAATCAATTATGCTCCAAACCAAGGCCATTCTGAAAGAAGACTGCCTCCTGATGTTTGACTTTAGCTTTATGCTCTTGAAGAGGCATACTTTCATGCGAAACACTTAAAATCAAATAAAAGATTTTTCTCTTCTCCACTCAGACTTTCTCCTCCAGTGGTATCTTTTACACACTATAGAACACAATTTTTTTCAGTTGCACTAGGCTACCTTCTAATACAGTCCCTGGACTCCGACCGAACAAGACCAAGGGTAGCGACAATGTGTCTAGCCTCAAGTACGCAGCCAAAGATAGACCGAAAAAATTTGCATTTAAAAGTGTGACAAAGAGATCACTGGAGTAGAAAGCAGGAGTGAAGTAGAGAAAATTCGTCACTCAGGGGCTGCATAAACTAAGCATATTTCTCACATGATGGTATAACACACTAGTGATATCATGTCACTACATATTCTCTTTTTATATGTAAAAAAAAGTGTAGAAGGGGGGGGGGGTTACTGAAGGCAGAAAACAAAAAAGCGTAGAAAACAAAAATTCTGTATTTAAGTATAAACTTTTTACAGGGGGTCCGAATATTTACAAAAAATAATAAAAAATAAAAAAAAAAAAAAAACTCACTTAATACCATAATTACTCCAATACCACTCAATAACTTGAGTTACCAAAAAAAGCATAAATAAAACAATTATAGTGCTTTAATAGCTCCACAATATTGGTTCTATAACATCGGACTCATAATAACAGTGGTATTTTGGATTTACGAATCTCCCTCCTCCTTTAAACTCTCACTATTTTAGGTCCGATTTCCGGCAATAACAAATATGATGTTCAGTCTTGACTGAAAAGGTTAAATATTGAGTAAGGTATAGATCAAATAAACATTTTCGAGTAAAAAACGAAAAATCTTAGTTGATCATGCCATCACATAACATATTTGCATCCCTCACAAAGTAAAAGTTCAAAGGAAACTGTATTTGGTATCAGAATCAAGAGGTCTAGCATATAACTGCTTATCTTTAATATGACATGAGTAGAAATGGGGCCTTACTGGAAGCTGAATTCTAAAAAATGCAAATTTCTTCATAATCAAGATACTGAGAAGCCATATACAACAATAATCATAAAACATTAAATTTGCAATAAGATCGGTTCTATAAACATTTGTGATCTGACGTAAAATAACAGAGATATTTCGAAATTCCCCTCCTTCTACCCGCCCAACTCCAGCTATTAACGAACTTGATCTTTCTGTTTACATAAGATGTTTAAATATCGAGTTTGGCCAAACAAAAATTGTGTCTGCTACAGCGGTAACACACAAATAAATAAATATATATATGTATATATTTATATATATATATATATATATATATATATATATATATATATATATATATATAATTTTGAACGGACCTCATTTTCGTCATTTACTAGATATGATTGATGGACATTTCAAGACATTTTTTGAAAATCGCGTCATGAGTACAACCCACATTAGCTGCTAAAATATTTGGTTAGGCAAAGAAGTCAATGCAACCACATAACAAATAAATAATTTAAACTGAAGAGGTGTTTTCTTGACCTTCAGCCCTAGTTTTTTGTGGGTGGTGAACAAGAGACACCGATAGGCATAATAAAAATTAATTATGTAAACATATCAAATTAATAAAAACACAAGAGTAATTTGAAACAAATAAATATATTTAACATCAAAAAAATCAACATTTACAATGATATATACAATTTACATTCTTCTTAATTATTATTATTGGCTTAAAAGTTCAAATATTTGGAACAAATATAAGAAAATAATAAATAGTCAGTCACAAATATAAATAACAAAATGAAATCTGGCATACTTTGTAAGCTGAGGAATGACTAGAAAGATAAATAGTACGCTTAAATAGAGAAATGCACATTAAAAATTACTAAAAGTTTTTAGACAAAATTCAACTCCTCATATAAATGAAATCTAAATGAGTAATTAGAGATTAGCATATGAAGGAAGAATTGTATACTATAAAAGCCCAAACCAAAATTATAAAATAGGAATACTGGAAAACTTCACCAATTAAAAAACAAAAATGTTTCATGATGAAATAAAAATATGTTTTATGCTAAATATTGTACAGTATTTTATTATAAATGAACTCTATGATTACGTTAAAAAATGTAAGGGTCATATTAATTTGATTAATTACGCTATGACTTTTAAGGATAAATGAAACTAAACAATGGAAGACCCAATAAACATATTTCATAGGATCTTATGAAAGAAAGCATTATGCTATATAATAATAAATATTTAAAAACTTCATAATATAGTAAAAATGCAGAAACTTAAAATTCTAAGTGAGATCAATTAAATTTTAAACCATTCTATGAACGAAATGAGAGTTACTTAACTTTAGTGAAAAATACTAATCAAATAACTTTTGTCAAAACTATAAAAAGGCCCTCACGCAAGGTCTGTGTGAACTAAGCAGATTTCCCAAGTGCTAGTATGACACACTACTGATTTTATCTCACTATATATTCTCTATTTTTATATAAAAATCTGATGAGTAGACATAAGGATTTACTGAGAACTAAAAATGAGAATGTACGTTTAACATTTTAGTTATGGAAAAATTATAGAACGACAATTGCATCAACAGTTTAACCCTTTATACAGCTGCTAGCGCGACCCTCTTCCATGCTCATTCAATCTCAGATTGAGCGGCGGGAGGGGATGTTTCGGCTCCTAACTATGGAATATTCAGGAATAATTCCTCGTTTTCAAGTTTAGAGTGATCATGAGAGGAGGTCTCGCCAGCGACCCTTGCCCTATAAAGGGTTAACAAGATTGATTCTATAACATTTCTTAATATGTGTGTGTGTTTGTATGAATATGTAAATATATACATACAAATATACGCGACCGTACTTTCATCATCTAGGTAGGATTAATGGACACTTGAGGAAAGTTTTCATAAATCACATCATTAATAAAACTTCAATAGCTGATTCCCCTTAAGGATAATTTGCTAAAACTCAATAATGTCAGACTAAAATAAATTTTGATTATTAGTCGACCAGTTTAATTAAATGTAATTACAAAAATTCTTATAATTTTAAATAGTAAACGGTTGTTTTTGAAAATTAGAAACAGACTGGACATATTCAGAAATTGTAGGCGCAGCCAATACCCAAACCCCAAACATTTAATTATATTTATAATTTTGATAACATTTCTAAAGGAGAAATTGTTAAACTAAGTAATGGAGCTTCTTTGATTACAAATATACTTATGTTCTATAGAATAATTACATAAAATTAAAATACTAACATCAAGAAATATACTTAGTGTGAAAATATATTAAATATTGCAATGTAGCTTTCTATAGACTACTATACACATTTTCAATTATGTATGGGACAAATAAATGTAAAATAAAAAATATCTTATTCTTAGGATCCAAAGTGCAAAGAGGGAGAAGCCGCTTTGCTAATGTGAGCTAGCTCTGCTTAAACATGATTCAGGAGTAAAAAAAGCATTTATAGATTAAAAACTTTGATCAATGAAACATAGCTTTTGAGAATACCAAAATATCAAGGACATAAAATTAATACACAGTTTACAAAATTAATAATGAAGTTATTGAGACATTGTGTTAATATTCAAAATAAACCTAATATATTTATAAATATACAACACGTTAATTTCAATGTAAGTAATAATAAAAATGTATTAAATACACATAAATAATTTATCTAGAGTGTTAAAACTATTCAACTGTGTTTATGCCTAAGGACAATGCAAATAAAAATAACACCTCTTTTGCAATTGTTTAATGCCTAATTGTTTTTTTCCTTCACTAGCATCTCTAATGTGGTGTGTGAGATGTGTAACTACAAAAATATTACCATTAACCAATTTCCCTCCTTAATATTTAGGCATATAGAATAGTTATTTATTATACAAGTGACGAAAGTAGATCATTTTACAACTCGAGTGAAACGTTTACCCACACGAGCGAAGCGAGTGTGGTAATTTCACGAGAGTTGTAAATTCTACTTTCGTCACGAGTGTAATATTAAATTTTTTCTGTAATCGTGTAATACATGATCAGATCTAACCAGAATATGAACAAAATTAGGATGTTGTGAAGATTATGGTATGTTGTTGGTAGGTTATTAGCATGGTTGTGAAAGGTTATAAGCATAGTTATAAAACGACTAGTGATGATTGTGAAGTAGTGCAGGTTAAAATATATTGATTATTTCCACCAATAATTCATTCACATTTCAATTTATTTTGTTAAAATAAATTCTTACAATGTTAAGAAACATTTAAAAGCATTTAATTTCCAACTTCAAATTATTTTTTAATTTATACTTATTACTAATTAAGAAGGCAATTCACTTTCTTCACTCTATTGCAAAATGTTTCACTTTCTTCACTCATTTCAGTTTAGTGATAATAATGTTACCATTATTCAACGATTACAGAAAATATTTATTTTGAAGTTATTTTAAATATAACTTAGTATTTTAAGGCTAGACTATTTATGTAAAGATTTTTTGCGGTTAGAAAGAATTTATTTTTTAAAAATTGGTCAATGTTATTTTGTAACTATAGATTCACACAAACAAAAAACAGGACAAAAACTTGTAAAAAACACTAAAGAATTTCAAAAGAAGTCTTGTTTTAATTTTTACTAACTTTAGTCCAATAAGAGCTTAAATAAATAATTTATTTTAACACTGTTATTTGTGGCACAGAACTAATTTAACCCTTCATGTAGGCCTCCCCAAGCATATTTCCTTGAATAGAAGGAGAGTTTATAAAACCAATTTTATGTTTACAATTGGTTTCTGGAATGTCACATTGCTTGTGTCACCCTCTAATTTATTGTGCAAGAAATATAAGGAGAAAGGGGAAGATTCAGGGTAACTGGAGCTGCAACGCATTGTAAACTGGTGTAGCATCTTGTCTGCAGTTAACACATTAAAAAGCATGTCTTACATAATGTAAAGAATGTGCATTTTAGAAAAGCACAATAAAAAATGACTATTTGATGAATTCAATTTACACCTAGTGACGCCATTAGCTTATGTTATAAAATTGGCTGGTTACACGCAATTTTACAATGCATTATTATTGATGGAGAAAGAGTTTAGCTATTATTCTAGGATTTGCAATAACTGAGTTTAATAACAATGAATCATTATAATTGTATAGCCAAACATAAATTCTAGGATATGGACAATCATTTCCAGTTTTGGTGGATATCCTTGTCTTAAAGTTATTTGTGGTTATTTATTTGGTTCAACTACACTTCCCAATTATATGGTTTTACTTGAACAAGTCTTACTTAAAGAACTAAAAGTGAAAGCAAAGAGCTTTAACATTAATAGTCATTCTAGTTACCAGTAGAAAACTTAATATAAGCAAATTTGTAAACAGAAAAAAAGTTAATAAATAATTGGTGAATACAAGTATAAAACAAAATTAATAAATTAAAGCTATAAAGCTTGCTGTTGTCGGGCAGGGACTTTAACAGTGATGTTCAGTCGAGCTGTGTCATGCCAGAGGTCGCGGTTTCTGTTTCTACCCCTAGCTTCTTCTTCATCCCTCAATCGTTTTCTATCTATGTAATTTATAACACAGCTTGCAGGTACCCAGATAATCGAAGTAACAAGGATCACAGCTAGCACAACATTGTCTCTTAGTATAACTAACATCTTGTTAATGTTTATATCTTCTATAATATCCCAGAAACGTTCAACAACGTCTTGTATTGTTTTCTCACATACTCCCTGAAAGAAAAAAAAATGTTATCATGTATTGGAATTATAATCTGTATTTAACTCTCCAGTGGTTGCATGGATGGTCAAAATCATTCAAACATCTGTGTATTTTGTTTTGAGGGATTGTTTTTTTTTATTATAGTTTTATTTATTTTAATACCTCACCGATGCAAATTGTTATTCCTTTTTACAATATTTTATGGTTGCCTTAGTTAGGCATGGCAACAAAGTTATTTTAGTTACTAATTGATACTTCTCAGGCAAAATAAGGTAAATTTGATTATGTTTGATGTGCACATGAATCAGCATTTTATTTATTTAAAAAAATAATTATAATTATGATGGAGAAAAGTTCAGAGAGTAAATGTTATTCTTTTATTAATGTTATCATATATATATATATATACACACACATACATACATACATACATACATTTGTAATGAAATTTATCATAACAAAACAATTCAAGTATTCACAAGTTTTTATATAAAATGTACTCATTTTTATAGGTACTGAGGTCAAATTTGTTTAACAATAAAATATTAGTAATGTATGATTTGTGGTTTATCATACATTATGATAACAATAAAAACAGAATACAATTATAAATTGTTTGTAAATTCAAATAAAATTGTATAATTCTGTGGATGATTGCTATTTACAAGACCTAAAGTGCAACATTTTTGGGCATGATCACTGGAGGTTTAAGGTTTTATTGGTTGACGCAGTATTATGTCTATCACCTAACATAATTTCAGAGAGCTAAGCAAATGAAATATAGTACTTTTATAAATGTGTTAATAACTTCCACTAGAAGAATAAAAATCATCACTAATGGAGTAAAATAAATTTCAATATATTTAGATTAACTTAATCAATAAAAAAAACTATCTATTTTATCTATCTGATATAAACATTTACAAACTTCGAAACAGTCTGAGACCATGATATTTCAATTCTTTAGTGGCTTTAACGTTGTGTATGTACAGGAACAGAGTTATAATTATTACTAATCAGATAAATATACTCACAATATTACAGAATCCATGTATACAGGGTGTCCCGTCAGGCAGAATGTCAAGAGGAGTGACAGGAAAACATGTGGCATTCAGGTTCATTCTACAACAACGCTTGCACGCATTTTCAGCTGGGGACAAAAAACACAGGGATCAATGATAACAAAAAATATATAGTTATGAATTCTAACAAATTTTCAAATTAATGTCGATGAAATATAATTCAAATAATATAATATATATTTAAATATTAAAAAAGAAATCAATATCAACACTTCCCTATGTTTAACTATAAACTTCGGAAAACAATTCAGTATTTGTTAACAAACAAAAGTGTTGAATTTGTAACAAAGAAGTCAATCTCATGGCATCACACATCACTCTAAACCACTTTCTTTTATACTTTTTTTTTTTTTCAGAGTAAAGCATAAGAATTTAACTTCTTACAATCCACTGTATTAAAATTGATGTGCAGGTAGTATCTATATGCTACACCTGGTAATTGATCCCGTTAACTGGAACGAACAAGGGAATAAGAGGGTCACTAAGACACGCATTGGCTCCCTGTTGCCTTTAATCAATAATAAAATTGATTCACATCTACCTAATAGTTATGTTTACTACTTATTAGTATGTATATATAGTTCCTAAGGTAGCAAAATGACATAATTTTGTAGCAAACAAATTTTGTTGAAAAGTGTCCTGGTGAGTATATTGTTAAAGTGAAATAGTAGGAAGGGTAGATAAAGATTAGTAAGGATCATCGTAGTGAAAAGGTCGAATCTCTCTACTCATAAGGCAGCAACATCTGAAGTGATGTCAAATAGGTCATAAAACATGTTAAGGTGAATAAGGGAATATTATTTATGTATCTTCATCATCTGACAATAATCCTGTTTTGTTTCAATGTCAAATTAATATATTCAACAAAACCTCTTAAAAGGGAAAATATTCCTATAAGAAAAAATAATAATAACTTTTCACCCAAAGATTCTAGTAGTAAGAGATTGAAGAAACCACTATGATGGAGTGTCTGTGGTCAAGCGATTAAGTAGATACTTATCTATTATATAATATTTGTCTTATCTGATGACCACAAATGGAAATAATAACAGAGAGGTTACTTAGGACACTGAAGAATGACTTAGGTAAGAACCTTACTATAGTAGACTACAGTTATTAATAAGTATGGTTCATACTTAAAGCATCTAATCTCCATATCTGTTTGGTGAGATTGAATTTATAATATTTATTGTACTTAACAAATAAAATATTCTGGATATCAAACTAATTAGAAAATCAATTAAAATAATCAAGTCATATGTACTTTATAACAATATATTCATAAGTGGTTAGTGGAAGAAATACCACCAAGACCAAATCACTACCAAATTATGTACATAATCAGAATCCTTCAATACCTGAAGGAAATAAAGAATGTAAAAAAAACTAGATATAGTTAGAAAAATACAAAACATTTATCTAAGAACAATAAATAAGAAACTGATTAGCATAAATTGATGGATACTTACGAGTATCACACATACAGCTCTGAAGACCCTGAGTCTCACAATAAGGTACACACTTCCCAAGCCGGCATTTGCCCCTCTCAAGACATTCTGTCCCATCAGTCATTGGAGCAGACTTGGGGCAATCCGACGCTGTTCCAGAGCATCGAGACTCTTGTTCACAAGTTGAATATTGAGCTTCTCTGCATTTTATGCCATTTGCCATAAAGCGACAATTTTGGCAGCATGGCGAATTCTTATCACTATAAAAAAAATCAAATCTAAAATTAATCAATTAAAAAGATAGTAGTAAATTGGGGTGCCCATACATTAGAAAAGAATGGTTTTCACCATGTCACAAATATTTATCAGCAATGAGCAATTGTAAGAAATAAAATCTCATTTATTAACAGCGACTTATGATACTATGACTAATTGGGACTAGTTATCTGCAAGTTACCACCCTTTTCTAACCAGAGTGGCACTAAAGATTTTATTTAGTGAGTTTGTCACTAAATAAATTCCTATTGCCCCCGACGGGAATTGAACTCGTCACTCTAGGTTTTACCATGTGAGATTTTTACACATTAAGGGAAATTGGCAATTGAGGTTGTACTCATGATGTGATTTTCAAAAAAGTCTTCAAATGTCCATCAATCCTACCTAGTAAATGGCGAAAATGAGGTCTGTTGAAAAATTTATATATAAACTTATATATATATATATATATATATAAATTTTTCAACAGACCTAATTTTCACTTTTACAAGGTAGTATTGATGGACATTTGAAGACTTTTTTGAAAATCACATCATGAGTACAACCTCAATAGTTGAGGTTGTAAATATCTTACACATTAAGGGAAATTGGCAATTATTGCCAATTTCCCTTAATGTGTAAAAAGATATTTATGAATTTATATTTTATTCCTTCTCTAAACCCTCACTTCTAGTCCAATTACAAATAGTTTTAAATGAAAAGATTATATATATATATATATATATATATATATATATATATATATATATATATATAAAATTGTAACCTCTGTCTGTACATTGATTTTTTTCGCGAATTTTCACGATAACTTTTCGTTTCACATGTCATAGACACCATAACTGCATTTTGTTTCTTTCGTGTGTGTTTGTTTGTTACCTTTTCACGCATAAACGGCTGAACCGAATTTTATGAAACTTGGTATGTATATTACTATTAACCCAACTTAGACTTTAGGCTATGTTAATATTCTCTGAGAAGAACAGGAGTGGGGGTTATGAGGGATGCCTGAAATTAAAAATAGCGATATTTCGTTTCCTATTGGTTTTTTGGCAATTATTCACATAACAAAAGCTATTTATTTTGTCATTTAGAGTAACTTTTGTTATATACACTTTCGTCGTATACCGAAGTATAAATGCGTTATACGCTAAAAATTATAGCGGGAGTCAACAATATTATTTGGCACAAAAGACTCAACCGAACTAAATAAAACTCGGTATGTGTATTAGCACTGACGCCTTAATTATCATAAGCCATACCAACATTTCTAGGGACGGGCAGGAGTGGGGGTTGTAAGGGAGGCCTGAAATTAAAAATAGCGGTATTTCGTTTTCTATTGTTTTTTTTGCAAATATACACATAACACAAGTTGTTTATTTTGTTATTTAAAGTAACTTTTGTTATATTCATTTTTGTCGTATAACAAAGTATAAACGAGATATACACTAAAAACTAGAGCGGGAGCCAACAATTTTGTTGGGCACTAACAATTGAACCGAACTTAAAAAAACTCGGAATGTGAATTAGCATTAATTCTTCCATGATTATAAGATATATTAAAATTTTTAGGTCCAAACGGGAGTGGGGGTTATGAGGGAGGCCTGAAATAAAAAATTATGATATTCCGATTCCAATTGGTTTTTCAACAATTTCCTATAAAAATACAATCATTAGTCAGTCAACAATGATTTCCCGGGCATTGCCGGGTATATTAGCTAGATTGTATATACAAAATACGTACATTATAGATGATATTTAATTATAATAAATGCTATCCATGATTAAGATTTGAATTATTCACGGTGTGTCAAACAGTGGAGAGGGAATGATTAGAGACTTATTTTCATTTATTCTTCAAATCTAAAAATTTTTTTTCCATAAGTCGCCCAATTGACTCTTACGGGGAATTGTGCGCCCAGTCTGAAGAGCAGTTGTACACATAGAAGCATTTCCAAAAACAAAATAAAATCTTTCCGTCTCAAATTATTTCCCGAGCGAAGCCGGGTACCTTGGCTAGTATATATAGTGTGTGTGTGTGTGTGTATATATATATATATATATATATTCGTCTGTTACTACTCTAATGGTTGCAACTTTAGTCTTATCAAACTCAATATATAAGAGTTTGATGTAAAACTAAATATCAAGTTCGTTAATGGCTGAACTCGGACTGGGGGGATGGGGTGGGTTTAGAGTTGTGCCTTTTTCAAAAATTTGAATATCACTCTAATTTTCTAGCTGCTTATCTCAAGAATGTTTAGTAAATCTTTTCTTAGCCTTACCAGAGAGATTTTTAAAATGGGAAGCTTTTGATAGGACACAGAAATATAGCTGGAGCTATTCTGATTTTCATATTGCATTTACTCTATTGTTCTCCAAAATTATCACTGCCTAGTATTTAAATTTGCTAAGAATATAGGAAATATGTACCAATTCGACAGGACACCCAGTCTATTCTGTCCATCTAGAGGCCATCAGAGATAGTATCTCTAGGTAATATTGGTCATGCAAAAGTCCCTTACTGAATCAGGTAAATATTTCTCTTGGGGCTGTAACTTTTTGGAGATGTAGCCTAACAAAATTGGCATATACTAGCCAGAAGTTAAAGAAGAAATGAGCTATGGTTAAAAGACAAAGACTACTCTGAGTAAATTTAAAAAGATGGCAATGGAAAATGCCAGAAATTCATAATTCACATAATTTAGTATAAAAAAAAAACAACCTAATATTAGTTTTAACATAACTTAAGAAAGTAATAAAGAGTCAATGAGAATACAAGGTTTCATTTGCATCGTATTGAAATTTGTATTTGTGTTTTCATTCAGAAATAAAACAAAAAATTAATACCTGCACACTGCTCCTTGATTTCTTCTCAGCTTGCACACTTTATCACAGCATGCATCATTGTCTTCCGTTCCCAAAAGCCCAGCGTCACATTCTTCATCTCCCTAAATATAACAGGAAGGTTATTAAAATAAAAGCATTTCTACATCAGAAAATTAGAAAAAACAAAGCAATTCAAATATACCTCAACACGCAAGTTACCACAGAATGATTCTTCAGGTTCTGAGAAACATCTTCCAGATTTAGCTTGCAAAACTTTCCTAATTGATCTCAAACTGCAGGGAGAAAACCTCTGAAATGAAAAGTGAAATTTTCATTAAAATAAATGTAGCTACTGAAAATGAGAAAAATTTAGTACTGCAAAAAAATTTAATAATTAAAAGTAGGAATAACGCTACAAAAAAAAAAACCTGAAATTAGACATCTGTGTCCCATATTTGTTAATTTAATTAAGAACGTATACTGTAATACTTTCTAAAAGTCTGACATGGACTCCACCGTAACTTCCTTGTACTATTAACTTAAATGAACAAAAAATTTGGTTTCCCTTCATTTAAAGTTATTTCATTTGGAAGTGATGAAGTTATCTTCATTCCAATTCATCAGATTCAAAAATGATTCAGAATATAATATATAGATCCTTTCAAGATAAACTAAAAAGTTCCTAGACAATTCTTATGTATTTGTAATACCTAAAGAGAAATTTGCAATTTTTTTACCTTCTACTCTAATAATTATAGAAAATTCTCACCTTATTGTTCACATCATATCCACTGACACTATAAGTGTACATGAGATATGAGCCACCTTGGCTAGCAGTTGGAGAGCATTCTGGCATGTCTGGATCATGTTCTGAACCCCAATTATGACCAAATTCGTGGGCTGTAACTAGGTCAGCTTCCCGTGTTATTACTCTTTGCCCGTAATGGTTTCTTGAAGAACTCAGCCCAGAATTCAAATATAGTGTATATCCATTTTTGAAATATTCTAAAATAGAAAAGAAGTGGAATTATTAATTACTACTAATAAGAATTTCTAGGAGATATCTTATTCTATGAGGAATCTTATATGGCTGATAATTATTTAAAATAATGATAACAGGTATGAAATTTAGAAAAAAATTGTATAACTAATAAATTATATATAATTTTAACTACGCCAGAGAAGTAATTGTTAACATAGTAATATAATTAAATCTTAATTTATTGTTATTTGGCATCCAAAAATCATATTTTAATATTTACATTGCAAAAGAGAGCACTAAGGTTTATATACAACTGAAAGTTGAGAGACTCCTGCTGTCCACTTTTTATGGAGTCAAAAATAATGACTTTTCCGTCAATATATATGTACTAAACAATAATGTTTATGAAACAAAACACGAACTTGTTTCCAAAAAATAGTATAACTCATTATCATAAAACAAGATGTAAAAATATGCTTCAAGCCCCCAAACACAAGCATAAATATTTTGAGAAAAGTGTATCCTTTTCAGGAGTAAAACTCTTTAATGCTCTGCCCGAATGTATCAAATCTATTAAAAAATACTCTTTATTTAAAAATTAATTAAAGAACTTCATGTAAGACAAAAATGTTCAATTATTAAATAAAACTACTAAATAGATGTCATAAATATTGGTCTCAAATCATTTGCAATCAGGTACATTGTCTCTATAAGGAGGGACAAAATTCAACAATTATAAGGCTTTTCATCCTTAAATAAATTTGCATGTCAAAAAATAAATAAATGTATGTTTGAGAGCTGTAAAACATTGCAGATATTTAGAGTTGTATTAATATTGTTAATGGAACTAATTTACTGTATATAATTATTTTATTTAATGAATTTTAAACTATGTATTCTTAAAATTTGACCTAATTTTTTAATGAATGTATTATATACGTATAAATGTAATTCAATAATTTGTAAAGAATTTAAATGACATCAGAAATTTTTTTATAAAAAAAACAAAAAAACTATTTGACCTATCCTATTATGTTATGAAAACATTTAATGGAAATAAACAAATTTCATTTCAACGGAAGAATAAGAAGCTCAAACCACATTAAGCCTTAACAATTCTTTATTAAATGCAGAGTACTTCAGTGCTCTAGAGCTGTTCCCTATTCAGCCAACATCTCGGGAGTGACTCTGCATTTAATAAAGAATTGTTAAGAGTTGAGGAGGTTGACCTCCTTATCCTTCCGTTGATGATGGACCTCCACCAGCCAGCCCAAATCCCGAGACATTTCATTCCACTTTATAATAATTACAATATAAATCTATATCAATAAATAAATAATTATAATCTTTATTGGCCATAAATGCAGCTATATAGGATTTCAAAAGGCTACTGTATTAATCACAGCCAGGAATGATAAACAGCTGGTGTCCAGGCCCACTGCACTCGGATAGTCTTGAATGCTCTTCAGTATGGTTCCTCTGGAGTCACAGAAGCCCTTGGAGTATACAATCACTCTTATGGAAGGTCTCTTGAGACTTATCCCAAAAATATTATTCATATATTCCTTGTTTTTTTTTTTTGTTTTTCTATATCAGCTTTTAATTATTCTTCTGGATTGTTTGTTTCAAAATGAAATAGCATAATAGGATGTATTATCATCCCTTGCAAACAGTTGGGTTTGAAAGCAGTAATATCTGCAAACCTCTTTAGAAGGTCATTGCTAATGCCAAAAATCTCTTCTCAGCCTTGAAAGTAACCATTATCTGCAAGCGCTCCCATTATTGCACGCTTCATATTGTGATGACATCAAGTAATAAGAGCATGTTATGTTGACTAGTACCCATGATATTTGCTGCATTTACAAAAAAAAAAAAAAAAAAAAAAAAAAAAAAAAAAAAAAAAAGAAAATTCTAACAGCTCTTGTTCAGGGTGATACAAAAGTTAGTATATTTGCTAACAGATAAACAAAGATTTGGAAACAAAGGTCAGCATAAATATTAAAAATAGTTTGTTTGTCAGTCTTAAATAACTTTGATGAAGAAATTTTTTATTTTCTTGTTTTTTAACATGAGTGTGTTAACACTAGAACTTAAGACAATTCTGAAGCACTACTCATACAATGCAACTGATGCCACCTAAGAAATAGAGAGGGCGTATGCAGTTGTGCTGCAATTACTTGGTTTAAAATTTTGCTCTAGATTACAAATATCACAGGAGATGCCCTACATATTGATGCAGAGACTCAGGTAGTATTTATTGAATAAGATCCTTGCACAAGAACATCAAAACTTTCTAAAGAACTAGGAATATACCAATATACAATTTTCCTTCAATTGCACGGCTTTTGTTTTAGTACCTAATGTATGTCACACCATTTGTGACCACAGCTAGCAGAATGATGGGTGGAAATTTTTAAAATCTACAGAAAAACCAAAATGACATTTGTTTAATCAAATGAATTATGTCCTTTGATGAAAAATGGATGTATCTCAGAAATCCTAATAACTGAAAACAGTTGACTAGGATAACCAGCTCTCCCCGCCAACAAGGGGAGAGATTTGAAAAAAAAAAGTTATGATCTATGTACTGTGAAATTTTAGGGAGTAGTCCATTTTGAAGTAGTCCCTATATGTCAAACAATTTCCTCAAGTTTTATTTTGCCCAACTTGGGAAAATAGATGCAACTCTAGCTCAACAGTGTCCAGCACAGGTGGAATGGAGAGAAGCAAGTTATTTTGTAACGAAACCTGCTCATCCAGCCTATAGAACAGATATTGCACTTTTGAATTGCCACCTATTCTGGTCCCAGCACATTTCCTCTATGGTACGTTTTTTGAAACTTTGGATAGAGTGGAAAATGAACGTGAAGTGTTTTTTGCTTCAAAAGAATCATCCTTGTATCGGAATGGTATATCAAATTTTGTAGAAAAATAACCTTATTTGAGGTATTCAATCCTCTCAAATAAAAAAAAAAAAAAAATTAAAAGAAACATTGAAAATGTTTACATCTTATAATTTACCTTAATACATCGAATTATCACTTAAATGGAAATAGTCTTATATCATAAAATATTAGCTTATGTTAAACCTGGAGTGCATATTCCGCCAACTGAATTCCTTCGGGGTGATCCAACATACGCAAGTCCAAGTATTCCACCTTCAAATTTAAGGTCCGTGAAGAGATGTGCAAGGCAGAAATCTTTGTGAGAGTACTCACGAGAGAAAACCTACATTAAGAAGCACCATCACCACGTATATAGAGAAAGAATATAGCAGAAGGTTGACTTAGTGTCTTGTTGATTATAACATAATTGATTGATTCATTGATACTAACATTGCCAGTCAGACCTCCTGCTATAGAAGACAAGCAAAAACCCACTTACAGCAGATTATGTAGAAATTGAAACACTGAGAAATTTTATCAGTAAAAATAATACTTTAAACAGAGAAATTAGCATTGATGTCTGTACATATCTCATGACTCAAAAACGGCTAGCCTTAAAATTTGAAATTTCATATTTAGGACAGTCGTAACGTCAAGTTGCATACCTCCCCTTTTGATCAAAATTGAAAGAGAGGATAGGGGGTTAAAAGAGAGGGTGAAAAAAAAAATGTTAATTTCTAAATATCTATTAGAGATGTCAGACGATTTTTAGGACCTTTTTTGTTCCATAAACATCAAACAGGATATCCAAGATATGATGACACAAGACTGATTTCTCAAACATTTGAAGCTATTACAATTTTTTTAAATACCCTTTCTTGTAAGCCATTATTATATCAGTTTGCAAAAAAAACAACATCCTAACCATAACAGTCAGTCAAACAGTGCAAAGTACGTGCTGAAAAAGTACATTGATATCTCACATTCACTTTCATATTTCTCCCCGAATAAGGAAATTTTCTAACTAGACCTAGAAATTTGAGTAATGACTGAAATGTGAGATATTTAGAGACACAGATGAAAATTGTATATGAAGGGGTAGGGTTTAACTGAAATCTAAAGACCGTTCCAAACCGTTTTTGAGTGAATGAGTAACAAATGGGAGGACGGACAGATAAGATGTTCAATTTTGACGTCGTTGTTCTTCGAATAGTCTGAAATGTAAAATAAAACTTATCTCCTCCTGAAATAAAATAGAGAATCAGACAAACCTTAAGAGTTTTATTTATATTGATAATTTCCGACTCTTTTTTTTTCCTTTTTAAAGTATTATATTTACTAAAAAAAATTTCCTCAGTTTATGAATTTAACCTCCAGCTACTGTACAATCAAGGAAAAACAAATACATTAAAAACAGTAAGTTATTGTATTAGAGTTATTAAAAATAGTGAAATTTAGACAGATGAATAAAGCCCATATAAAAAGCACAACTATTACAAAAAAAGGAAGGAAATAAAACACATGCAAAATATAACTAAGAAAGCTTTAAAAATAAAATCATGAAAATAATAATGACCATCAGAACAGATGCCTCCTGGTGATAATGGTCTAGGTGACGCAATATATGCTAGCCCAAGCACAGATGAAAAACCCGTCTCAGAGGAGTAGAAGGATTGATGCGTGAAAAGGTGAGATAAGCAGAACTTCTTACCTATTCTTTCCCTGGAAAATACCTAAAACACAGTCCACAATAGTTCCGTTTTTTGAAATAAAAGAAAATAAATAAAAACAGGGAGAAAAAAAAAAACCCAGATCATTTCAAGAAATTGGACCGATTCATAATTTAAGATGTGAAATACACCTTTTAGTAAAAATAAGAGAAATAGCAAATCAATTCACAATTGCCTCTAGACCAATTCCTTCAATAATACCAATTAGAACATGGTCGTGTGTTACAAACACACACGCCCGCGCGCACACACACAAAACATGCATGCACACTAGAATTATTGATAACTTGATACTAAAATGTTCAATTATGCGTTTAATAAAACAATATAAAAAAATTAAATTTAAAATAATGAAACATGGTTTATCGATGTTTTAATCCAAAAAAAGTCTTTACTTTGTACTCCAAGTATATTTGAAAAGAAAATGTTGTACTTCTTGGGAAATGTAGATGAGCTTTATTATGATTACTGTAGGGATAGGGGTATAAACAAAACAGTTTACCCACTTTTTGATTGGCTGACTTCAAAAGTAGAAGCAGTCTGATGTTTATCATCACCAGTAGCCTACAGGTAAAAGTGTACCGGAATAAAGAATTCATTCCTATTCTATAACCTATTTGCTAGAGACAGTAATATGCCTGACATAACCCTATCATATTTTGATTATTCATATTAACTTGAAAAATGGATGTGGAATTATTATTAATTATATTAGTTATAAAACATGTACAATGCGGAATAAAAGCTAAGAGATGACAAAATCGAGATAAGTCTCTTTCCTGGTTAAATAGGTTGACAATACCGATTACACTAGTTTTAATCATCGTTCTTCCATAACTTCATATATAATCTAAATTATTTTATGGCATTCCCATATTCGGGAAAAAAATATCTCCAGATCTTTAGCCAAGTGATGAATAAGATTATGATTCACCCTAAAATTTTCGTCCTTGTTTCAAAGGATGTATGCCAGGTATATTTTTTTAAATTTTAATAAATTATTCTCTAACTCCATCTGGATTCTTATTAAAGAGACAGATTTTGCTTCTTTCTATGTACCCAGAACCTGTATTGACCTGTGACAATCTGCACGACTAAAATTTCAAAAATGTGAACCCGATTCTTGTTTATACACTTACATTTTAGCAGATTTCCCTTAAGGGAAATCAGCTATTGGGGTCGTACTCTTGACACATTTTCAAAATTTTTCTTCAAATGTCCATCGATCCTACCTAGGGGATGACGAAAATGAGGTCCGTTCATAACTATATATATATATATATATACACACACACACATATATATATTTTTCTGTTACCGCTCTAGTGGTGGCAATTATTGTTTAATCGTTACCAAACTCGATATTTAGTCGTTTAATGTAAAAAGAAAGATCAAGTTCGTTAACAGCTGAAATCGGGCCAGCGGGGAGGGGGGGTTTAGAGGGGAGGATGTTCGAAAATTCGAAATAGTCCGTTAGCATACGTCAGATCGAAAAATTGTATAGAAACAATCTTATTGCAAATTACATGTACTATAATTATTGTTATATACATTTATTCACTATCTTGAATATTAACCGAGATATTTGCAGTTTTCAGTTTTCAGCCTTTAGCAAACCGCCACTTCTACTCATGTTACATAAACAATACTCTGCTACATATTAAATCACATTATTCGAAGCTCAAATACCTAACATTGTTTTCAAGAGACCTTTATTATACGAGATACATGCAATATGTCCTGGTGATCCCCCCAGGGAAGTGAAACATTTCTTATTTCCATTTCCATTTATTCACGGTGGTATTGTGTTACCAGTATGTAGATTTATCTATTACTAAACTTCACGAGGGAAATCTGCTTAGTTTACGCAGCCCCTGCGTGACAGACTTTTTCAGCTGAGATAGCAACATTAGGATACAAATATTTGAATAGATAATTATTCAAAAAATCCTAACTACATTCATTTCCTATTGGCCTGGTGGGAATCAAACTCGCCACTCTAGGCGATTCTATAAATATTATAGACTAATATAAATATTATTTTACTTCCACAAAGCCATGTCTCCCTTATAATTTTACTTAAAAAATTTATGCGTCAAGTCAAAAGAAAATTGTAACTGTTAGTGTTGTAACTAATCTATTTATCTATATATAAATTTGGACAGACCATATTTTCGTAATCTATGTAGAATCACTGTACTTTTGAAGAAATTTTGTGCTTACTACCTTAATCTGTTTTTTTTTTTATTATTTATTTATTTTTTTTGCATATTTTTCTTAAATAAAATATGAAAATAATAATAATATGAAATATAAAATAGAATACTTACTTTGTGGAGAGACAAATTGGACCAAGAGAGCCACTTATATAAGATACATCAATCTACGTCATAGAAATTGAAATTATGATACTAAAAACCTTGTAAAATGCTGATAAATGAACTCATTTAGTGCAAAAAAAGGACTTATTAAAATTCCAAAAAAGATAAATAATCACCAAAAGAATAATATCCTGAATTTTGGATATACTTGAATTCAAAATGACAGAAGAAAAATTAATAAAACACAAATAATTTTAAGATATTAAATTTCTGTGCTCTACAAGTTTTATGCCCTTGTGAACCACAATAAACTACAGGGGCCTCACTTAATATATT
Source organism: Riptortus pedestris (assembly GCA_019009955.1). NCBI lineage: Eukaryota > Metazoa > Arthropoda > Insecta > Hemiptera > Alydidae > Riptortus > Riptortus pedestris. The sequence continues at coordinate 69,469,650 of CM032232.1, read as the reverse complement.
CTTCAAAATTAAGACAACTTAAAGTTCGACTTGTCCTTCCTTAAAAGTGCGACCCTATCTTACTCAGTTTTGTAGAGTGGCATCATTAATCTAGTTTATGCATGTGTTTGTGGGAGTGGGTGCAAAATAGTTTTATTTAGTTATAACTCCTTAAGTAATATAATATTTACAACTCCTTAAGAGAGAACATGAAGGATGTGAAACAAATAGTGTAATATCATATTGACTGATTATTTTTATTATGAAGTAATCTGCTCCAGCAGACTGATTTGTTTTCTGACATAACCTAAAAAATAGAATTTACTGCTTAATTTACACACTTGATCTTACAGTTTTTAATGCTGAAAAACATAATGTTTTAATTATGTAGGGGAATCAATATTTCTCATATTATTGGTGCTGTGTTTTCATATTTTACTAAGTCCTCATTCATTTTACTCTGAGCTATCTTCTAAATCTAAGTCAGAACAAGTATTGGATTAATTTCAATTTGAGTCTATATACAACAGCTCCTGAAGGAAACGGGGTGCAGATGAAGGACTCCCCTGATGGCTATCCCCTGAAAGATGGAGCTCTACTTCTGAATGTTTTAATGTGATCTAGTAAGGATTCCTCCTGAGCAAAACATCGGCTATGACTCCAGCTAGTCCATTATAAAATGTTATTCAATTTAATTTTTATTATAATTCATTCAACTTATTAGTGGATATACGATTTCCACTAATATATAATAATTTGGGAGAATAAATATTGGCTTAAATTAAATATTTTTTTGTATTTAATTTTATGATCAAATTTTTCATTCCATGATTACATTTTATGAAATTTAAGAGAAAAACACATGGTAAGTGTGAAACACAAGGAAATACTACACTAACTTACTTAAAATGATCCTACAATTGACATTTAATACTTTAGGCAATAAATCTAACCTCCATGAGGCATTATACTTCGAGAAGCATAATACCTGAAGTATTTCAAAGATATTTCTATCAGCTAAATAGCTTTAATATTTCTGAAATGATAATTAGTCTCATTTAAACATATTATTTTTTATGACGTCACTTGTAGGGGAAATAAGTGGACATAATGAAGACCTATTTCAATAAATTAAAATAGAGTATGGAAAATTAATAACAAAAAGGTAATTTGTGTTTTATTATCTTTCCTTGCTCATTTTGACATCAATGTAAGAGATGTATGCACTAAATGTTTATATACTTCTACTGAGTTATCATAGGATATTCAACCCCTTGAACAACTCGTGAAGTATTCAAGTCTCTTATTCCCATCTGTTCATATCCCCAAAATAGCTTCATTTTATAGTCATAGAAGAAATTACTATTTTAATTGAATTAAATTTTAGAACCATAATTTCAGTAGATAAAACAATAAAATTAAATGTAAAAAAAAATCATTGACTAAAATACGAAACATCGCAAACTGAGATTAATAATTAACTATTTTCATAATTTGGTGCAAACCATGCATATTATTAACAACATCAAAACCAATAATAAGAATAAATACATATAATAAGAAATTAATAAATCAATTATCATTAAAAAAATGCACATCATTCAGTATCTAGTGTAATGAAATTTTTTTGCTTACCTCAAGAAGATTTCGAACATCCCACTTCTCTCGTACCATATTATAATGTGCCTCTCCTCCACGAACACGTGTTGGCTCTGAATGCACAACAATTTTTTTAATAACAAATCCCATGCCTTTAAATCCTTCACTTTCAGCTCGGTCTTGCCAGATAGTATCATTGTATATCTTATGCACTCTATCAATCAAGCTAATCTGAAAGAATTTAAGAAAAGTGTAATGAATAAAGAGTCAATGATAAATTTATAAATATCAAATTAAATTAATTTGTTTTTGATGGAATTTTAATATTACAGCCTGGGTTCTTTAACAGAGGTGGCAATCTGAAAAATCTAAATTTATAAGGCATAGTCATGTACAATAAGATAATATAGTTAATGATTGGAATCAATGATTTATTGATTACTTGTAGAAACATTGTGGCAAAGGTAAATGTGCATGATGATGATGCTGGTAATGACGATGATGGTCTTGGTTGGGCTCCAATGCATCTGGTACAATCTGGTTGTGTGGATTTTACATGGGGCTTGTCATGCTTGCCTTGGAAACGTGGGGCATTGGATCTTATAATTTTAAATGTGTGAGTACTCAAATATCCATGTTACATATTCTCCTTCATTTTTCTCCTCCCTCTCCTTGTGTCTCAGCATGATCGCCCAACAGGCTCTTTTAACACTTCGTCCATGTTAGTTTTCTTTCACACATGAAAAATAGGTGTAGTCTATATGTGGGCATAGGCTTTCATGTTGTTCCGGGTCTTCTCATCCTTTCCTGTCAGCCCCCCTCAACGTTTGAGGTGCTGGCTTCATTCATTGTGACAATAAGAAGTAGCACTGAACTAATGGAGTAGTATGGAAAGGCAATATCAAAATGGACTGGATTGAGACAAGATAGACTGGTCTCAAGATGGACAATATTGAGAGAATAAAATTCTTTAGACTGCCCCAGATGTTATATATTACATCAGAAGTAGTTATATATCACATCAATTAAAGTTGGCTTAATGACCTGGAGGAAGACTTCCAGTGGTTGGCATCCATAACTGGAGAGGCTTAGCAGGCAGCCTCAAAAGATAGTCAACTATGAAGAAACTATTTCTCCAAGGTCTGCAGTCCCCTTGGTGCTACAGTCCTTGCAAGACCTAGGTCTATCCCAGGTTATACCCATTCAGTATAGTTGGCAGCTATGATTCTTCAATGTTTGAACCACTAGTCACCTCTCAGATAATCCAGCCATCTCTTCCTCGTGTGCCCTAATTAGGGCAATTAATCTGTCTTTCTTAATAGCACAGGTGAAATTAGGTTTATCATAAATGTCCATCAATTCAACATTGATTCTTATTCCCCATCTGTGTTGCTCTTGCTCTTTCTCTTTATGCTCAGAATATCTTTTTAAGGGTTATTCTTTCCAAAACCAGAGGAATGGGAGTCTATGTTTCATTGCCATACATAACTGTTGCCCTAATGACTGTCCTGTATTTTGTACTTTTGATTGCATATTAAATAAGTAAAGAACTGGGTTGTTGTAATTGTAAAAAAATAAATGCCTTAAATGAATTAATATACAAAATTTCATAAGTGAGTAGATGAGTATGTGTGTATGTCTAGGAGAGGTAGCATAAATAAATACATATACTAACGAGGTAATTAATAGTTGTTTTAGTATTGCTTCCACCCATCTCCTGGTAGAATCTATAGTCCGCAACAAGAAGTAGTGGGCACCGAGTTTTTGTAGGAGTATACTCATATTCAGCTTGTCTTTTTTCCCTATCTTTACTGGCTTCAACTTTAACAGGATCAATTTCCTCTTCCTCATATTCCTCTTCAACTGTTTCATTCCAATCTAGTAAAAAATAACAAAATCAGTTACAGATTTTATGTGACAAGCAAAACTGATAATCAAAATAATTCACCGATGACGCAGTTGATTTTAGCACTTGAGTGGCTACATACATTTTAGTTTCAATTAATTTATGCACAATAATTTAAGAATATGTGAAAATAGATAAAAAGTATATTCTTACGTGGTCCTTCCTTCACATATGCACAAGGACTATGGTTTGAAGCATGCCAACTCAATCTAACATCAGACTCCTTATAGGCAACCATAGATTCATTTCCTAGCTCTGGCATATGCCTCCAGGATGGCTGAATGATAAATGAGAAAGAATAGTTATAAAAATAAGGATAATAATAAAAATAAAAAATATTAATTATGTGATATGACTCTTACTTATTGGATAGATCTGTCTTCTATACAAAAATAAATCTTATAAAAAAAGTAGTTCTTTGGTTTAATACTTCAAACGTCAAATATTCTTCACACTACTAAGTAATTATGTTTTAAGAATTTCATACCACCTACATAATACTTCCTTTAAATAGTTATTAAATGCTATAAGAGTATAATTTCTTCGTATACCAACTTGAAATATATGAATTCAGAGTGGTGACTACAGTAAGTTGTAAGGAAAATAAGGAAGTTTTTACCCTGGCTGTTACATTCTCCATATGTCGATTACTATGACACAAAGAGGAATCCTATACCACTCAGCTTTAATTATGTAAAATGCAATGAAATAGTATTTACTCTCTCCATGGGACGAAAATGAACATATTGATTCATCTAAAAGTGTGGTCTTCTTTACACAGGATAAGTAACTTACCATGAAAATTTATTAGAACACAATGAGGCAAACACCCTTGTAGATCAATACACTGATAACAAAAATACAATAAGCAAAACAGAGATTATCATATACTTATAGACTTCCACAGACCTTGTCATTATTACTGTTAAGGTTTTCAGATATTTACCGTGAATGACAATGGCGTACGCAACAGGAGTGGAGGTGCTAAAAATGAATTCTTCATTTTCAAAAATATCACTCATTTTAGGAAAAATATAACCAACAACTTATATTAAGTATTCAAAGCCAAAAACTACTTTTTTTAAAATTTGTATTAAGTTATTTGTATTCTAGTTTGAACATCTAAACCTAAGCAGCAACCAATAATCATATGACAATAATATACACATTTGTCATTTGACAATGGTCCTTCTGTTTCACAAGAAATTTCCTCTGTAAAACAAGGGAACCCCATTCACAGGAAAATTAATTTTATAAAAAAAAAAAAAAAGAAATCTACAGAAATTCTCAGGGAAACCAAAAAAAAAATAAAAATGAAATTGATGGTAGAAAAATCTGGAGTAATCAAGGATTTCCATATTTATATTCCATTAATAGTGTTAACATCAGAATAAAACTGGAGTCTGCGGTTACATAATTTCAGCACCCAGTGCTACAAATGATTGGCTATGGGAATCTCACATAGTCTACATTGCTATTTCACTAACACTCAATTGACTACTCATCTTATTGAGTGTAAAAAATCTGTGAGATAGAATGTAAAGTTGTAGATAACTTTTGCATTAATTTTAATGCAAATAAATTACTAATTAGAATATACTAATTGCAAATCATTGTTATAAAAAGTGCTTATTTAAAGTGGATCATAAACTTTTGTTGCTGATAAAAATAGTTGTCATATACGTAGCTTATATTTTAATATTGGTAGACATATTTTATTAATAAGAGTATAAACTTCTTATATCATTGATTTGCATTAATCTAAACCAAATTTTTACTTCTTCTTATGTTATTTTTTTTTGTTAAAAATAGAAATAAGTATTCTAAAAAAATTCCATTAACAAACAGTTCTTATGAATTGTTTCTAAAAATGAACGATTTTTGAAAAACATGCCACATTGAGTGGTAAAACAATAGACAAGAGTAAAGTATAATACCTCAATATGATAAGTTTCATCAGGAAGGCTTATCGTTGCTGTCATAACTCCATCTTCGAGATGGACACTGGCATGTGACCATTTCTCACCAAACATGCGACCCTCATAAAAGTTCTCATGATCTTTGTAAAAAATAATAATAAATATGTAAAATAAAGATCAATGAAAGTTTACATTTTTTATTGTGTAAAATATTTAATAAAACTCGCATGTATTCAATAATTCTATCCTAATTATATTCAGGATTGGCCCAGTAAAATTTAATCGTTATCTTACATCGCATCTAGAGCTTACTTTTAAAAGAAATTGCTCACCCATAAGAGTGGAATGAGTAAAGGCCAGTGGAATACTCTAGCTCATTCTTTGAGAATATATTCATGAATAGTCTATTAATGAGATGTTTAGTGATGCAGTTAGTTAAATTGTATAAAATTAAAATTCAACATACAAAGTAGTTGAGCGAGAGAAAATTTACAGGACGACAATTGCAGTACATGACTTCATTACTAAGTTTGGTTAAATAGCATTTTTTGACTCAAAACATAATAAAAGAGGTATGATTTCTTTCTTAAGTTCAACCACTAACAATCTTAGTCATCATATTGTTAACTATATTTTGTTGAACTTACTTCCAGCTTTGTCTGGGTTCTCTCTAAGTTGGAAATAAAACTAAAAAATTCTAGTTGAATTTAGATATTTTCAGATGTTGAATTAACATGTCAGTATTTAGTTGTGCTATTTATATTTTCCAAACCTTTCACACCTTATTTTCTTCCTTATGAAATTCTCCTGAGTTCCTATAAGGAAGACATTTCCTGGTTGTTGCATTAACAGACTACACCTCGTAATTGTTCCCCTGAACAGGAATCCTCACTTGGGAACAAACATGAGAGTAAAGAAGGTCTTAAAGGATATGTATTGGTTTCCCATTGCCGTCTGCATCTAACAATCCAATGCCACAGACAACGAAGACAAAAAAAATGATTCAGGAATTCATAAGAAACTAGCGTGCTTAATGATCTAAAACGAGAGGGCTTCTTATTCTGAAGATAAACTCAATCACCAGAACAGTCAAAACTTATTGACGAATAATAGCAAAATGTCATTGTCACTTTTATTCATTACTGGTCATGCTCAGAGGTAGAACATAGCTTAATTTCAGCATCCATTTGTAACTGACCCATTAAAGTCACCAAAGCCCAATTATTAGTGAAGAAATATTTATACCTTCATAAAAATAAAATAAAATTATATATTTTCAAAATTCATCGTGAAACCTTTAAATTATTATCTGAAAATTAACTAATAATTTAATTCTCACAGGCAACATGTTTGTTAGGCAAGACTGAAGGAGACAATACAATTGTAGCATGCATTGACTGATTTCTATCATTAGTAAGCTCATGCTAACTAAGAATGACTACAAAGGGATTTTGGCCTTGAGAGGAATTTTCTTTACCCTTTCAGATGGTGGGCAAATGGAAACCAGTGCATATACCTGTAACTCTTTGATTCCATTGTTTTTCCCCCATGGGAATCAGTATTTCCTACTCATGAATGCAATCACTATCAACAGGATACAAAAACAATAAATTAACACAAAACGAATTGCTTGTATTTCAGATACCTATTGCTACTGGTTTTTCTTTTCCATTTCCATCAACTGAATAGGCTTGGAAGTTAGAATGCAGCACTCCTTTCCGGGGTGTTAATATTAACCTAAAATCCCTAAATAACAAAATATGAAAAATTAAACCCAGAAATTAAAGAAACAGGGATGCATTAACATAACAACTTATATCCTACCTTCCAAGTGTCCTGAAGTGGACTTCTTTAATTTTATTAAAAGGATGTGAGCTCTCTTGAAGGCCTCTTTTGACTACATGATGGCGTAGCTCTGAAGCATGAAGTGTATTGAAGTATTTAAGATTTTTATAAATAGAACCTGAAACAAAAAATTGGCTAGAAATAAAAATAAATGATAAAACTTAGGATTTTAGTGTACCTTAGGATAATTAACACAAAAATAAAAAGCACATTCAAGTTCTCGAGCTATTTTTATATGGATGAGTCACAAATGGAAGAATTTCAATTTACTTAGAACATAAAACATATATCCCACCAAATTTAAATAGAAACTCAGATAAACCCTAGAATTTTATTTTTAAGGTATTATATGTATAAATAAGCAAATTCAAACTGATCAAATTTCTGGTGTTCATTAACGATTCACGAAGGTTTAAAGACATTTTTTCCAATTTTGGTATGTGACCAAACCCAACAGCTACTTTTTCTAAAGGAAACTTGCTAAAATTCAACATATAATCTCTTAACTTTTTAATTTATATTTGTTTATTAACTAATTGATGTTTTTTTCAATTTTATATACTAACAATTATATTAACTTAATGGCACAAGTTTCATTTGATGGAGTACTTCAATTGAGCCTCCTCCTTTATTAAACTAATTTTGTAGGGAATAATTGATTAAAAATTAGTAAGTGATTTGGAAAACAATCTTCTAATAATTGCCGCTTTAGCATAAAATGAATATAATATTCATGAAAAGAAATATAAAATTCTATTTTTAATTAATCTAATCATTCGTGATTCCAGGGCCAATGGGTATAGTTTAACTGGACCACACTTTCCTTCCCATGGATTGATTGTATACCCCATTTGGTGAAACCTTGACCTAGTAAAATTGCATAAGGGAATGAAATACATAATTTAAAGTACACCACAAAATTTTAGAATGATATCCAAGTCCAAATATATCTACAAGGTAAACATAGTTAGAAACTTATTTACAACCCTAAAGGACACAGACAAAATGCATTGTTACTGTGCAACAAGCATTAGTCTTATAGCTAATATTATGGATCACCCGCAGGAAGTTAAATGTCATATAGAAACACAATATAATTAAATTTATGAAATCAAGATAAAGAGTTAAAAAAAAATGTATTTATTCGGTAATTACATTTAAGTCAAGGAGCATTATTTCAAAACTCAAATTATAAAATGTACTTCACTTACATGATCCTGAATAATAAGTTAATGTATACAATACAATAAAAAACTTAGAGAAAAATGACATTCCGGCGAACACTAAGCGTCCAGTTTCTACTCAACACTTGAAATAAATGCAAAATGAGATCAGAAATAAGGAAGCTCGCTGGAAAGATAAACTTTTCATCGTTATCAATGAGTCACTACTCATCCCCAGCGATCATAGACATAAACATTAGACAATTGAAACCTTCATGAAAGGTAATGTTAGTCATAAACAAACATGGTTGCCAACAATACAGTTCCAACATGATCCGATGAAACAGTCAACTTACTCTTAACAATTTTCCATTTTTTGACAAAATTCAAATGATTTTTCATGATACATCAGCTTATTATTAAAAAGAAATAAGTATGCGTGCGGGTTTACTGAAACCTGAAAACTAAAAAAAAATACAAATATTTCGGTTTATAGTCGAGTTACAGAAAAAGTAAACAAAACATTTATGCGAAATTAATTTTCAACAAGATTGGTTATATACAAAGTTTCGATACAATTTGGTGATATCCTTCCCCCTCCCCCTCTAAATCTCCATTCCCTAGTCGATTTAGAGCTTTAACGAACGTGTATGTTTAGCTTTACAAGAGCATTTATATATAGAGTGTTGTATAGATCAAACAAAAATTACGACAGTAAGGCGGCGACAGACAAGTACGTGGTGTGTGTGTATTAAATAAACGAGCCTCATTTTCTTCATTATAGTAAACAATAAAATAGTGTTCCCTGATAAGGGAAATCAGCCCAGGCAGACCGTGGTGCAAGGAGTTAAAGGGAAAGAAAGCAGTTTACTTACTAACAAGGGGAGTGCCCGGCCTTCCCCCCTCCGGTTCGAACGAAAATTTTTTAGTGTTTAGTACCTGATGAATAACCAATTCTGTTAAAGCGAGAGAACGCACTTCTCGAGCGTTCTACTAAAAACAATTGTTAAAGTTTGAATGAACGTCTTTAGTTGTTCCCAAGGTATTTATTTCCATGAGTCTCCCGAGACTCAGGGGATAGCGCTTCCTTTTTGTAGCCGGAAATCTCGAGATCGAAACTCACCGGGAGAGCGACTATTTTTTTTTCATTTTTTCCTTCTAGGTCGTTTAGTTAATAATAATAAATAAATAAAAATATTTTTTTAAATTTTCAGAGAATTAATAAAATATCTGCGTTATTGTTGAAAATTGTTATATACTTACGTTTTCAAGTAATAATATATGCCTTATATAATATTAAATATTTTCTTATACCAATTCACTTCTTGACAGAAACCATTCGAATTTTCTTTAAATATATGGAACCCTCTAACAAAAAAAAAAACTTTTTATTTATTTATTAATATTAAATAAACGATCTGGAAACAAAAAATTAACAGAATTGGTTTTTCATAATGTACTAAACACTAAATATTTTTCGTTTAAATTGGTGGGGGGAAGGTCGTGCACTCCTCTTGTAAGCGATGAGTGCACGTCAGAGCTGGAGAGATACTGACCCGTGCTACGAAAACCTCCCCAGCGGCGAAGGGTCAGAGGAGGGGGAAGCTTGTGTAGATTGGCTGAGGGATTCAGCCAATATCAATACCAATAGGTCGGAAATCTGCTTAGTTTTCGCAGCCCCTACGTGACGGATGTGTTTTAAAATAAATTCAGAATATTCCCTTTCTGTGGCAATAGGTATACATTCAATTTCAGAGGGGCGCATGAAAAGTTCTTCATACTTTTTCCATCAAGCTATCCTGTACCGGGCCAGTCTCTGCCAATCCGAACATAATGCCATTCTGAGGATGTAACACCATTTTAGCAGATTTCCCTTAAGGGAAATCAGCTATTGAGGTCGTACGCGTGACGCTTTTTTCCGTAACTGTTCGTCCCTTGAGAATTGGTTTAGAGATTCGTTACTACTACTGTTATTAGTAGGCAGATATATCTATTGCAAAACTTCACGTGGGAAATCTTCTCTGGGAAAGCCCCTGCGTGACGGACTTTTTCATTTGCGTTTCATTCCTCCGACTAGCACCCAGAGGAGTCAGTTTGGTCAGAACTTTTGAATCACAGTTCAGTAAGACAGGTCAGTTTAGGTTTTCGAAGTTCAATGAACCTAATACAGGTGCATTTTTTATCCAACCGTTGACTCAGGAGATTTTTCTTATGTATTAATTATTTATTTTTTAATTTTAATTAATTAATGGTATTTATTAAAGTCCAGTTTATGATACTAGGACTAACTGAAGGATAGGCTATCACTCTTTTCTAGTCACAACGGAAACAACAATTTTACTAATGAGTTCGTCATTAAATATATTTTTATTGAACCTAAAACTTTAGGTTCACATAGTTTAATTGACTAACCTGAGAACCCCGATTTTTACTTTGTAACACTCAAAATATTGTGCAAATTAAAGCCTTGCTAAAAAAATACCATCATCATTCAGCCTCATATGAATTCCCGGGCGAAGCCGGGTAACTTAGCTAGTAATATATAAATTAAAAATACATTTTATGTATTTAGTGTTATTAAGGCTTTTAAAACATTTTTTTTTATATAAATATTAAGCTGATACAAAAAAATTCATTGAATTTGAGATATTTTTACAAGGAATGTTTTATTTAAAAAAAAGGAGTTAATCGATTTAATATTAACAACTTTGGTATAGCAGTCCTACTATGTTCTTTAACATTCAATGAATAAAAGTACAATTTACTTCATGATTTATATATTTATTTCAATGCTCGATATAATTCACCAATATTGAGGTATTTTCGTGTTTTAATTACATTTTTAAATTAAAAGAGAAATTCTTTCTGAAATTGATGCAATGGTCAGAATACGCCACTTGTAACTATTACTATTTTAACTAGGTGTATAAGAGAAAATTTTATGGAATCTTTTAGTGGCCACAATACACAATGGAATGTTCTGGGTTATTTAAGTCCTACATCTCCATAAACTCTAAATTTGATTATTATATTAATCCTAGAAGGATAGCGTGAGTCAATTTTACTCCTGAGAAACACAGACTCCTCTCTCCTGCTACACTACTGGTGCCTACCCCCACCACCTCCCGTCTATGCCCCCTCAGGGCAGTGTGCTATGAGCTTCTGCGAAAGAAACGTCTTATTCTTTCTTCAGCTATTCTCAATTACGTATGTACTAAAAGTTATTGAGTTTTTTTACTCATCAATACCCTTTGAAGTAAACCTCTAGAGTAATTCTTACTCATGGTTACCATTAATGATGTACTACTGTAGAGTAATTTTTACTCATGGTTACTCTTAATGGTATGCTACTGTAGAGTAATTTTTACTCATGGTTACCTTCAGTGAGGTAATTTTTATGAATGACTTTTTTTCAGAAACGTCACATTGTAAGATGAGTGGAAGAAGAGAGAAAAAATGTACACCAATCCACCAGAAGTACTCGAAGCGATTCGGAAGATGGATGCAGGGGAGATATTATCCTCTGATGACGAAGAGGTAGACTATGTTGAGAAAGATGATCGTGAGGACTATTCAGATGTTGACGACACTGACCAAGATCCCGACTATTGCCCTGAAGGCATGGATGAAGATATTACAGAACAGATTAGAATTGTGGAACTCACAATGCCGCAAAATTCTAAAAAAAAAAAATAAAAAACAAAATGAAGAAAGTGATCCAAAATGTTCTCGTGGTATGACAGCTGAGGATAATAACATTTTATCTTTAGAAGCTAACATTTTGAAAGGTAAAGAGGGAAAAGATCATCTAGCGCCTTTTTTGTGGCACACAAAGCCTCTACGCAATGAAAATTAGAAAACCCCAAGACGAAATGTTGGCTCATCATCGGTGAGCTATAGCTAAATCTGATAAACTCGTGCTTCTACTTTCATCTATGCATGATGACAGAGCAATCAACAGTACTTCGCAGAAGCCAGAGATCATCCATTCATATAATGCAACGAAAGGAGCAGTTGATTGTCTGGACCAGATTTGTGCCAATACAAATATGATTAGAAAAACTAGGCGCTGGCCTCTGTGTTTCTATTAAAATATGCTTACTATTGCGTGCATAAATGCCTATGTTATATACCAACATAACTACTATAGAACGTGCAATGAAAATTCAAGAGCCATGAATCGCATGGAATTCATGCTTACACTCCACAAGGAATTGACAGACACTTGGCAGAAGTCAAGGTTAGCGATGCCCACAATAAGCCGTGGTCTGCGACAAGTAATTACGAACGCTATTGGCTTCCACAAGTTGAAGAACAAGGGATTAGTCAAAAAGGCCCCCGGATGTACTGTGCTTATTGTCCGTCATCAGCTCAACACTACACAACAACTTATTGTCTCAAGTGCAAAAAACCCACTTTTGTGGGGAGCACCAAAGTAAAATTTGTTCCATAGAGTGTGTAAATAATTAACTATACATACATAATAACATAACTGTTTTTGCTCTTACTTATGAATGATATTATTTTTTAGAATGTAAGAACTATTATGTTTTATGAAGCAAACATTGTTATGACCAAGAGTAATAATTATAATTTTTTGCTTTATAATATTATTTATATTTTTCTTCCACTCTCTATATTAGATAGTGATAGTAAAATTGTTTTTCAAAAAGTATTAGTTGTCAATCTTGGTTAAAAGAGGGAAATAAATGTCAGGAGTCAAATTTACTCAAGGTTACCCTTAGTGTTAAGATGAAACACGCTACCTTTCTAGGGTTAATTACTATCTAAGCCAACCACCTCAAACTAGATCCCCCCCCCCATCTACAATTTGAAGAGGAAATAAAAAATGTCAAATTTCTGCTTTAAAGTGGAATACTCCTACTACTTAATTTTTTGTTTAATAATTTAATAATGTATATTACTAATATTATAACAACTAAAAGTATAACACTTTAAGGCATAATTTTAGACTATATGATGTCTTTCCTCCAAAACAGGTACGTAGGCCTCCAGTTAGTAGGTTTATAGGAGCATTAATCATCTCTGGAGTTTGTGGCTTAGTAAGTAGTGTACTGGCCTAGTTAGCCAGTGGGAGGGGGGCATAATTCGATCTCCGCTGATTTCATAAAAATTTACATATTTAAAAATTCTTAATACATACTTGTTTTAAGGTTTACCAAATGTGGAGATGTTTCAATTAGATTGGTTATTGTGCCCTCCTCTTTAATATGTCAGAGAACGATAATATGACAAAATAAATATAGGTAAATGTAAAATGTAAAGAATGAGTTTTTTCATGTTAGGTTAACTTTTTTTTTTTGTTTACTAATTTCAAAAGAGAAACATTTATTGACAAAGGTTCACTAATTTTTACGTTTGAATTGAAAATGTTTCAGAGTAATTGTCAGACATCTGTCTAGTTTTCTAATTTTGTATGATGTCAACCCACAACGTATATGCTTCTGTAACTATTAGGCATGTTAATTATTTTGTTTACATTGGAGGATTTCCCAATTTTTGAAATTTTTTTTTTTTACATGATTCTTAAAAAGGTGAATATATCCAGATAGAATTATAGATAATTAAAACGAAAATTGATCTTTATATTTGATAAGAATAAAGGCAATTAAGAACATTTTCACATCTCTTTGGAAGATTTTGGTATTTTATGATAAACTTTTAGAAATGACAGTTTTCCTCTGTAAAGAAGATCCAAGAATGAAGTTCTATAATTACCTGAATATATAAACAAATATAAAAAAAGATGACCATGAAAAAGGGGCCTGAAGATCCAAACGTAATCAGCTGGTACTTATTTGATGGTGGTAGCATAGCGCCGCCATGCTTAGTAGAAACTTTCTTTTACGTAGGTTAGAAACTGATTCAAATTTATATTTTGCTTAAGCTTAGTTAAGTTTTTCCGAAATGAATGCTTATAAGGATGTGAATCGGAGGGTCCTAGCAATCCAAGCGAAAAAGAAGAGGCATAAACCAGGTAAACGAAAGCCGAAAGTGGAAGAAAATAGATCTACCACACCTAAAGAAAAGCAGTTCTTCAACAAAACTGAACCGTCAACATCTTCATCCAATGAAACAATCGAAGAAGATGAAGATGAACCTTATAGCTCTGATGAAGAGGAGCAAGAAGATTCCACTGACTACTGTAAAGGCGGTTATCACCCAGTTAAAATAGGAGACCTGTTTTTGAGTAGGTATCATGTTACTAGGAAGTTGGGTTGGGGACATTTCTCAACTGTTTGGCTGTGTTGGGATCTTGTTGATAAAAGGTTTGTGGCTTTAAAAGTTGTGAAAAGTGCATCTCACTTTACAGAGACAGCTCTTGATGAAATTAAGCTGTTAAAAGTTGTCCGTGACAGTGATGCTTCAGACCCTAAGCGTGAAAAAGTTGTGCAACTTTTGAATGATTTTAAGATTAGTGGAGTCAATGGAACTCATGTATGTATGGTTTTTGAAGTATTGGGACACAATTTGTTGAAACTTATTATTAAGAGTAATTATCGAGGCATTCCAATTAAAAATGTTAAGTGTATTATTCGTCAAGTTTTGGAGGGGCTGGACTATTTACATACTAAATGTCAAATTATTCACACAGATATCAAACCTGAAAATGTTTTACTATGTGTAAGTGAAGCCTATATTCGAAAGTTAGCTTGTGAAGCAACAGAACTCCATTCTACAGGCTCAAAGCTTCCCATTTCTCTTATCAGCACTGCTCCGAAAGAATTTCAGGAAGTAACGCCGAATGCTAAGATGTCCAAGAACAAGAAAAAGAAATTAAAGAGGAAAGCTAAACGGCATAATGAATTACTTAAAAAACAAATGCAACAGATAGAAGAACTTGAAGAACAACGGCGGAATAGTGAGAAAGAGTGTGCTAAAATGAAAGCCACAGAGAGCACTGCAAGTACTCCTGAAGAGAACATGAACTCCCAAGAGATGACTCTGAAAGAGATTACTGAAAATAAAAATGAAACTGAGTATCAAAATGGGTGTGATTTAATTGATCCATTAAATGCTAATATCACTGGTGCTGGTGAAACTGGTAGTGTTGAAGGACTCATGCAGGAGGAAAAACTGGAAAGTGAAAAAAGCTATGATGGTGGTGGTGAGGATGTAAACCTCGTGGAGGATCCTGTAAGCATTAGCACAGGTGATGATACTACTCAATCCTCTCCTCATAGTTGTGAAAGGAAGTATTACGGTAATGAGATTGATCCTTCACGGTGGGAATGTGAGATGGATGTAAAGATTGCTGATTTAGGCAATGCATGTTGGGTTGATAATCATTTTACAGAAGACATACAAACTAGGCAATACAGATCACTCGAGGTATTAATCGGTGCTGGTTACAACACATCTGCCGATATTTGGAGCACAGCATGCATGGCCTTTGAGCTTGCGACTGGCGATTACCTTTTTGAACCACATTCAGGCGAAGGATATTCGAGAGATGAAGATCATCTTGCTCATATTATTGAACTTTTGGGAGAGATTCCTAAAAGGATTATAAACTCTGGTAAACAGTCTCGTCAGTATTTTAACAAGAAGGGTGAACTGAGGCATATTGCTTGGTTGAAACCGTGGGACCTGTATGATGTTTTAACAGATAAATACAACTGGACCCCTCAAGATGCAAAAGATTTTGCTGCATTCCTCCGCCCAATGCTCGATTTTGACCCTAACAGGCGAGCAACGGCAGCTGAGTGCCTCCAGCATCCTTGGCTGAAATATTAATTCCAATAACACTACCCAGTAAAAGTTCAAATAATCATAAATTGTTCTGTTCCTTTTATTTTATTATATGAATTGTGATTTCATGTCTGTGTTTATTTATTTATTTCATTAATTTTTCACACACTCCTTTATATGAACCAAAACTTTTAAAATGTGTCTTCAGTTGACTGTGTTTGGTTACCGTCTCTCTCTTTATATATATTTGTGAATATACTAATCAGTGATGCTTTTCATCTAGCTTTAGGGCCTAGTTATGATAATTAGTGTTTATAAGTTCAATAGCTTAATTGTAATTGTGATTGTAGATTATATATAAACTAGTGAATCTCAGTGTTTCACGCCACTACTCATCAACACTCAAGCAAGGTAAGAGAGCTGTGCATTAGATAATTCATTTTCCTTTAATAAGTTGTCATAGTCATAGATTTAAAGTACAGATTCCTTTTTCAACAACAACTTTAATTAATATAGATTCCTTATTTAACGCATATATATGCTAGCCCTGAACTACAAGAACTTGTTATTGTATGCCCGATTAACTGGAAGGATTTCTTTAATGGAATGAGGTTATTAACTTGAATCTTTCTTGTTTTTATTTTGCCCTTACCTTCAATATTTGATGGAATAGTACAGTTCTTGTAGTAATTTATCATTGCCCTGTATATTTGTACACTTATTGTTTGTTAAAACGTCAAGGTCATTTCCCTTTTCATTTGATAACTTATCAATTAAACATGATTTTATTAAGCCTCTTATCATTGCATTTGGATAGAGTAGTTTGTATATAAAGGAAAGTTCTTCCCCATCTTAATAACAACTTTCCAGCACCTCTGTTTTTACCTTTAAGTAAGTTTGATACATTTTTTATAGTTTTTTACTTCTTTTAAAACTGTATAATAGTTCATTGAAAATTTTACTTTGCTATTCCTCATTTATTTGGAATCAATTTTCTGTGAATATTTCAATTCTTTTAATGTTGTGCTTTTCAACACTTTTTTTTAAAAGGACTAATATGAGATCATTCAATAACTAGTCATCGAAAATCAATATGGATTTGTTAATTTTTTTAATAGGATTATTGAATTATTATACTACTGTATTTTTAAATAGTTTGTGTCTAGATTCAACCGATACAATTTTTAATGTACATATATTGTTCAGTTATTTTGTTGTTAAACTAATGAGATTTTAAGTTGACACCTTTATTTATTTGAATAAATCATTTAAATTCAATGTGAGTCATTTCTCGAGCCTTCTATCCATTTCAAATTATTCTTTTTCATGCTGAGCATATTTTGTTCTGCCCCTTTATTTGGGCATATCCTGTCATGTAGGGATTCAAAGCCTATGTAGTGGGCTTTTGGATGTTAATATAAATTATGAGTTTTACTAACAATTTGTATACAAATGAATGTCTGGAGTGATAATATCTTGGACTACTTATACTGGTTAAAAATCCCCAGTTCAGTGTTATTTTTTTTTTAAATGCATCTATGTTTCATGGTAAGATATGACATAAGTCTTGTGTGTGTTTATTCTTACACATACATCATTTAGACTCAAATTCAGTAAAAATGAACAGTTCTCTTCATATATATAAGAATAAACCTTTTAAATAGTAATATTATTCACCATTGAAAAAAAGAAAGAGAAATTGTTAACTTTTATTTATATTAATGTTTAGATATATGTTATTTCCTTTTTATGGAAAACAATCCAGAAAATAATAAGACTGCTACACCATATGAATTCATTTGAAGTGTTAATTGAAAACGCTTAACTCCTAATAAAAGAATAAAAAAAAAAAATAAGGGACCCTAAATATTTTTTAACTAATAAACTTCTAAATTAAAAGAGACTTTTTAACAATGACCTTCAATTATTGTGAGGATAGAAGGGAAGAGACGCATTAAAATTCCAATTTTGGCTCTTTAATTTTGTCCAGCATTTAATGGGAGCTTCCTAACAAGTTATTACAGTCTAAATATCATGTGACTAAAAATGTTCTATTTCTCTTACATTTTATTGTCAAAATGTGGAATTGTAGGAAATTCTCTAAATCAGATTTTGAGGAATGTTTATTGATTAAAGGCATAAATGTGTGATGAATTATCGAGAATTGATGTCCTTTTTCTATTAAAAATTCTAAAGTATGACAGACAGACATTTCCAATGCTGAGGCTATTCAGATTTTGTCAGATTCAAGAATGTTTTGCTCCATTTCATGTATATTATAGGCAAAAAGGATTCATGATCAAACTGCTAATTTTCATTGAAATCTGAACCGAAGTTATTCAATACTTCTTTTAATTTGTGTAAGGAACAATGAACGCAAGACATTATCACACCAATCTAATGTTATAGAAATTTATGATACGCCAAAGGTGCTATCGGAAAGCTGCATTTGTTTTCCAGTAAATACCATCCTATCGAAAATTGGGGAGGTAAGAAACTACTGGAGGTACTATTTTTGGCTTTTGTAATACAGCAAAATGAAAATATGTAATAATAGTATCCTTTCAGTTTTATAATTTGAATATTATAGAAAATCGGAGTTAGCATTGTGTAAAGGACAACGGATTAACTGTCGCTAGTGTACTTATAGAGTAGCATTATTTTTAATTAAGTAGCTTCACTGGTGGGAGACAACTTATTTTTCTAGTTATACTAGCACTTAGGAGATCCCATTGAGGTCATTTAAGAATTTCAAACCGCTGTTTATACCACTAATACATCTGTACCAGTGACCACTGAAGGCTATTTTACAGTCAGCCATGAAGAGAACCAAATAAGAGTTATGGAAATAATAAATTAAAAACACCTCTCTTTATTAATGCATCTTGCCTTTTTCGCTTGGTAAAAGAAATCCTTCTGAAGTTGTTTCTATATAATAAACTCGAGATTCTTGTCCATTCAGTGAAACAATACCTTTCTTAATCAAATTCTAAATTAAATATTCTAATTAGGTTGTTATTCTGAAACTGGAGTGCTTTTATTAAAATGCTCTTATGTTGATATTTCAGATTTTTTTTCTAGTAATTTAATATTATGAAAGAATGTTGTTAGTGGATAATTAACATGTTACTCACCTTTAATGATAATTATTTTCCTTGATTGAAAAGGTTTTGCACAAAATTTGTACTATTAACTATTAAGCAATCTACAAGGTATATATTCTTGTGGAGTTGTGTTTCATAATATTGTTTTAACAGTTTCTGAGTTTAATTACAATGAATGTAGCGGTGTTCATAATGCTATGATTGCCTATCTGTGTTCATAATGTTATTTTATTTTTTTGTATCAGGTTGATTGCCCACTTTTTTATATCTATGAGTGATGTATGAGAATGTAACCATTTTGTGGCTATTTGTGAAGTTACATTTTCTCCTTATTATTTGAGAATTTCGTATTTCTAATCGGTTTTCTTAGAATGGGCATAGACTACTTGGTGTATACTTTGCAAGGTCTGGTGTTGGTTGGGACCCTCATATCGAAATGAGTCTCCCTAGGGACTTTATTTTTGCCATCACCATACTTTAACCACTTCATGGTTGGAGCCCTGATAGTCGCCATCTACGTATTCTCATCAAAAGGCTCTCCATTTTAAAACTCTCTAGAAGGTCATCAGAATAAAAATAAAATAAAACTCCCAACAGTGTTGCTGTTATTGCTCCCGTTGAAACATGGGCTGTCTCATTCATCCTGGGCTGTTCCCATCTAGGAAAAATGGAATGCCCTTACTGGTCTTAGTGAGAAGAGCCCTGTCTTTGCTTAGGTCTTGTTGGGAGAATATCCAGAAAAATGCTGAATGGTAAGCTTAAGTGGAGAGAGGAAGCTGTCGTAGCTGGATGACCTGATAGAGGAATTGCTAAGATGGGAGCCTGTAGTGTTTCTGACTGTAGAATGCATGGAATGGATAATGAGATCGTATGGATTGTCATGGTAATGACATGACATGGTATGGATTAAATCTGGCACGTTTTGAGTGAACTTGTATAGCAGGATTTATAGGTAACATTTTGAGACTCCTTACTCTAAAAAGTTGAATGGTATAAATAATGAATTTGGCTATTCAGTAACTAGAAATTGTTAAACACTGGTCATCATTTGTAATCATTGCCTCCCCCCCTCCCCTTTCAAATATATATTTTTTTCATCTTTAATATTTCTTTTGTCTGCATTATTGTAGTGCAATGGAGTTTCTATTGTGGCTGAAACATAATTGTTTACTCAACATACAATCCATGCTTAAATTATGTGCTTATACTATTAATAACAAAATTATGTTAATTTAAAATATATTTATTCGCTTCCATCATTGAGAATACTAAATAAACAAGCTACTGCCTTGATCAATGTTATGGCACCAACTCATTGATTTGTCACCTTCAGGAATTTTGCCCAGTTAAGTTAGTTTCCTGTGTTCCTATTTTAGTCCCTTTCCCTTTATTCTCTCTTTTATGAAAAAGAGGGTTGTCTTGCACATCCATGACACTGAGGCGTTATGCCTTAGAGAAAATATTTTATTGTTACTGTTAATCAGCAGTATACATATATACTGGTAAAAGCACAACTTTTTTTTCATGTCGTAAGACTGAATTTGTTGGAAACTATACAATATTGGAGAAACTTATAATTTACTAATGGTAATTACCTGTGTTGTTTGGAAATTGGTTGAGAAAGAAAATACTTGAATTTTTATTTTGTAGCGCAGTTGTTTTGAATGCCTGGAGATCCATATTCGAGTCAAACCAAATATTTTTTCTATAATTTAAAAAATGTATTATAATTCGGATGGTGTAATTCAGTCAGTGAAATATTAGAGTAAAAATACTGACTGATTTTTTTTATTTATTTTCAATTTATCAATGTAATTTCAACTTTAATAATTTAGACTTATTTCCATGTACTTTTTTATTCCAACAAATGGTGACCTTTTAATGTATTCTGCACACAATTTCAAAATAATTTTCTTTCCGGATAATGTTGAATTTGTTTCAAGTATTGTTGGTAAGCTGTAAAGATCCAATTCATCCATTTGTATAAAAATTTCTCAAATATCATTCGTAATAATTCCGTTTGCCATTGGTAGTAATCAACTGTTTGCGGAATATGAGCTGTAAAGTGTTTCAGTAGTGGTTTTCTGTTATCTATGGAATGAAGTTTTTATCATTTTTATTTAAATGTAAAAATTGGGTTGACTGACATCCTACATAAATATTGAACAGCACACTTTTCACACATATTGAACTGCAATCAAATTTTTTAAAAGATTCATTGAATATTAACTTTTTATGTACCTTTGATTATTGAATAGTAATTAAAAATATTTAATTTTACCTCTTATTCAGCTTAGGAGGCCGTATTTAAGGAACTCTTCCAAAGGGATCAGCTTCATTTTTGTTTGTGTTTTATATGTGCATAATGCTACTAATTTTAATTGGACGAAATTTCTACTGCTTGTCTCTAAATTTATAGCAGTTTATATATATTCTACTATTTATCTTCACTAAAGATGAAAGTTTGTTATACAGGTACTATGTAAACTAATCAGATTCCCCATGCTGATGGTATTCTCTATTTAAGCAAGGAGTTCCGTTGGTAGTAAGAAACAAAGGAGAGGTACCCAGGTGTTGGAAACCTGCTTAATTTACACAGCCTTCCGTGATGGACTTTTTTTTCTTCTATGTACATAAAACCAATCACAGTGATATTGATGAACTTATATCTTACCTTAAAATAAACTGCTTCTCCTATTAGTGGTAATAAAGTATGAAACTGCTTCTATTGACAATATCCACTCTCTTTGTAAATAAACTCTTCTCAGTCATTCTCATGGTGAACCAATATTTGTTGAGCAGAGGTTATGAGGGAGAAGTTTGAATTTTTTATAATATTTATTAATGTCCACTTTGTGCTTCTAAGTCTAATCAGGACGGTTATCTACGGACTACCACCCTTTTCTAGCTGGGTGTGACTAATGATTTTATTTATTGAGTTTTCCGTTAAATTAATTCCTATTGCCCTAGTGAGAATTGAACTCGCTACTCGTTTCATCAAGTGAGATTAAGACCAACACCTATTAAATTCATAAAACAACTTTTTCATAGTTGGCATACATTCTAATTACAATTAATTTGTTAAATAGTTAGCAGTACAACTATTAGAATACATTTTGCATTAGGAAAAAAAAACACTTATTTTTGGGTGGGGGGTTGCACTTCTATACAAATTATTTTTTTATTCTTATTCGAGTGTTTTGATAATTTCCTTTCTTATTTTTATCCCTATGTTGACAAATGCTTAATATGTGTATAAAGGAGAACTTGTCATTAGGATCTGGACCTTAATTGAATCCTATGTATAAAATAGAACCCTATGGGAAGATGTCTCTCCAGTTTTCATTTGCTTGGCCTAATGCTCATGTCTTTTATTGGGAGACATATGCTCCTTTATCAGTGCTTTTATATTTTTAATGGAAGACAGGGCTGAATTCCATCGCGTTGTTTCGTTTTAGATTTCCTTGTAATGAGCTATAGGAAAATATTGTTAAAAAAATCAACAATTTATCTAATAGGGAAAACAATTTGGCTATTTCTGAATTATTACTATTACTCTTTAGTCTCTTTTAGATCTTAAAAACTTTTCTATATTTGCCTATTGTTTGAATAACTAAAAACATACAAAAAATTTGCTTTTCTACTTCCGTTTTTCTGATTAAAATAATTTGAAAATACAATTATCAAAATTACTGATTCTGAGATTCAAATTAGGTTATCTCACATCTCGGATAAATGAACTATTTGATAAGATTATTTTATGTTTACTCTTTACAAGTAAAACTAGCTTACTTGACAAGCAAACTGTTTTACTTATATTAAGAATGATTAGTGATCTTTTAATGCAGCGTATATTTAGTTTTAAACTTGAAGCTTTTCTTTGTTTATAAAGTGTGCAATATTTATGAAACATATTTAAATAGTTTTAATTTATAAAATCAAAAAAATATGCATGATTTGCGAATTTATATAAAAAATAACTTCAGCTAAGTCCCTCCAAATTAGTGAGTGGAGAAATAAAAATCCAGACTATGGTAATTCATAACGGGTTGGATATGCTTGCAAAATTTATTTTATTTATTGATTAGCTTTAATGAAATTTAGGTGGGAGTGGTGTGGGTAGGCAAACTGGTGTGTTAAATGCAACACTTTATTGATGGCTGGCTTATTGTCTGTAACAAAGATTACCCGTTAGAGTCAAAAAACCTTTATGATAGATTTCTTGCTGAAGAAAATAAACTCGTTTTTAAAATGTTTATTTCTTTTTACAAAGTATAGGAAGTATTACAATTGTGAAAAGTTTTGGTTTTCAGATTTTAACAAAATTGTCCTTTTTGGTTCTCCCTAATAAAAATAAAAAATTTCTGTACCTTAGATTAAATTTAGATATAAAGATTTGTACAAGACCTATTCCTATTTATCTTAAAAATCTCTAAATTAAGTTTATGACATTTTTTGAGTCAATGTATCGGAACAGAGGTTTCGTATAACACATTCAAATGAAATTATTTTAATTCAAATAACATTTTAACATAATCAAAAAACATTTCTTTATTTATTTTAAAAGCTGGTTGGGGATTTTCCCATGGATTATTGATGTTTCAGGATCCAGTAGTTAAGGATAAGAATGATGTATTCTCGGATAATGTTTGCATTGGCTACTTGTTCCAATAACAGAGATTATTACATGAGATGAATATAAAACAAAGCTTAACAAAGGGATCATTTCCAAAACAATAAATTAAATAAGTAAATTTTTCATTTTTCTAAAGTCCATGGTTGGTGCAGGTGTTGTGTAAACTAAGAAGATTTCAATCGTGCTGGTATGACATACTGATTTTGTTATTTCACAAGATATTCTCTATTTCACTACTTGGAATTTAATCTGGGCAACTTGATATATTGCGAGAAAACAGCTTTAAGCAAAAACCACATGAGTATGAGTATGGGTTAACTGAACAGTGTAAAAAAATAAAAACTCGGTCAATATTCGAATAAATGTGTAGAATGGCCATTGCAGTAAATTACTTTGTTAATAAGTTTGATTGTATAACATTTTTTATTAGACACAATAACAGAGATGTTAATGAGTTTTTTTTTTTTTTTACTTTTTTTCTAAACCCCTACTCTTTCTTGGCAGATTTATACCATTAGAAAAATTTAATCTTTAGTTTTTACATGAGATGGTTACATGTGTAGTGTAAATGAATATCGGGGCTTTTAGCACATAGAATATTCATTGGTGACAAATAAGAAGTTTTTTGATACATTAGCTCATTATTAATGTGAGATGAGAAGGGGTGAGAATTTACAGAAGGTTGAAAACTGAAAAATACAAATAACTGTTAATTTTTGAGTTAGAAAAAAGCTCTGTTCACCATAGGAAACAGCCAACTAGTAATAGGGCAGTACTAAGTTTTCAATGCTCCATTTTTGCTAATTTTTTCTCATTAGTGAAGAATTTATGACAAATCTAATTACTCAATTGAATTGAATATAACTATTAAATATGAATAGGTAAATAATATTTCTTGTTATTGCAGATTATTATGTCTACAATTTATATTTTTAGTCTTAAGATGCCACATAGTTTATGAAACTATTGGTACATTAAAAACATGTGCTGATAGATATCTTTCATATCATGGACTTTTATCTATCGATTGAAATTGCAGCCATTTAAATTTTTGCTGGTCATATCTTTGGTAGGCGAATATGTGTTTTCTATGGTTGTTTCCAGGCTTAATTAATTTCTTACAAAAGCAGTAAGGAAATTAGCCCACGCCTATCATTGGCTTATATTTAAGCATGATTTTTATCAAAATTAACAATTTCATATGATAAGTTGAATAAAATAAGCTATGTAATCATCCTGATTTGCTTAAACAAGTGCATACACTCATAATAACAAAAGCACACTCTCTTAGAAAACTTGAACTTTCCTTTCTGGCTGGCATGACAGATTAAAGTGATACCTCCTCACATATACCTAAATGGAAATTTGACAAGCAGAAGTAGGTTCATATTCTTTCCATTCCTTTTTCATTTATATTGATTGACAGAACATTTTTCTCTCACAGCTTATTATTATTTAGTCATTACATTTGTTTTTATTGATGCTAAGTTTGCTTTTGTGTTACACTACTAGGACTAATTGGGCAGGCTATATACTTGTTAGCCTACACTGATATTCTTATGTATATAGCCATTAATATGTAACGGCATCCATTCCCAGAAATTATCTTGCAAGATTATACAATGGAGGGCCTAATGCAAAAATTTGAAGCTCGTTAGTGTCTTCAGTAGTAAGTACTAATAAATGTACTTTCCGGCGTTGACAAAAGTATCCATGCCTATATGTGCTATGTGTTATAACTTTCAAACACCACATAAAGAATATCCAAACCATTTTTGTCTTCTATTGAAAACTATGTTGGATAAAAAACATTCCACACAAAAATATTACATGAAAATGAAAAATATTTATCTCCAAAATCAGCAGAAGTGGATTATTGGATAGAACATGTTAATAATGCACAGTTAATCTTATCAGAGTTCGACTGGATACTTGTAAATAAGCATATCATGACATCGATAACAACTTTGCTTTAATTTGGTCATTTCTAGATTTGACATTAATTCATCTTGGAAGGTTTATTAATCTAAAGGTATTAATTATTCTAGGAATCTTTTCGAACGTAGTTCTGTGGATTCAGTTTTTTTTAATGTTATTGCTGCTTAATATATTACAGGGAATCTCCAACCGTGATAGTTTTGCAACTGAAGCCTTTGGTTTTGGTCATATCCAACCAAATTAAAAAAACAAAATGTAACCTCTCTTGACCTCGCATGAGACATTTTTAAAAATATAATAATCAGTACTCCCGTCAGTGGTGTTATCCTTGAGTTACACATTTTTTCATACTTGCCACACTAGTTTGTTCTTTGTATTTATGACCAAAATTCCCAAGTACCACCTAGGTATTCTAGCAGAGCTTACTCAAGATTTTGAAACAATTGAGGACCTATTTTCCTTTTATAAAAGAACTTTTGACATTTAATTCATCTAAAAACTACAAGAAATAGTGTGTAACATATCTTTCTACTAAAATAGCTTTGCCATTCATTCATTTTTTGTAATATATTAGCAGATTTTCCTTTATACATTTTATGTAAAAATAAAGATCAAATTCGTTTATCGGTCTAGGGGGAGGGGGAGGTTTAGAGGGAGGAAATTCGAAAATTCGAAATATCTCTGTTATTATATGTGGGATCTAACAAGTTTATAGAACCTATCTTATCGCAAATTGAATGTTTTATACATTTTTTTATATGTGCTTTCACTATCTTGATTACTAACCGAATTGTATGCACTTTTTTAGTTTTCATCCTTCAGTAAACTCCCACTCCTACTCATGTCTTATTAACAGTATGCTGTTATATATGTTGCTTAAATACAAACTATAGTTCTCATTGAACATTTACTTTGTGAGATAAATACAAATATGTTGTGTGATAACCTCATTAATTATAATTTAATTTTTTTACTCGAAAATGTTTATTTGATCTGTACCATAATCGATATTTTTTCTGTTTAATTGAGCACTAAAGTTCATAGTCATTAGTTGCTGAAATCGGACCAGGAACAAGGGAGGTTTAGAGGGAGGAATTTCGAAAATTCAAAATATCTCTGTTATTATAAGTTGTATCAAAACATGTTATAGAATCAATCTTGTCAAATTATTGATGCTCTACAATTGTCCTTATATACATTTTATTGTTTTCAGCTGCCAGGTAACCCCTACTTCTACTCGTAGAATTTTCACTTTGAAATAAAAAATATATGGGGTGAGAAGATCTATATTGTGTCAAGCCAGAACATGGGAAATCTGCTTAGTTAATGTAGCCCCTCTGCGTGATGGACTTTTTACTTTGTAATAATTTGAATTTATATTTATAATACATACTAATTCTTAGTCTCACATTCAAAATAATTAAAAATATTCTAGCTAAATTTGTTCTTCAGTCATCACTCTTTTTATTTAAAATATAATTGATGATTTTCTCTCTTCACTATTCAGGAATAAATTTGAATTTAAAGATATTAAAAGAAAGTTCAACTTATTGCGCCTGATAAAGAGATTGGACCCATTAAAACTTATCTAGTTATCTAAAATAGATAAAAAACAATGCTTGTAATTGATGTAGAAATATTTGTGCAAAACAGGAAAAACGGAGGAATTTCTTTTAATTATTTAGTCTGTCTGGCTCAAGTGCTGCAATTAATTGTTGATCTTTTATCAGTGGGGATTTTGAAAGATTGCATTTTTGTTTGTAGAGGTCCTGTCCTATTATGCAACTAATAATAATATTTTCCAAATCTCAAACCTGTTGTTTCTAGGTACTTGGTCGAAAGCTTCTATCTTCTAGTTTATGATATATTTAAACTTTATTAGGTCGTGATTAACCTGCTGATTTTTAACTCTCATAGGTGATTGACAATGTGGGACATAAGGAAGTGCATTGCTTCTGGTAATATCATTAGCCACAGAAAAGACAATACAGCATTCTGTTCTTCTTAAAGTTCTTTCATTAAGAAAATATAATTCACTCAGGATATATTTATTAATAAATTAAATGTTTTATTATGTACTTATGATTCAATTAGGCAGGTTCATCGTGTTTCAGGGTTTGTCTTGAACTTGAGCATAGTAATCATGACTTGTGATTTGTTCATAGTGCATATAACATTAGATCAATGGAATGGGAATTTAATAAATTTTGAATGTATCTGCATCCTGTTGAGGATCAAAATTGACAATAGTATAGCTTTATGCTTACTATGTAAAAGAAATATGGAGATTGGGGGGGGGGGAGAACATTTATTCTATATTTAGTTTTCAACAACAAATTGGTAAATAAATAACTGAATGCACACACTCCATACACTGTTCTATATTAGTAAGTTATTCTGCTGACTGCGATTCTTATATAAATTTGTCAATTGAGGATTAAATGGTTATGTGCTGTCTTTTCGCCTCACCTAAACCTACTTTGAACCACTTCAAGTAATAAATTCATAATGTGATATCTATCTATTTACTGATTGTTGATCTGTATATTCTCTAGTGGCTACAGTTTTTGTGGTATTGAATCCAAATATCATATTTAAGCTTTTTACCAAAATTGTTACACTTGAGGTTGTTAATGTTAGAGGGGGCTTATAATGAGACAGAAACAAATAACTAAAAATACTTCACTTAATTAGTAAAAAAAATATACATAGCTGAAAATTAAATTTCCTATAATGTTTGTAGTATTTAAATAATTGAAATGACTACTAATAGATAATTAGGAGAGAATATGTTTGCGTGTTACAGTTGTTATTTGAGAATTTGCTAAAGGAAATATGTAATTAAAGGCATTTGTATGACAACTTTGGAAAAATTCCTCCAAATATTCACTAATTATAGTATATGACTCAAAAACAAGACACACTTCATATTCTACGAAGTGTGATTCTTTTGTAAATTTTATTTAATATACAATGCTTTATGAAACTAAAGCTATTTAGTATGGGTGGTCTGCAGGTTACCTCCCTAAAAAAAATGTGCTATTGGGAATTGAACCAAAACTGCCTCCATTATCTAGCTGTAACAATTTGACACTTGTCTGACATGAGACCCAGTATACATTAAAGTAAATACAATGGTTCCTATATCAGAAACTGTTTTTTTTTTTTTTTTTTTGGATGCTTTATTAACATCCACTTTTTGCAACTAAGGCTAATTGGGATGGGTTATCATGGGGTATTCTACCACCCTTTTCTATCTAGGGTGAGACTATGGATTTTATTTAATGAATTCCGTCACTAAATAAATTCCTATTGCCCAGGTGGGAATCGAACTTACCACTCTAGATTTACCTTGTGAGATTAAAGTCAACACTTTAACTCGCATGGCTAACCTGAGACCCCAAAACACTTCTAAATCAGGCTGGTTCACAACAGGTATTTGGTATTATTTACAGAATAGGAAGAGAATGTTTAAGTTATGGTAACAATATATCTATGTAATGAGTAGATATTATTATCTTAGTTCAGAACAGGATAAATCTGGATTTTTTTACATATGTGCTCATCCGAGAATTAGGTCTGAAGTAGTTTTTTTAACACTTTGTTATTCCCGTTTCATTGGCCAGAAAAAGTCAGTATAACTGGTTTCATGGCCAGAATTTTTAAAAGATCCCATTTAGGAGTTATTGTCACTTCTTCAATATGTATTAAATTAATCAGATAATATCACTGACGAATAAGGACATATGAGTATTTTGAATAAAACAGTGGGTTTTCCTTTTTTAATTTTTTTATTTGAACTTAACTAAAATTTTTTGCTCACTGTTCACTTTACCTCTGTAATTTAATAGGCAATTGAGCAGTGTTGTTGGTCCAATTCATCAGTAAAACACACAAAAAAAAATCATATTTGTATGATTGAAATAGCTTTTTGATGAGTAGTTAAAGATTTTTTACAACTTCTTGTAATTAGTTCTTAATAAATATTATATTTGTTTGATTTTCATCTCAATGAAATTTGTGAAATTGCAATGGTTTGAAACAAATTAAGATAAAATTTAATAAAAAGTGGGGATATTATAGTAAATAATGAAAAATACATTAAATAATGTATATTAACAATCTTGTGTAACCTAATTAATAATTCAATATTGAGGAATTTTCCTTATTACACCATATTTATGATGTAATCAACAACTCAATTAGAAGTAAATTAATTAGAATGACATAATATTGTTTATGTTTAATTAAACCAATACAGATTATTTAACTGAGTTTATTTTTTAAACTATATTGTTAAGAGCTTTTTCTCGTTAGACAAAATGATGTTACTTAATTTTTATCTAAGAAGAATAATGAATGCTTATCAGGTCTACATTAAATTATTTTTATTCCACAAGGACATTTTCAGTGTTAAAAAAATACATAGCGCCCTTTTTTTGTAAAAATTATGTACTATGGTTTTGAATTTCAAGTAGCTTATTTGTTTTTCTTTTTTAATTTATTGGGGATTCTGTGAAAAAGAAGATTGTAATATAAGTTCTTTCTCAAATTATTTACTGTATGCTGGTAAGGATTATTAGTTGGTGAAGCTTATATGATTTAGGGGCTCAGGTTAGCCATGTGTGTTAAGCCGTTGGTCTTAATCTTACTTGGCAAACTTAGGGCAGTGAGTTTGATTCACACCTGGGCAATAGGAATTTATTTAGTGGGAAACTCATTTAATAAAATCCTTAGCTCCATCCTTGAAATGGGTAACAACATGTAGATAACCTGCGTCATTAAGCCTTAGTAGCACAATGTAGATATTAATAAATAACATTTATCATTCAAGGTAAGGTACTTTTTTTTTAAAAAAAAACACCCTTTGTTTTTTATAATCTACTCTGTTTTTGCTTTCTTCATACCAAATACTTAACATCAACAACAATTAAGAATATTATTTATTCTTCACTGTAAAAAAATAAAGTCCGTCACACAGGGGCTGCGTAAACTCAGCAGATTTCCCGCATGAAGTATAACAATAAATAAATATACATACTGGTAACACAACACCACCGTAAATATTAATTAAATAAATACAAACGATAATAAGAAACCTCCAAAAGGGAAGCGTCTATAATTTAAACAAACAGTTATGCCAACTTCCAACAGGAAAGAAAAACAATCACTGAAATATATCTGAATATAACTTATTATACCTATAACTTATACTGTAATTTATAATGAATCAGAATAACTTTTATCTCAATCAATCAAATGTAGTAATCCAAAAACAAATGGGGGGGGGGTCACCAGAACTTATTTGCATGTATCTGGTATAATAAAGGTTTCGTGAAAACAATATTTGGTATTTAAGCTTCGAATAATGTGGTTTATTATATAACAGAGTATTGTTTATGTAACATGAGTAGAACGGGGGGTTTGTTGATGGCTCAAAACTGAAAAATGCAAATATCTCGGTTAATATTCAAGATAGAACATAAATGTATATAACAATATTTATAGTAAATTTTAATTGCAATAAGATTGGTTCTATTCAATTGACCAACTATTCATGAAAACAAGAAACTATGAATAACTCGTTTAATATTTGAATTACAAAAAAAAAAAAAATCATAGAATGACAATTGTAGGCCACCAATAGTTTAACAAGTTTGGTTCTATAACATTTTACAATCCGAATCAAAATAGCAGAGATATTTTAAGTTATTGGATTCCGCCCCCTCTAAACCTTGCTTATTCCTAGTCCAATTTCAACCATTAATTACTATAGTGTTAAATGGAACAATTGATATCCAGTATCATGTCGGTGGAATTGACATTTTTGAAACAAGAATGTAAAATCTTAATTGATGGAGTAATCACTTAATGAATTGACATGTTTCTCACATAATAAAGGCCTCTTGAAAACAATATTTGGTGTTTAAGCTTAGAATAAAGTGATTCATGACATAAAAGCTTATTTTTAATAAGACACGAGTAGGAGTGAGAGTTAACTGAAGGCTGAAAACTAAAACGTCAATCACACTGGGGCTGCTTAAACTAAGCAGATTTCCCATGTGCTGGTGACTTGTGATCTCATCTCACCACATTTTCTGACTGAAAACCAGAAAGTACGAACCCTCACTTAATGTTTGAGTTACTAAAAAATGCATAAAATTATACAATGCATACAATTGTAGAGCATCAGTATTTTAACAAGATTGGTTCTATAACATTTTTCGACCCAAATCATAATAACGGAGTTATTTTGAGTTTTTGAATATGACATGAGTCGGAGAGGGGGTTTACTGACGCCTAAAAACATAAAAATTCAAATAACTCTGTTAATATTAAAGCTATAGAATAAATGTATATAACAATATTTATAATAAATTTTATTTGTAATAAGGTTGGTTCTATACAATTTGTCGATCCGATATATAATAACAGAGATAATTTGAATTTCCTAATTCTTCTCTCTAAACACCTCCTTCCACTGGTTCGATTTCAGCCATTAACAAACTTGACATTTAGTTTTTCATGAAACGCTTATATATCAAATATGGTTATAATTGATCCAAAATTGTAATCACGAGTGCTTTAACAGATAATTTTATATATATAGTTTTGAACGTACCTCATTTTCCTCATCTCCTGGGTAGGAGCTATGGACATTTGAGGAAATGTTTTGAAAATTGTGATGAGTAGGTGCTCAATAGGTGATTTACCTTAAGGGAAATCTGCTATAAGAGAAAACAATGGTGTAAATCCGCAGATGATTGTAATATTTTGGGAACAAAAACAGAAGACAAAAATAATATGCCATAACTGTTGGTTTATTCAAAATATTTTATTTCCCTAATATTCTAAAAAAATATGAAATTTTTCTTATTATAGAGATCATCACATATTAATTCTATGATATGTACTTTAATGATGATGACAATCACAGAAGGGTTTACAGTGGGAATGGATAGAAGTCCAACCTTGGTAGCTGCAAAACTATATAAAATTTTATTTGCAATCCCTGGCCTCAATCCTCTAGTATGGTGAACGAGTATATTATCCAAATGACCACTATCACACCCATACAAATTTTCAAATTGTTATTCATTAGAGGTGGAAATAGATTGTGAAAGAAAATGCTTCACCTGCTCAAATATTTTAGATCTTAAATCTATATATTTGAGTGTTATTCCACCAGTTTTCCAACAATGTATTATTGCGATTATTCAAAACAAAGTTTTCTCCCCTCATAAATGAATATTTTAGATATGATTGTCTATTACTAGATACAAAATCATAATAAGTAATTTGCTTTTACTTGTAAAGATGTAAGTGTGATAAGAGGGACATAGAGAACAATCCTTGAAAATTGCATCCTGTGTTTCAGTATCTTCTGATCAGGATAGAAAGAAATTTAAAATTTTCAACTTCTTGTTATTCATTCATAAGAGCTTACAAATAATACATAGCTCTTTCTACTTGACAGATTATTGAAATATAAAATAAAAATCTGGCATTCAAGAAAATTCAATTAATTGTTTTGCCTTTGTAGTCCACAAAAAATAAAATAAATATTTTTGAATAGTTTTTTTTCTTTGAGGTTGGAGGATTCTTTTCTCAAATTTAACTTAAAAGTTTAACAAATAAAATGTATATATATATATATATATATATATAATGTAAAATAAAGTGCTTATTAAGCTACATCCTAAAAGCCGTCTAATGTTGGTCACATTTAAAAACAAAAAGTTAAAAAATTATCCCAGGAAAGGAGTCGCTGCGCAGTGTGCTTATAAATATGGAAGTCAATCACTTAGACACTGGGTAAACAGAACAGGTTTCCCCAAACAATTCTGCAATAAACATACTTGACATAATCACAAAAGCAAATTCATAATACAATTCCTTTCCTGGGTTGACACATAGATGTCATATAGCTTTCAAAAATCACCTTCAGTTCTATTTTTCTCTTTAAACAATACTGGTATCTAAAGGGGGGGGGCATAGAAAATGAAAATAGAAAAAATAATAATAACTGTTAAAAGCCAATTTACAGCAAAATTTATAGAAATAACTTTATTTACAATATTGGTTACGCAATATTAGTAGGTTTCCCTTAAGGAAAATCAGCTATTGAGGTTGGATCATGAAGAGATTTTTGGAAAATTTCTTCAAATGTCCATCGATCCTACCCAGGAGATGATGCCAATAAGGTTAATTCAAAACTAATATATATATATCTACATATGTGAGTGTGTATATATATAGATATATATTTTTTAAATATCTCAGTTACTATTCACAGATAAAATATAACCAATTTTATCGAAAATTTAATTTTGTTCTAAAAATGTTTCTGTACTTGTTCTCTGCAGATTAGGCTTTTTAGGAGAAATAGAGAATAGATGGTGAAATGAGATCATCAGCATCTCATATTCCAGCTCATGACAAATCTGCTCAGTTTACCTAGCTCGTTTGTGACAAACTATTTTTATTTAGTACATAATAACAGAAATATTTGCAATTTGACAGTTTAGCCCTTCTATAAAAGCCTAATCCTTTTGATCTGATTTTATTATAGGTCTACATACATGTTAAATCGTTTAACAACCTTCAGTTTTACTGCGATTGTTTAAATGTTTTGTAATAATTTAAAAACAAAATGTTAGAGATGTTAACAGCTAATGTGTGTTTTATATATATATATATATATATATATATATATATATATATATATATATATATATATATATATGTAAATTGGAATAGACTTTAGTAGCTTATTTTCCCTAAGGGAAATTTGTTAACACATTTCTTGAAAAGTACTATAAATGAAATATTTAGAAAAAAAATTGCTAAAACTCAAATTTTACTTTCTGCTCAAGCTTTCTCTGTCCCTCACTATTCTTCCTTCCTTCCTCAATGGACTGTGGGTTGGTCAAACTGAATCGCAGTAGTTTTCATTGAGTCATTGAGTTTTATCAATGAATGTTCACTGTCTACTCTTTTCTTAAGTCATTAAGGTTCCAATGAGGTATTTTATTGTTTTAATTATCTCTAGTTAATTGGTATACCTATTGGGCATACAATTTACAAGTTTCTGTTCTTCAATTAAAAGACTATGGCTTTATCGGCTCTTTAGTATTCCGGTCCCCCCAATTCCCTGTACACATGTTCTTGGATTTTACATTTGTTTTAATCTGCTTGAATTACAGGTTCAAGTGATGAGTGAGTGCCATATAGGAGTGTTTGGTGCAGGCATTGTTGGCCTGAATACAAGCCTCCAACTTCAACAGCTGCTGCGAAACGCTCATATTACGGTGATAGCTGACAGTTTTAATGAAGAAACAACAAGTGATGGTGCAGCAGGACTTTTTGAACCAGCTAATTACTTTGCAGGGCCTACGCCACAAATTACACAGTAAGGAATTCTTCACTTATGTAAGCAGAAATCTTTATTATTGAAATTGTAATACCTTTTATATTTTTGCAATCAAAGATTTGCCCCATTTAATCTCTCACCCTATTCAATTTCACATGGTTAGTATATTTTTTTATGTGGGGGAGTTCGTAAACTAAACAGATTTCACACGAGCTGTTATGACACACTACTGATCTCTTCTCACCACATATTTTCTATGTCTAAGTAATAAACTAATGAGCAGGAGTGAGGGGTTTACTGAAGTGGAAAACAAGAATGTACAAATAACTCACTTAATATTTGAGCTAAAAAAAAATGAATAGGACAACAATTGTAGAGCATCAATAGTTTAACGAATTGGTTCTATAACATTTTTCAATCTGACTTATAATAACAGAGATATTTTTAATTATTGAATACCCCCCCCCTTCTTATTCTTGGTCTCATTTCAATCATTAATGACTATGAGCTTTGGGGTTGAATGAAACAGTTAAATATTGAGTATCGTATAGATCAAATAAACATTTTTGAGTTAAGAACGTAATATCTTATTTCTTAATCGATGTCTTCACATCAATCAATTTATCTCAAATTATTATTTTTTTTTTGAGAATTAATTTTATTTAAAATGAAAAAAAAATTATATTTTTCATTACAATTTTTTAATAAACAATATTTATTTTGTCAAAAATAAAGAATGTATATCTATGATTTTCAATTTTAACTACCCCTAAAATAACAAGTACTTTACACATATTGGGAATATTAAAGTTTCTTAAAATTAGCTATAAATAGAAGTATTTAAACATTGAAAAATAAAAGTAATGACCAGGTTATTTTGGATTTAAAGATATCTATGTACTGTTAAAAATAAATAGAATGGATAAATACAAATTTTAAGAATGAATAAAATAGTACATTATTCTAAATAATATTGGGACAAAATGTATAATTTGATTACTTACCTGAATGATAGGATTTTTTTTTTTTTTTTTTTTTTTTTTGACAAACAAGATACTTTTAATAAGTAAAAAAAGATATAGACATCATTGTAGGAATCATTGAATGCCCTTAATCTTTTTAGAAACTAGACAAATTTATAATAATTTGTTTCACAAATTATTTATGAGTATTACGAAACGCTTTTATGAGTATTAAGAAACACTCAACCACAAAACAGAGGTACATAATCACAAGTTAAAAATTACAATTCTTCCTCCTTAAAGTCTAGAAGTGAAGAGAATCTCTCCTTGAAAAAGGTATGGAAAGTATTGAATAAATAAATCTATTGAATTTAGCAAGCTAAACTGGAAATTATGGTTGTGCATCCATACCATTTTCTCTTGCAGAAGGTTAAACTAAAACTAGGAAAAGTGCCACTCCCTTGGTATGTAGGAAGTGTGGCTGAGTTTACAGTTTCTGAATAAAATCTATATTTGACTAAATTAAAGTCTTCAGTCAATTTTTTTGGACAACAAAAAACTGAAATCTCATCATTAACAATTTTAAGAGGTTCAAACTGGACTAGGAAATTAGCAGGATAGTTTTCTTGTCCTTTAATTCTGGAACCTGAATAAAATTTTATCTGAGTTTTAAGTGATTGATTAAATACTTGTGTCGTTACCACTGACTGATGAAAAGTATAACTTGTTTTTTCATTAGATATTATGCTTTTAGATGACACTTTCCTATTTTTTGTTTTTCATTTCTTTTCTAGTGAATGGATTGGGGAATCTTACAATATATACAAAAATTATATGAATAATTCTGGCTGTGGTATTAAAGAGATATATGGTTATTTACTATCAAAGCATTCTTATGAAAAAACTAGGGTAAGTTTATTTTGTTTATTTGGAGTATTAGTCTGAGATATAGCTGTTATCTATAATTTCCTGGGGCAGTACTGAGGGTGATAAGCTCAGCATATTCTGCTCATTTCTGTCTTTCAGTTCTGATGAATTTAACTATTCTAGTTACTGGGTCAGCTCAAGCAACTTGTTTGTCATTTTCCGTGTGACGCTATCTTGGGTTCAAAATATATAAAATGACTCATCTTTTGGTTATTCAAAGGTCAGCAATTGTAAAAATACATTGTTCGGTTCATATGGTAGGGTAGGTCATATTAAAATTGAAGTTTATGGACCAGAGACCAGTACCTCTAAGAAGTGGCTGGAGATTATAGAAACATGGATTCGACTTAGCAATTGTCGCTCTTATTTTGCTGAATCTATGACTGTTAGTAGTAATAATTCATCCCAGGACTGAGATACACAAATTCTCTAGACTTGGAAGTAGTCAGGGGGAGGGGGGGGGGTAAAAGCTGTATGTATCCATGCAGTAGAGGTACGGTTCCAGTCAGAGGATTGCACTCTACATTTTATTTAATTATTCAGATAACTGAGCTAATTATTCACCCAATACCCATTCAGCACTGTGAGGCAATTGGGAAGTTACTTGAATCAAGAAGTATCCATCATTATTTTTTATCTGCATCCCACTTACTTTTTTTAAACGTTTCTAGTAGGCTCTCTGTAACCACTTACACCCGATCATCACTTGCCATTATGTTTGAGGCCCAAAAATCTGTGCACAGTTTTTTTTCTTGTTTAAATATATACATATATATATATATATATATATATATATCTATATATATATATATATATATATACGCACGCACGCTCGCGCACACACACACACACACACACACACACACACACACGCGCGTGCACACGCACACACGCACGCACACACACTCACACACACACACACACACACACACACACACACACACACACACACACACATATATATAGATATATATACTTTCTAATCTTGTGTCAGGAACTATATATGACTATCTTTGACATTGATTGATTTCAACAAATTAGTCACACTATTTTCCCATTCCTACTTCATTTATTTTACAAAGCAGTTCTTTTCGGTTAACCCTTTTGATGTTTACAAGAACTCTTTCGACCTTACACTGCTGCAGTCTGATTACGATTAGTGGAAGCAATTTTTCTTTAATTATTAATCTATGAGTTCGTGTAGCACCAGATGTTGAGTGATTCTCAAACAGTGAATTTGTTTTTCTAGTGCAATATTTTCTTTCAGTATTTTTTTTTAACCCTAGTAAGTTATCAAAAAGTCATTTGTTAAACAAAAATGGTCCATATTTTTTGGAGCTCAGAGATGCTCGGATTTTCCTACAATTACAAGATGACTATGAACTATGTCTCTGATGCCTTGGCATGTTTCTTCAATGCATTAGGGAAACAAGTTTACTCAATAATTGGTTTTTATTAGTCAATACTTTGTTCTCCAATGCTTTCAATTATCTTTTTAACTATTATTATGAATATTAAATTACAATAAATTTATAAGATTATATTTTTTTTTCAGAATAAGTTTTTAGAAAGGTTGGTAAAATTTAAGGAAGTAGATGCTGATGAACTGAAGAGTATACCTCATTTTAATTGGAAATACGGAAGTTACTTTCCAACACTTCTAATTGAAAGTCGGCTGTTTCTGCCTTGGGCCATGAAGAGGTATTTATTATATTATTAATTGACTTGTTTAGTCTTTTAATCAATTTACAAATGCACATCATACTAGCAATTCTATTAATAATAAAGTGAGGAAGGTCTCCCTTTTGTTGTCTGAAATAGTCACTAGAAGCTTCTTATCGTTGGGTTAACTTGTTTAAATGTCATTAAATGAAGAGTTTTTTTTAAAAAAGTATTTAAGATTATTGTAAGAGATTAAATTAAATGCAACTGAGGACACTAGAAAATAATTTATTTTTTTGAATTTGAATTTATTTTCACGCTCAAAATTTGAAAATTCTTAAAATTTATAATGCTTTTAATTTTATCTCTTTAAATTTTATTTCACTTACCACTGTATGAGTTTACAGATTGTGAAGAGATAGATATTATTTTTGGGTAAATTATCTTATTATATTTTGGCCTATGCGGGACCAAAATATGCAGTTCCTTGTAA
Organism: Riptortus pedestris; assembly: GCA_019009955.1. Taxonomy (NCBI): domain Eukaryota; kingdom Metazoa; phylum Arthropoda; class Insecta; order Hemiptera; family Alydidae; genus Riptortus; species Riptortus pedestris. The sequence goes on along the minus strand of CM032232.1, from coordinate 69,430,431 downwards.
CTTCATATTTAATTCTAAATATTATTTTTTTCTTAACCAGTAACTTGTTAAACAGGGGCAACTTTTATTTTAAAAAATAAATAAATATATTTACAGAAGATATAAATAAATACTCTTGAAATGGACGTTTCTCTAGTTGTGTTTAAAATTACAATAAGGAAAAATTGTTTTGTAGAAATGAAATTATTATTTCACTAACAAAAAGTCACAAAATAGCATGAAAATAGTCAATGCTAGTTTTTAAATTAATAATAATTTTTTTTTATAGATTCATTTCAAATGGAGGTTCAGTCAAGAAAGGCAGGCTGAATAGGTTTTCTGAAACTGAAAACTTTGGAAAATTTGATGTCATTGTAAATTGCACAGGCCTTGGAGCCCGAGAACTTTGTGGAGATGAGAGGTTATTGCCAATCAGGGGGCAAGTCTTCAAGGTCAGTAATGCATTTTTGTTTATTTCTAAAAATTAATGAACAACATATACTTTAAAAATATCTTACTTGTGCTGATAGCCTTGTACTTTAGGCATATTTTTATATAAAATGAATGTCTCTTATATATATATATATATATATATATATATATATATATATATATATATATAATATTATAAACATATTATATTTTTTTTTTTTATTTGAGGTCTGATTTGCCTCTCCAGGAATCTGAAAAGCCAAAGTTTAATGCGAGGTCAGAAAGAAAAAGAAGGGGAATAGTCAATTCAATAGTTTTATTTTGCTTTAGCAATGATACATCAAATATAAAAAAGAAGGAAATGATATTTTAATGAATTTTGGAATGTTTAAAGAGTTAATGCATGAATTTCTTGTAATAGAAGGGACATTTTTTATTGTGGAGTTCATAAAAATTATCTCTTTTAGTAGAATAATGAAACAAAGTTTATTATTTATCAATGGATTATTCTTCATTTCTGTTAATTTACTTGTAGGTTGATGCACCATGGTTAAAAAACTTCTACTATGGTGACAAAACAACGTACATTATACCTGGGTTCACAGCAGCAACTCTTGGAGGTGTCAGAGAGTATGCATCATGGGATAGAGAAGTGAATAAATACGAATCACAGGGTATCTGGGAACGTTGTACTGAAATAGTTCCTCAGTTATCCACAGCTCCTGTCATAAGGGAATGGGTAGGGCTTCGCCCACACAGAGATGTAGTCAGGGTTGAACCAGAAATTATCAATGGCCTCAAGGTAAATGTATTTTTGAATTGAATTGGATTGTGTCAGGTGTTTAAGAACGTATTGACTACAAAACAGACATCACTTTTTTAGACAATCTATTTCATTCTAATAAAATGATTACAGCTATGATATTTCATTACTTCACTTCAAAACTTTAACTGTAAATTTTTTATGCAATCATTTACATATTATCATTACTTTAGTATGGCCTGAATTTAGGTGTTCAAGCGTGTAATGGTCATGATTTTGGTTTGTTTTGAAGAACCAAAGCATGAAGATAAGGAGAGGTGCCCTCCTGTTTAGGGTTATATAATCAAGGAGATTCTTGTGTATTTTGTTGTGAGTTTTTGTGTCCTTTAGAAAAGGATCTAGTCTTGTTGAAATATCGACGACTGGAACATGAAATCCCAAATCCTAGGAAATGAAAAAAAAAAATGAAAATGTTAGACTAAACAGTCCATGAAGAACCAGGCAGCTATTGTGGAAAGACTAGTGTTCAGTCTAGTGCATTTCCTGGTCTATTACAGTGGCATTACAGACCAAAGGACACTACTTCTTTAGACAAGTAGCTACTCAGTTTTCTCGTGTCTCTGAGCGAATAGCTGGGGCAAATTGAAGTCCAACCTTGAAGATTCATTAATCTTACAGCTGAATGGAATTTAGTGTACAGCCCTGTGTTCAATCCTGCCACTTCATGACATTGCTCTCTAAAATAAATTTACGAAATGATTTTAAATATTAACAGAGAAATATATTGTCAAACATTCTCATGGTGGTAATACTGATAATTGTTCTTGTATGTAAACTATTTGTGAATAGAAAGGGTATCCTGTAATAGTCTTCCCAAGAAAATGTAATGAATTACACCAGTCATGCCCCTCCAAACTGCCTACATTGCTTTAATTTGGTGCAATACAGTGTTTTCTATTAATCAATTCTCAATCTCTACCTGAAGTAGTAATCATTGAGTAGACAGTTACAACAATAAATCACCACAGATGTGTTAGATGATTCTTTGTCTACATTATCTTGATTTAATACTATATAATGATGGTTTCTTCTTATCAAACATACAAAATTCTATCAATTAGTTTTGTTTTCCTAAATCACAGATACCAGAGTTCCTGGAGGAAAAGTACTATAGCAAAATATACTAATGTATGCCTATTTATTCTTGACTAGAATTGAAAAATGTCTCAATCAAAAAGTTTTGGATTGTTAACTGTGGTTAGATAAGATTTCTGCATTGTTTTATAAAGGCCCTTTGATGGGTTCAATAGACATTCCTTTGAATAAAGTTTTTGTATCACACCTGCATTTAATAGCATAATAGGAACTATTTTAGTGAATGGAATTGCCAATATTTTTGTCTTGCTTGAATGTTTCTCTATTTTCTTCAATAGTACTGTTAATCAGTGATCAGTGTCTTTTTTCTAGACAATAATAATGACTTGCCTATTGTGCCTGACCATGTTATCTGGGAGAATAGCCTTTAAATTATTGATGTTGCTTTCAATAAATACGGGTAAGGGAGTCATTTACTATAAATTGTAATGAACAGGATCTTAGTCATATTTGTACTGTCTGGAATAAATGCTAGTTAGGAATACAATTAAATTTTTGAGGAAAGTAAATGCCTGGGTCTGATAAAAATTAAGTCACTGATTTTAAATATAAAGGTTATTTTTAATTTCTTTTAGGTTGTTCATAACTATGGGCATGGAGGCTATGGTGTAACTTCAGCTCCTGGCACAGCAAAGACGGCGGCTGACTATGTTGTTGACCTTTTAAGATCTACCACAGCCAAGTATTAGATAGCATATCCCACCATCTAGAGTAGTCAATGAAATGTATAAATCCTTAGAAAATGTTGGCTACAAGTGTAGACAAGTATAAAATGATAATCATTTGTCATTTTAATCAATAATTGTTAAGATTATAGATATTCTCCCCTTCCTCCAAAAGGAATGATTATGGAGAAACAGGGTGACAGAAATGAGTTTCAAGTTGTGCTTGTTTCTGTTTTTATTCATGTTAATTTCAGTCTAATAGTTTTATTAAGAGCTAATTTAAATTTAACCATGCTAGAAATGTTTGCATATCATTAATTATTGTAAATGTTACTGAATTTAGGAAAGGGTGATGCTTATTTCTTTAAAACATTAGCAAAAATATATGCAGTTTTTTTAAAAAAATAATAGAACAGTTCTAATATTACTGTCTTGCTGGATTCAGTACTTATTGTTACACGAGTAAGTTAATTACTCATTTCCATTCATGATTATTTTGTATTAAAATCTTGATTAGTCTCTTGATGCCCATAAACTAGGACGTTACGTAGTTTTGGACATCACTTGAATGTGTTACTTTATTTGATCTGGAAGCTGTTACCAATAAATCTGTATTTATTCTATAGTATATAAGTACACTACCATCACAAGTGCATTAATATTTATTGTTTAAATTTAATCATGTACTTATAATGACTGATTTTTTTTTTATTCTACATCAAATACTCACAAGGTGGTACTTAATTGGTTGAAGGGGTTTTGCACATGTATGTAGCACTAGTGTAATAATCATAACAATGATTACTTGTGTTTTAAGTAAGCATAACCAAATGTATTTGTGCAAGATTGCTTGTTTTTAGTTGATCTCAAATAAGTCTTCAGTTTGTATAATTTGATGATTTGATCGTCTTCTCTGTTATTTTAATTAATTTGTTAATCAGATTTAATATATTACCAGCAGCAGGTAGTAAACCACAGCTGCAATTTGTATGTACAAGATATTTTCAGCATGATATCTAATATCAGATAGCTGCTAGTTACTTTAGTGGATTATTCAAAGTAAGTTTTGTATTTTATTTTTTTTATTAACATTCATGGTACTAGAAAGCCAATTAATTAGCTGTGAGGCCATTTAAAAAAAAATAAAAAAATCCGTCTGTATTTTATATATACATCTTTAAAAGATTAAAGTTAATTGAACATCAACCTTTTTATATACTATTTAATTCAAAAACATTAAGCGATTTATAAAAAATCAACAATCGGTCAGAGAAATACTTCACCTTCCCTGAATAATCACATTTTTCTTTTCTTTTGCCCTTTATTATTTTCAATTAAAAAATAAATTTAATTAGAATCCAGTTTTAGCATTTTAAAATTGTTGTTATTTGTCTTTGGTAACTTAATTATTTTAATATTTAGATAATAGCTGCATTTATTTGTTCACTACATGATAATATGATTTTAACTTATGTGATTAACAAAACCTTATATGATTTTGTTTTATTCATCAAAATAAAATGTCAATTCTATTAATATTTTTTTTGTATTATTTCAAATACTTCTTCAACAATGGATGTTCTGTTAATGTGTTATTAAATTCATTCATTCTTTACCAGAAAATGTTTATTTAGAACTAAACAGAATGAGTATTAATATTTTTCTAATATAATTAATCTGGTTTAGTCTTTCATAATACGTAGTAATTCATTTGACTTAATTTATTTTAGCCCAACATGTTTATATACTTTCTCAGGAAAGTGCCAATTCTATTTGCACTGTTCGAAGATATAAAATTATCATTTAGACAGCTCATTTTATTCTTTGACCAGGAAATAGTAGGATGCTTAAGTATTAGTATAAGTGTATGGGAGGCTAGTACTGTACTGTTTTCATCCCAGAGAAATTGCTTTTCGAAGAGAAGTTATGCAATATGTTGTGCTGAAATAAATTAGAAGAACTGACAAAGTTTTTTTCCTTCTGTAACCCTTGCCACTGGATTCAAAAGAAATGTATTTTTTGGTATCAACATTGAAAATAATAAATGAATGTTAATTTGAAATTTAGGTTTTGTAAGGCAAAGTCAGGTTGTATCATTGGCTTTGGCTATTGACTGAGACCTGCAGCAAGATACCTTTAGTTTTTGAATATCTTACTTCTGTTAGTCATCAGCTGGGTCCATGAGCACTGCCTTCACGGCAGAGCTTGATGTTCCAGTCAAGATTGTTTTGGTTTGTCTATGTGGTCAATCCTTTTAAAATTACAGTATGCCCTCCTCATAGTAGGTGATGGCAGGCATGCCATAAAAATCCATTGATTCATTAATTCTTCTGGTTCTCTATCTTTTGAACTTTCTAACGGCTCCAACAATGCTATCAGTAACATACTTTTTAAAGTTGGTGGACTTCTTGTTAAAGTCCATGTTTCACTGCCATTCATAACAGTCAGGGGATACTTTTATGAATTGGTCTATTAAATGAAAGAAAATGTATAAAATTGGCACAAACAAATCTTATTAAAAAACAAACAAAAATAGGAACAAACCAATTAATGCTGGAGAAAACTATTTAAAGAAATAATAGAAATGTATAAAAAATAATAGACTGGTAGGTAATTGTCCTATAATCTGCCATCCAAGGCTAAAATAATAATTTTTCAAAGGTTTGTAAAAAAAAAAAAAAAAAGTATTTGATAATGCTCATCGATCAGGATCTATCCTTTTACTTGAGACAATAAAGATATATGTAAATAACTTTGATGTCTCCCATCTTCAACTTTAATTTTCAACAAAAACATGAGATATCAAGAATTTGGTTTTGTTCATTAAACACAAATTTGTTCAGTTGGTATAAATTAAAGGGTGGTATTTATACTTTTTTTGTATTGGTGAATTATTCCATAGTTACAATAATTTATTGCTTTCATTTTTTCCTTTCTTTTTTGCAAGTTACAGAATGATGACCCTTGGTATAATATAGGGTGAAATAAGATATTACTTTTGTCATGAATAATAATAGGCTAAAATTATTTTTGTAAATCATTGACTTTAGCTAACTTTTCTACTTTATAAACTTTTCTATACAAAGTTAAACTTTATTTTCTTTAGGCACACTATCAATCCAAATCTGATGACAACTCAAATTATATTTTCATTGAATGGACATTCCATTCTGCCAGAAGTACCTTCAAGTTTCATGTGTAGTATCAAATTTGATATGCTAAATATGCATAATCATATAGCTAAGGCTATTATATTTCATTAAAAGGAGAGCATATGTGTCTTCAAGAGATCAAAATTGCTTGTTCAATTAATTACATCACTTTTGTGTATTTTGAGATTGCTACCCATGTTTTTTCTCACTAGATATTAAGAAGTGGATTTTTTTTAGAGCTTTCTCTCTTGCAGAATCTATTTTATCTATCTATTAAATTTGTAAAGAATTTTTTTTAATTTGATCCAACTTTCCAAATAGAAAGGAAATTAGAAAAGAGTAGGGGAAAGATGGATAGAGTGTGATCAACGAAGGATAGTGACCAAATATTTTTATGCTTTTCTTTAAACCACAGTCTGGTTAATGACGACTGAGGTGACTAGGATTCCCCCCCCCCATCTAGTGTGGTCCTGAATATTTTCCCTCTTCATTTATGAAATTCATATTTGTTCATTTGTCGACCCACCAAAAGAAAAGTCAGAAAAACAAAATAACATGTTGGGAGTGAGAGATGCGCTCAGTTGATAGGATGAATGAAAAATTGTCTTTCCTATTTTTTTACTACTACCAACTAACAATAAACAATACATTACATAAAATAAATAGACTGTAAGAACAAAAATTAACTAATTTTTATTATCAACATTAATAAAGTACTTCCAATCAATTCAAAGATATCGAATATTGAAACTTCATAATACAATTTTACATTTAAAATAAAGTGAAATAGTATGAATTTATAAAAAATGGATTTGTATTTGTATATCTTTAAATTTTTATAAGAATAGTACACAACAAATATTATTTTAGCCAAGTATCGCAGTTCTCTTACATGACTGTTCTGCAGAAAAAAAATAAGCTTCACTTCTAAATTAATCATCTATTCTCTTTTCTTTTTATACTTGCTTTGAAACTTAGCGGGAAACAAAGTTTATTCCTCAATTTCAAGTTGAGTTGCTTGAAATTATTAATAAAACTTGGTCTAAGCTAACAAATATTAAATAAAATTTTAATCATGAAGGGAATAATTTGTAGATTAAAACATGAATTTTTGTTAGCTGTAATACGGGGTCCAATACAATCAAAAGAAAATATACAGGACACCTTAACAGATTAGTACTTGCCCGTGAGATAGAACATGCAATGTTAATTAACGCACCTTAGCTTAAGTTTTAGACTGTTGTAGAATCTTGGATAAAACTAATACGTGTATGAATTAGCTGAAAGTCTGTCTAAAATGCCTTTGTTGGAATGAATCAAAATTTTAATTCAATATATATATATATATATATATATATATATATATATAAACACATTACACATAGTGGTCTTTAATTGAATCTTGCTGAGGATTCATCAGTTGATTTCATTTATGAAATAATTTTCATTAAGCTTCTATTCTAGTTATTTGAACTTTTGCACAATACTGGAATTAAACTGAGTTTAGGATGTGTTTTATACTTTGGGTAAGTTGACCATAAGGTTTATTCTATAACCTGGGCTTTATCCTAAACTCAGGATTTATTACGATCAGTAACACAAATAAATATAAATGACAGAGAAGTACACAAATATGGATAACAGAAAATTATGTTAATTGATAAAACATGCTTGAGTACTCTTCTCTTGATGATTCAATTATGAAGTACTTTAGTATATTATATTATATGTAGTAATTATTTGGTTTATAAATCATTGATAATGTACTACATCATTTTTCTATAAGGTTTATATAAAATGAAAACATAATTAAGGGTTACACTCTGAGAGATATTTATATTAAAAATTTATTTCTTTTGCATTAAGGTATCTGCTGTGAGTCCCAAATAAGTCTTTCTGTTTTATATGAATGGCTAAACAGTGCACACATTGATTTAAAAATATATCCTTTCCCATATGTCTTAGCCAAATTGATGTTTCTCCCCCTGAATTTCAAAAACATAATATTGATGTGACTTTCCCACCCCTTTCTTTATTGTATGTTTGTTTTTGTTTTTTTAAATTGAGAATGTCATTTAGACGGTGTATTTCTTTTTTGTTGTTATTTGCTAATATCAAGGTTCCTACCTTAATGAAAATTTCTTTGAAAAAAGTCATTTAGTGTTTGGATTATTCAGGAGTAGTAGATGAAAAGCAAATATTGTTCCTAAAGAATAGAATTTATCACTGCAAACATTCCAAATTTGCATTCATAATAGGATATATTTTTTCACCTTATCCTTAGTCAGACCAATAAAAGTATTTTAGGGCACTAAAAAAATCTCTATGTCTTAACACTAATTCATCAGGCAGGAATAATTTTAGTGTTACAGAACTTGGTTTTAGATTGGCTGTTATGGACATATTACCACATAAGTTTTTATTTTCCTCTAAGGCTTTTATATTGACTTAGGAGAATAGTTTTAAACTTAGGTGCTCTTGGATCTTGGGAAATTATAAATACCTCAAGTACAATGAATTAAAATATCTCTTTAGCTTTAGCATTGTAAATGTCTAGTAAGGTGGAACAAATAATAAAGAATGGGTTTAAGACCTGAAGATTTTTTTTAGTGCCTTAAATGGAAATATTTTTCCATTGCAGAAACTAATGTATTAGAGGAGCCGTGAGTTGAAGTATTCCTTAATAGAAGACATATATATTAAAAATGTAAATTTCCTAGATTACACTTGTCCACTACAGTTTTTCTTCCTTGTACGAAGTAAAGGAAATATTTTAATCACAAAAATCGGTTTTCAGATTTCAATGGAATTATTCGTTTTGACCCTCCCTGAACCCATTTTGTCTAATTTGGGTGCCTGTATGTATGTTGGTACATAGGTATCTGTGTATGTATCTCACATAACTCAAAAACGGGTAGTCTTAGAATGTGGAAATTGTATATTTGGGATTCTTGTAATGTCTAGTTGTGCATCTCCTATTTTGATTGAAATCAACTGAGGGAGAGGGAGGTGGTAGATAAAGGCGAAAATGATATTCAAATTCCTCCGTACATATTAGACTTATAAGAAAACTTTGTTGAGAAGCTCTATATATTATGTTCTTTGTCATTTTTCAATTTGATGCAGTGAAACAGAGATATTGTATATTGAAATGAAATTATTTGTAATTAAAAGCTATAAAACATTTTGTTTATTTTATTTAATAGTAGTACAAGGAAGTCATGTGGTGCCTACATTAGATTTTTTTTTTAAGAGTTTTGGTATTAATTCTTCTAACCATTTTGCAATTATTTTGAATTTGTGTAGTTCTTTGGGGGAAAAATTGGAAAATTAGTCTATGATATACTAACAACTGCATTTTGCGATAGAGACAGCTGACATTTTTTCCAAGGAGCCACAAGGTGTTATATTCTTTATTGCTGTAACCAGATAGTAATTTAATCACTTTTTATTTTTATTTTTAAATTTAATAGAAACACTTATTTTAAATGTGTATGTGCATAGCTTACATATTAACCAAAGCATTAATCAAAATTTGGAAGGATAATTTGTTATTTATTTATGAAGTGAATAAAATCATTTGATTAAATGTTTGTATTCATATTCATAAGTATATTATCAATATCTCAATTTATTTATTTCCATAGCCCGTTGTAAATAAAGATATACCTTATTCATTAAAATGATATTTGTAAAATATTTTAAGTAGCTAACAATTTTTTTAAGCCTTAATTACTTATTTATTGTCAATTACTCATTAATATAATGAGTGTTTAATATAAATTATTGCACTCAAGAACAATTCTATATGTCATCCATTTATATTAATTGATGTGACAATATTCCTAGATTCATCATTTTAGGACCAATTTTATCCTTTGTTGGTTTAGGCTATCCCAATGCTCTAAAATTGAAGTGTGGAGTTACTAAAATTTACAGAATATGTAAAAATTGACTAACTTTTGAAAATCCTCATAGTTCTCCCTCCCTCTCTTTTTTTTTCCATTGGGAAGTCCCACCCTGTTAAAACAATTTATTGGTTATTTTAGAAATATGCCTCTTTTAAGTGATTGTATTTGTCTTTTTTTTTTCTCTATATAGTTTCTGCACTTATTTGTTGGCTCGAAATAATCATTTTTGTCTCATTCTGATTTACTCTTCACTAGTGCCTTCTGCTTTGATATGTAAAATGGATGATATATGTTGTTCTTAGTGACTTAACTTTTTAATTTGTTATTATTATCTGTTTTAGTTTTGAATATCTGCAAGCATGGGTGACCGTAGAGCATGTTGAATGTTGCACCAATATTAGGAGAGAAGGGATGTTATTACAACACCAAAGTTTTCCTTCTCGAAACTCAAATATTTAACTTTTGTCACCTCTGCTTACTGTATGTTTTATTTACTTACTGCATTTTTTCTATGTTCTGGCTAATTACTTGAAGAACAATAAATTGAAACTGAATCTTTTAGTTTTGTTAGTGTACAAAATTCAACATATTGTTGCCTTATTTTTAAGTCCGTAGGTAAGAATTGTAGGTTACAGTCTCGATATATTATGCAATTCTTTTTTAAAATATATTACTGGCTGTTACAAAATTGTTTGTGTTTTGATGTTCTGTGAGAAGTTCTTAAATAGTTGTTTGGGCAAGAAATTGAAGAGTTTGTTGAATTGAAATGAAGGAAATTAGTGGTACGTTGTAATGGATTGAGGTGTGTACAAATTCTATTTTTTATAATTAAACTCCCCTCCATGAAACTCCTCTTCCATTCCATCATGTTTCTTGATGAAGCATTAGTGAATATATCCAATTAGCTTAGTGTGTAGACCATTCAGATTTGTATACTTAGAGCAGGATAGAACACCAACAATGTTTATGCGAATAATATTTGTACTTTCCCAAGTTATGGATTAAGTTTCAGTTGATGGGACCATTTATAAGAATCTTATTGTATTCCCCATCTTAATTTGTAGAGAGCTGCTGAGCTATTTGTCATAATAAAGTTTATTGTCTTGAAATGATAAGATTCTTGGTACATTTTTTCATGAGGAAAAACGGTACCTCATAATAAATTATTTCATACTTCAGAAATAGAGAAAACACTCTACACATTACATATACACACTATATTGTGTTAATTGGACCTTGGATTCGTACCTTACATCCATTATTTAAAGAGCTGAACTGTTTTAATCTGCCTTAAACCCATAATGCACAAATTGTAATAAATTTGTAATAACATATTTCCATTTTTTTTTTGTAATGCTGACAATAGTATCACATTTTTATTATTGCCATTTTGACAATTAACTTATAAAAGTGTATACTCTGTTCTGCACATATTATTTCAGTTTAAACCTGAGTTACCCATCATGTTTTTTTAGTCTTTTATTTCCTGTAATACGCTTAAGAAGTCTAATAAATGTTAAAATCTTTCAAGCATTCATAGAAATTTCCCTGAGTTGTCAGATCCCCCAAAGTAGACTTTCTTTCACAAAAAAAGGTGTGTTTTATATTGGTTCTTTAAATCTTAAAAAAAAAATCAGCCTATCTCTTACTTATCGAACTATAATTAAATTGAGATATGTATAGTAAGTAGTTTGCCTTTGAATCTTCTCATTTCTTTACAACAAATGCCTTATCTAGCATTAATTTTCAGTCACTTGAATATTTTATTTGTTGTGGTCAATATTTTTACAACTTTGCTGATCTTTGTTATTTGTTCATCTAAATAATCTTGTATTATTTGTATGTATCAGGAATTCAAATAGAAAATCATGTATATAATTTCATTTCTATTTTTATAACACCCTTAAATTCTTTTCAGTGTATGTATTAACACTATTTATATTGTCCAAGCACAAAAATTGGTCCAAGCACGGTAATTGACATGGTTCTGTAACATCGATGAAATCATTGGTAAGATAGAAATGAATATTTACAATTTCCTGAACTCACTGGAACCATGATGGAAGAATAGTGTTGATAATGTAGTGTCAGTGGTGTTAAAGTTTGAAGAAAAAATATTGGTGTACATTAGAGAAGGCAGACTTTTGTTCTTTCTATAAAACATTAAAATTTGAATCAAAGCAACTTTCATATATTAACGATGATAATAGTATTCATATGATTGTACTATGATGAGGAGCAGGACAGAAACACTGAATTTCAACAGGAAACACTGGAGCTTGGATAAGGCTACTATTTGCTCACTCGAAGACTCAGAAGATGTTTTTTACTTCCTTGCGGTCTACTCTATTCTCAGGGAATTCAGGAGAGATTCGTTTGAGAAGAACACTCTAACTGAAAACCAAGTCAGAAAAATATTGAATGGAGAGAATTATTCATTACTTAACAATTATGTAAATAGTTTGATTTTTCACTTCAGTTATAAAATGATAACTTATCTCCAATAAAGGATGTTAAATCTACCAATCAGTCATTCATAACATTCTATGGTTACATGTGAAAGACTACTTTCACAAAACTTGTCATGCACTTGAAATTTTCTGAAGGCGTCATGAAGTAGTACCTTCCCTTACATTCAATTGTGATGGAAGCCCTTTTTTTCTGATGAAGGTCTCCTTCTTTTTGATAAAAAGTTCTCAATTAAAGCTGGAGGTTTCCAAAAATCGGTATTCCCACTTTGCAAACAAATGGCGAATGGTCCTTTTACAATCTCTTCAAAACCATAGGGATGTTGCTTACAACTTCAGTATAATAATAATTTTTTATAGTTAAGAAAAATCAAGGATAGCTAAAGGTTTTCCTAAATATCTTAAGAATGAATGGTGGTAGAACAATGACATTTTAATATATTGTTGCGAAAACTACTACATGAAAAAGTACACACTTATTTAAGGAGTAGGAGTAGATGAAAGGAATCGACCGATGGAAGGACCAGGATTTAGCGCCAAAGAATGTTGTCGGCGATACCTGGCTGGATCTGGGCTTGTCTAGGCCTCTTCTTTTGATCATGCCGACCCAGCTCGCTGGAGTTTTAGGTTGTTCTTAGTTCTCTTCAAGTGAATAACTGTGCGTTCGGTAAACTTTAGTGAACAGTGCTTTTTAGTTTCGGTACAGTGTTTATGTAAAGAACAGTGCAGTACCGTGTTCTTTGTGAAGATCAGTGCAGTGCCGTATTTTTGTGAACTTCAGTGATCGTGAGTTATTGTACTTTGCAAATAAGTAGAACAGTGAAGTTATCAGTGTATACTGTGAGTAATAGTTTAAGAGTTATTTACCAAGTGTGTCGTGCATTGTCAAATAAATTGTGCAGTGATAAAGCTTGTGTATTTAATTTTGCAATCCAAGAAAACTCTAATATACAATGGTTAATCACAAAACTTTTTTATGGCTCCTCACAATTTTATTTCTTATAAACGCTGAGCGCTTTCGGGGACTAAATCCCCATCCTCAGAGCTACAAAACAATGTAACACCATAATTAAGGAGTCTAATAATCAGTTCTTAAAATTTTTTTACATAGTTGGTCATATAACAAACAGTCTATAACATTATAAAATTTTACAATAATAACACCTATATTCAAAAACACAATTCCAATTAAAATATATCAAATTAATAATTACTATTTGAACATTAAAATAATATTATAAGCAAAATTACCGTCAGAGCGTAGGGCTATCCTATAGACTTGCTATCAGGCTAAACCCTGCCGATGCACTGAGGCCAAGGGGATCGCTCCAAGCCGCTAGGGAGGGGGCAGAGACAAGTCTGGACATGAGACGCGTTTGTGTCAGTCTGCACATTTACATTGCCTTTATTTATTGCTTTTTCAAGTTTTATTTAAATAGCCTCCACCATGTCCATCAGATAACCCCTAACGTCACTATGAATTAATTTAATCTGGTGGTCCCCAGCATGGTGGTTGTGCTCCTTACAGTGTGCATAAAACTCTGAGCCTGCTCTCATGTGTTCCTTAGCCCTGATCTGTAACTTCCTCTCTGTCCTCCCAACGTAGCTGGCTTCACACATCCCACACTTCATCATGTACACCCCTGATCTGTCTCCTAGAGGAGTAGCATCCTTGATTTTAGAGACAAAATCCTTAAGTGACGCCCTCTTTCTGTAGGCTATTCTAATGCCCTGCCTGTTTAGTTTCCTTCCCAGGATTTCAGATAGCCGGCCCAAATATGGCAATATTCCCCAGGATTTAACCTCTTCCCCACCACCCCTAAAAGTCTCCCTCATCAATTTTTTAGAAACTCTCCTGTCATATATTTTTCTTATAAATTCCCGACTGTGGCCATTCCGTTCTCCCAAGTGGTATATATAGCATAATTCTTTTTGGTAATTTTCATCGTCCATTGGAACAGATAGGAGCCTGTCAATGAGATAGATGAATGGGGTTTCTTTTACTCTGGGGTGTTGGAAAGACATTTGGTTTATACTTATGTCCGTGCATGTTGGCTCTCTATAAATAGAAAATTTAACCCCCTCTCCGCTCTTATAAATGTTTTGATCCAGGAAGGTTATTTTTCCCGCCTCCTCTTGGTCCATAGTAAATTTTATGTTCGGATGTTGCTCATTTAAGTAGTTGTGCATCCTTTGCAAATCTTCTGTTGAACCCTCAAAAATACACAATGTGTCATCTACGTAACGTGTCCAGAATTTAATTTTGTTTTTAAAGGGGTTTCTGTCCGACATTATGAAACAGTGTTCGAACCAATTCATGAATACATCGGCCGCTAGGGGGCTGATCGGATTTCCCATAGCAAGACCTTTCTGTTTATAGAATTTGCCTTCGAACAGACAGTAGCCCTGCGAAAGTATGATCTTTATTATATTCGAAAGCGATGATCTTTATTTAGTCCCCGAAAGCGCTCAGCGTTTATAAGAAATAAAATTGTGAGGAGCCAAAAAAAGTTTTGTGATTAACCATTCATCACCCTCACCACCAGCTAAAGATAAATATGTCTAATATACAAAGTTTTTTATTTTGTGTAGTATACGTAACAATATGATATACGAGTATCTCAATCATCCTAAACTAAATATAAACGTCAGTCATACAAGGGCTGCGTAAACTAAGCAGATTTCCCCACCTGCTAGTACGACATAATACTTATGTCTTCTCCCCATTATCTCTGTATTTCTAAATAAGAATTCGATGAGTCGAAGTCGGGGTTCACTGAAGGCTGAAAAAAGTATGAATGGGTTCTGTTGTAATAGGATAGAAGAATTTTTGAGGTGTATATTATCAAAGTATCAAAAGGTGCAAAGTATCAAATCGCTCATATTAACAACACTCAATCCCTTAATACATATGCAAACAATTTCTTAATTCTATGCATGCATTTTCATGAAACACGATTCAATTCTTGGGGGCCTGCATGCGGAATTCAAAACTTCGAAATTTATGAAAATAAATAACGTTTTAGGACCAAAATTGGAATTCTAAACACAATTCACACTTTACTTTTTTTTTTCTCTTTTTTTTTTTTTCGATAAAACGAATATTAACGAAGTTATTGACGAAAATGTACTTTCACGTCGAAGTAGTCCCACCCCCACTCAATTTTAAATTTGGATTCTCATATAGTCTATGTTGTGCCTTGGGATAATTGAGTTATAAATACAAAAATTCAACCGTTTTTCAATGATTGAGTAACAACCGGACAAGATTTTCGATTTTGATGCCATTGTTCTTAAAATGGCCTGAAACGATAAAAAATTGTTTCTCGCCGAATTTAAATAGAAAAGTCAAACCTTAGAGTTTTAGCAGATTTCCCTTAAGAAAAATCAACTGTTGAGGTTGTGCTCATGATGCGATGTTTGATGTCCATCGTCCTACCCAGTAGATTACGAAAAAAAAAAATTCAGTTATTAACTAACTTGAACCTTAGTATTATCATGAAACATTTATATATCGAGTTTGGTAAAGATCAAGCAAAAATTCCGACCGTTAGAGCGGTAGCAGACAAGTGTATGTATGTATGTGTATATATATATATATATATATATATATATATATATATATTTATATATTGTGTCCCAACTTCACCCCCCCCCCCCCCCTTAAAATCTCCAATTATTTTAATGCAAGGCTGAGACTTGGTGTGCCATAATTGGGACCTCTGAAGAATCCTTTCAGTCCATATTCAACTTCCTACCCTTCTCCAGAAATTCTCCAGCGACCATAGCTTTGGAATCCCCTACTTTTTATGGCGGATTCTTTTAGAAAATCAAATTCTAAAATGAGTTTATATCGGTGAATTTTTCTATTTGACGCATCCTTCAGCAGTAAAATGCATAAATCATTAGTTCAGAAACGGGATATTTTAATGAAAAATGCTGTGACATAAAAGTTGTAGTCAGTTGTAGAAATTTTTACTCCACTTTACTATTATATAGGGCTAAATAAAGTGTAACCATTGTGATTTTATATTCATTTCCATCAGAGTTATACAACCTCAAACTTTACAAAAATTGAAAAAAAATCCAAATTTAGAAATTCATAAAAAATAAGGAAACAATTCTCAATGCTGTTACCCTATAAAATGTGAGTACTTGTTGAGATCTTACTTCAAAATAAAAATGATCTCTGGTAACTCGAAAAATCAGAATTTCTCAATTTTCAACCCCTAACTTTTGAGACTTTATTGTCTGGTAAATTTTGCATTTATGGCATCATGGCTAAGAAACAATATTGTAGAGGAGAAAGTTCTGAAAACAATGATGTCAATTTCAATGTAATAGAATGATCCAGTTCAGAGATAATCAATTTAACGCGAACGTCACCAAAGCGAAAAACCGTTGCGTTTTTCTAAACTAAAATGGCCGCCACATATAAACGGAGTAAGATAAATAATTTTTAAAAATCTGTTTTCATCTTCATATGCAGTAAAAATATAAATAAGTTAAAACGCTCAAGCAACAAATTAAATTTTTTGTTGGGTCACTTCATATGGATTGACCCTATAAAAACATCCTTTAAACATGAAGTTCTTTAATTATTTTTTTTTTTAAATAAGAATATATTTTAATGGATTTAAACTATTTGGGCAGAGTGTTAATGATACGCTTTTCTCGAAATATATGTGTTGGTCTTTCGGAGTTTGAAGTATGTTTTAGCAGATTTCCCTTAACGGAAATCAGCTATTGAGGTCGTACTCATGACGCGAGTTTCGAAAAATTTCTTCAAATGTCCATCGATCCTACCCAGGAGATGACGAAAATGAGGCCCGTTCAAAATAATATATATATATTTATATATATATATATATATATATATATATATATATATATATATATATATATATATTTGTCTGTTAACGCTCTAGCGGTCGCAATTTTCGTTTGATCGTTACCAAACTAGATATTTAAGCGTTTTATGCAAAAATAAAGATCAAGTTCGTTAATGGCTGAAATCGGACCAGTGGGAGGGGGGGGGTTAGAGGGGAGGATTTTCTAAAATTTTTAAATATTTCCGTTACTATACGTCGGATCGAAAAATTGTATAGAATCAATCTTATTGTAAATTAAATTTACTATAAATAATGTTATATACATGTATTCTGTATCTTGAATATTAACCGAGATATTTGCATTTTTCTGTTTTCAACTTCTGAGATGAGATCGGCCAACTTCGGGTCTAGTCGTGAGTTTCCGTCAAGAGCTAGTTCCCGTAAAAATTCTGAAATTTCTCTATTGTAAAACTTCACGTGGGAAATCTGCTGAGTTTACGCAGCCCCTGCGTGACGGACTTTTTATAACTTGTTTTATGATTGTGTGTTATACTACTACTGTAAAATTAGTTCATGATTTCTTTCACGAGCAGTATTGTTAGTTATATATATATATATAAAGTCATTAATTTTGACTCTTCAAAGAGGCCGACAAAAGTCTTTCGAATTTCTGTTTAATAAACACCTTCTTTCTCTCTTCTGCAATTTAAATATGAGATGTGGTATGCACTAAATTAATTAATATTCTATTAAAATAATCATTGTTTTTATTAACTATTTCAATATTATAAATTAATATTTTCAGAATTTTCCAATATTGTTTCCAATTTTTATGATGCAATAAATGTAAAATTTACCAGTCAAACAAGTCTCCAAAGTTAGGGGTTAAAAAATGACAAATTCCGGTTTTTAGGAATTAAAAAAACTATGAAGGAGTGATTTAACAGAGATCATTTTTATTTTGTAGTAAGATATCAACAAGTACTCTCATTTTGTAGAGTACAGAAATGAGAATTGTTTCCTTTTTTTATTTTTTGTTCAATTAATTTTTAAAATTTGACTTCTTCAATTTTTATCATGTTTGAGGTTGTATATCTCTGATGGAATTGAATACAAAATCAAGATTTGAGGTTGTAAGTTTGAGTACCAGTTCCTACTTCCCAGTACGGCTGGTCCGGGAAGTTAGACCATTAGCTCTCCTGTAGGGGAGGGCTGCAGTTTGTGAATCACATCTGTAATAAGGGCTTACAAAAAAAAAAATAGTAAAGAGGATTAAAAATTTCATCTATGACTTCCCCAATATTCAAAAATTCATAACTTGGTTTAGAATCAATTATTATAGACGAAATTCGTATTGTTATGAAAACTCCGTACATGAAAGATTGAAGAGAGATAGTCACGTATTTGGGCAGTACGAAGGAGATCAAAGAAGCCGCTTAGAGGTTCGAGCTCGTTCTAGGCAATACCAGCCCTATACTGGATATGTCTGGGCACGTCTCCTTTGATGTTTTCCGACAAGCTATAAAAGGATCCGGCCGCCCCGAGTTTAAGTTTAGTTTGTTCTCAGCTCTCTTCAATTAGTCAACAATGCGTTCAGGGCAGCTTAGTTGGAACAGTGCGTCTTATTTGAAGTGCGGTAAAGTGTGTGAAGAACAGTGTTGTGCCGTGACTCTGTAAGGAACAGTATAGTGCCGAGTTTAAGTGAACCTCATTGATCGTGAGTGTATTATTGGACTGTGTAATAAGAAGAACGGTGAAGCTATCAAGCATACTGTGAGTAGTAGTTAAGAATAATTAACTAAGAGTGAAGTGCATTGTTAACACTCCAGTAGTCGCGTGTCATCTTAGAGATGACTTGGAGAGACTTTTGGAACTGCTGAGTAGAGGATAGAACCTGGGTGCCCCCCACCTTCCTCTCATCCCTGGAGCCTTCCACCAGTACTGTTTCAACGCTTTTCAGATTCTCCAGTACTGCGCATGACCTTGAGGCGTCTGTGAGATCCCACGCAACTACCATTGTAGGCGCGCAGTGGCAGATTTACAGAGAGCTTAAAAGTATAAAAAATAGGGAAATAAATTCAAGCACCTTCGCTTATATGAAGGAGTTTCCTATGTCCCAAAAAATAAATAGAAAATTAGAAATGTATTGGCTATATCAAGTATGCATTTCGATGGAGAAATAAATGAGAGAACAGGAGAAAAGAAAAAGCCTTCCATTATAACATTTATAATCAAACCAAAGTAGGTGTGGACATATTGGATAAAATGTGTTCACTTTATAATGTATCGAGAAATACCAGAAGGTGGCCTATGGTAGTATTCTTTTCTCTTCAGAATATTGCGGGGATCAATTCCCATATTATGTATTTAGGAAGTGACCATATTTAATTTTAAAAACCTATATAACTATTTTATTTTATTTTATAAACCTGATTATATAATGTGTATGTATATATCAATTTTGTATTTTGTAAGCCAAGCTAATGTGTGAAATATATTTTTTTTCATATTATAGAATCATAAACCATGTACTTACATTCTTCATATAATGTATCAATTATAAATTTTATACAAAAATTTGTACAGGCTTAATTAAAACTAACCTTCTTACTTTGATACTTAAGGAAAGACGGTAAGTCATCTGAGAGATGACATGCTTCCACTCTTGTACTGGCGAGGGGCGTGCCAACTGCAGTGTTAAATAAATTGTGAAGTGATAAAAACTCTGAAGCTTGTGTTTGTTTAATTTTGCAAACCAAAAGAACTCTTATAAACAATATTTATTACTGATCTTGTAATAAACGTAACGGTATTTATTAGTCTCTATTTCTTGGGAGAGATGTTATGGAAAACAGCCGGTCTTTTGGCTTGTGGGATGTCGCTTATTGGACTTTGGAGAAGGCGCATCGAGTATTGCAAAGGACCCGAGACGGGGGATGGATGAGAGTCACGTGCCAATAGGCGAGACAAAACGGTAGATTGACTTTGTCCGCCGGAAACAGGATTAGCCTCAAACGAACAAACAATGTGAGGGACAAACAGTAAACAAACCGCTTCATTGTCCGCTAATTCAAAGGGCCATCCTCTCGCTCCTCCGCTCATTTACCTTCGTCAGCTCTCAACACGCTCTACATTTTTACCCCTTGAGGGAAATCTGCTACTGGGACTGCACTCATGGCACGATTTTCGTAAACCTTCTTCGAATGTTCATCGATTTAGGATATGACCAAAATGAGGTTCTATCATATTAATATATATACCACTCTAGAGGTCTTAATTTTTTGAGGAATTTCCCTAGGGAAAATCAGCTATGGAGGTTGTACTCGGGGAAACTTTCCTCAAATGTCTATCTATCCTACCTAGGAGACGACAAATATAAGGTCAGTACAAAGTTTTATATATATCTTCATGCAAATTTAAATTTCTATAATTGTTCTTCTATACATTTGTTTCCCAGCTCGAATATTAACCGAGATATTTGCATTTTTTGGCTTTTAGCTTTCAGTAATATCCCAATCCTACTCATCTTATATTAAAAAAAGTCCTTCGCTCAGGTGTTGCGTAAACGAAGCAGATTTCCCTCGTGAAGTTTACAATGGATAAATCTACATACTGGTAAGACAAGAGCACCGTCAATATTAAGTGAATAAAAACAAACGATAATAACAAACCTCCCGACGGGAAGCGTCTGAAATCTAAAACAAACAGGTCTGCCACCGGCTCCCCAAAAAGAAAAACAATTACTGAAATATATCAGAATATAACATTATTTTCGAAAATCCCCCCCCCCCTCCCACTGGTCCGATTTCAGCCATTAAGGAACTTTGTCTGTCTTCTTACATAAAACGTCTAAATATCGAGTTTGGTAACGATCAAAGAAACATTGCGACCAACAGACATATATATATATATATATATATATATATATATAATTTTGAACGGACTTCATTTTCGTCATCTGGGTAGGATCAAAGGACATTTGAAGAATTTTTTTGAAAATCGCGTCATGAGTACGACCTCAATAGGTGATTTCCCCCAAGGGAAATCTGCTAAAATAGTACGAATAACTCGGTTAATACCTGAGTTAGAAAAAAATGCATAGAGCAACCATTGTACAATATCAAAAGTTTAACAGGATTGGTCCTATAATATTTTATGATCCGACTCATAATAACGGAGGTATTTTGAATTTCTAAACCCCCCCCCCCCCACCCGGTCCGATTTCTGCCATTAACAAATATAATTTTTAGCGTCGACTGTTAAATATGGAGTATGGTATAGATGAAATAATAATTTTCGAAATAACGAAAAACCTTGATTTATGTCATCACACGATAAATTTGTATGTACCTTGCATAAAGGCCTTTAGAAAACAATGTTTGGTATTTAACGGACTTTAGATGGGACGATTTTTGTTGTTTTTACATTAATTTTAAACCGCACTTTCCTTTACTACAGTTGAAGAAGAACTTAATTATCTTCTGAGGAAATCATCTTGAATATTGGACCTTTATGGTTCGGTATTAGACAAAATTAGGTATAACAATTCTGTGGAAGAGGTACTTGTTTGTTATCACTTGGGGCAGTTACTTTTCTAAAACCCAGAGAATAGCTTTTAATAATAACGTATCTTTTTAGTATAAAATATAAGAGAGTGTAAGGAATGTCGAGGCTGCCATAATAAAGGCATAATTCAAATTTATGTGGCGGAGGAACGTTATAAATCAGAAAGGATCGTTGAATGGCTCTAAGTGCCCGGTTTGGAGGCCATATTGTGCCCGGCCTATGTGCTGATATATTTTCACTCTCTTGATGTATTGGTTTGACAAGCTTTGTTATACCTCATCACTTTTTACCCCTAGAAATAATTTATTGAGATTGTGTTCTTCTCTCCTATATTCTTCTTTTAACTTCTCCCTTCTTTATTTATGAGACTTATTGTACGAAATATGGCCATTAAGTTCCATATGCTACTATGTTTATTACAGACACACTTCGTTCTTTAAAAGCTTGCTACAAAACTATAGTTACACAATGTTTAATTTTTTATTGCTCCGAGTTGCCTGAGATATGAAAAGGCCCTGTTTGTTAACAACTACCATCTAAACAGGATCTAAGTAGGTTTTGAGAATGGGTAAAATGTGAAATAGTAAATATATTAAATTAAATTATTTATTAACGACTACTTTTTGCAACAAAGGCTAATTGGGACGGGGTATCTACAGATTACCACCCTTTCCTAGCCAGGGTGGGACTAAGGGTTTTATTTAATGAATTCCGTCACTAAATAAATTCCTTTGCCCAGGCGGGAATCGAACTCGCCACTCTAGGTTTACTATGTGAGATTAAGGCGAACGCTTTAACTCACACGGCTAACCTGATCCCCTAAATATATTTCTCATCTAACAATATTATATAAACATCCAGTTAATTAAGTTATTTCTTGATTGTTCCTGCATTTGCAATAGGCCGAATATTAATGGGTTTATTCGTATCTGTCCTTTTAGTCTACTGTAATCCTTTATTCCTACACACTCAATTTTCACATTAAGGTATTATATCTCTAAATATATTATATTCGAATCTTGTGTGCATAGGGTTATTGTTACGGGAGAAATAGAATATGAGATTACGTCATCTCTGAGACATTCCAGAATGCGGGAAATCTGCTGAGTTTTACACTTGCAGACTAACTACGGCAAATCCTTTAGAATTTTATATTTAACACTGCAGTAGTCGCGTGTCATCTGAGAGATGACTTGGGGAGACTTTTTGAACTGCTGAGTAGAGGATAGAACCTGGGTGCCCCCCCACCCTCAGTACCTTCCCCTCATGTCTAGAGCCTTCCACCAGTACTTTTTCAACCTTTTAGCAGATTTCCTAGCAGCAGAAACCTAGTAGATGACGAAAATGAAGTCCGTTCAAAACTGTATATATATATATATATATTTGTCTGTTACCGCTGTAGCGGTCGCAATTTTTGTTTGATCGGTACCAAATCCGATATTTAGTCGTTTTATGTAAAAAGAAAGATCAAGTTCGTTAACGGCTGAAATCGGACCAGTGGGAGGGGGGGGGTTTAGAGGGGAGGATTTTCGAAAATTTGAAATATCTCCGTTACTATACGTCGGACCGAAACATTGTACAGAATCAATCTTATTGTAAATTAAATTTGCTATAAATATTGTTATATACATTTATTCTCTATCTTGAATATTAACCGAGATTTCTGCATTTTTATGAAGTCTGTGGTCGGGTATAGTTCGGATTAGATCGGCCATTTTCGTCAGTACTCGGCTAAGGTGGAAGCTTCTTATAACCTTACCTGTCGTTTCTAACCTTACCTTCATTACTTTGTGATATTTATGCAAATACGTTCTGTTCATCCGCCCCCCCCCCTTCTTTAGTTCTTGGACTACTAAAATTTGAGTTATTAAAATATAAATTATTCTTAAAATTCTGAAGCCTTTTCAGATGGGAATTTATTTTAATTAACTGAAAGAATTCTCATTACCGTTTGTATTTATTCACGGTGGTATTGTGTTACCAGTATACAGATTTCTCTATTGTAAAACTTCACATGGGAAATCTGCTTAGTTTACGCAGCCCCTGCGTGACGGACTTTTTCTGATTCTCCAGTTCTGCGCATGACCTTGAGGCATCTGTGAGATCCCGCGCAACTACCTCTGTAAGTAGTGCAGTGGCAGATTTACAGAGAGCTTCAAAGTACAAAATATAGGGAAATAAATTCAAGTACCTTCGCTAATAGGAAGGAGGGCACCCTGGTATCCTATGTCCCAAAAAATAAGTCCAAAATCAGAAATGTATTGGCTATATCAAGTATGCATTTTGGTGGAGAAATAAATGAGAGAACTGGAGAAAAGAAAAAGCATTCCATTATAACACATTATAATCAAACCAAAGTAGGTGTGAACATATTGGATAAAATGTATTCACTTTATAATGTACCGAGAAATACCAGAAGGTGGCCTATGGTAGTATTTTTTTCTCTTCTGAATATTGTGGGGATCAATTCTCAAGTAATTTATTTAGGAAATGACCATATTTCATTTTATAAACCTACCTAACTATTTTATTTTATTTTATAAACCTGACTATATAATGTGTATGTATAACATGTGTATGTATCAATTTTATATTATGTAAGCCAAGATAATGAGAGAAATATTTTTTTTTTCATATTATACCCGTTTAATCATAAATCATGTATATAATGTATCAATTATAACTTTTATACACATATTAGTACAGGCTTTATTAAAACTAACCTTCTTACTTTAATACTTAAGGAAAGACGGTAAGTCATCTGAGAGATGACATGCGCCCACTCTTGTGCAGTGTTAAGGGCTTAATTATAAATTTTTGTTTCCTAAGGAAAGAAGATAGTTTGGTTAAAGTTTCAGAGCCATGCTTTGTCAAAGTTATATTTATTTTGTACTTGGAAAAAAAAATATATATATATATATATATATATATTAATTTACTTTATTACTTTATTAATATTATTATCATATTTGTAATACATGTGTATATATATATATATATATATATATATATATATATATATATCTACTTGTAGCTTAACAGGAGGTCACTCATTTAAAGACGACTATTAAATCCTAATAAAAAGAAAAATCACTTTATTATTTAAAATAACACTTCTGGAATTTATAAATGACAAAATATTATTATAAAATAGCTATAGCTCAGAACTGGACGATGTCGCTGAGTAGCTGTATAAAGCGGTCGTCCCTAGCCGTCGTCCGCAACATGAAAGCTGGCCGCATGGTAGCTGTCCAAGTAGTGTCTGATAGTACCCTTTTACTTTTTGTTACGCCAATAAGCACAACCCCACATCCTTCAACCTTTTGTGTATGGGCCCCAGATTTAGGATCAATGAAATTATATTTATGATTTACTTGTAGAAGTGAAAATCCAGCTTTTTCCAGTTATTCAGTATTGCAACCTTTTCCAGCAATCTGACTGTATAGGCAAACCAGGCTCAATGAATTTAGTAATCTGTTCAAATAGTGTTTCATATATTACTGACGTTTGGAAAAAGTTATCAAAATAAAGATCAAAATGTATCTTATGTAAGATTTATGGGGAATATAAAGAGTAGCAGTCAGGAATAAACTTTTGGCTTTCTAGGAAACAATTCTTCCAATTTTGTTTCTCCTTGTGTGGTTGATTATGAATTGTCTTTAGTTATAAATTCTAGAAGTGCTATTTTAAATAACAGAGTGATTTTCTTTTTATTACTATTTAATAATCGTTTTTAAATGAGTGACTCCCGATAACCGATAAGTACTCATGAGATCAATAATATCGTTATCCAGATTAACATTATCTTTAATTTAAAACTGAAAGTTCATCTGATGAAAAAATAACACCACTTAAATTAACAACCCTAGGCAAGAAAACAATATCGTTGCTGACTAAACTATTAGGACTAACGTTTAAATTTACAGAGGAACTTTAATTAGTATTGTCTGTAGGATTATCATTAATACTCCTATTGCTAATCTCACAGCTAGACTCAGTCTTAAAGCCTGTGTGGGATTAGCTCGATTATTTAAGCTCTCTAGCTTTTTCTTTACAACAGGCTCTTTTTTTTTCAAATACTTTTCTGATTCTCTTCAAACGAATCCTACTCAGAAATGTCACATATTTCTGTGTAATTTCATACCACCATTTAGTTTTCCTCGCAAAGTACGTTTACGACAACAAAATAAAATACCTTGCATTTAGCAAGGTTTGCACGTTAAAAACTATTAAAAACTGTACGCCTCTTGCACCACATATTGAAATATATTTTTTTATATGCTAGACCATACTTAAAATATAACATTTCCATTTCACTCTTGCCCATGCTATATTCCTTGGACCATACTATGCCACCATTGAATTCCAGCAGTAGGTTGGCAGTTCTGCTCTGAAGTTCTAATGGTTTTTTAGCCTGAACTTACCTCTTAGTTGCGAAGAAACAACTTTTTTATTATTATTTTTATTTATTAACGCCCACTTTTTGCAACTCAGGCTAATCGGGACGGGCTATTTACAGGTTACTACCCTTTTCTAGCCTGGGTGGGACTCAGGATGTTATTTAATGAATTCCGTCACTAAATAATTTTCTTTGCCCAGGCGAGAATCGAACTCGCCACTCTAGGCGAAGAAACAACTTTTATATCCCGAATTTCTGAATGGCGTATATCATTAGCGTTAGCCAGGTGATGCTACCCTGTATATAAATTTTACGAAAACTTTCTTTGATTACAATAGTATACTCAAAGGCAGCCTCGACCACCTACAATAACTGATACCATTCTTTTTGTATCCTGGTAAATTAGTTTCTCCGACTTTCTCACTGAAACCATCTTAGTACGGGAAAACTGGAGGTACATTAAGCTGTAGCATATACTCCATTTTGCTAATGTATGTCATCACGTAAGTTTTTGCGGGATGCAGGTTTCAAAAAGATGGCTCTCTGAGAATCCTGGTCTCGATAGAAATTCTCTTAAATCTCCCCGGTGCTTTTATTATTGGGTAGTCTCTTGCAGACTGCCAGGGGAAATAACAAAATTTTAAACCTCATCCTTTTTTTCGTAGTTATTTGCCATGAAAATCAGGATTTCTAGCTCACAGCAATAATCGCCGGACGTAACCTTTAGATAGAACTATGAGTAATTTAGTCGTTGAAATTTCTAATACCATTAACTTCCTCTTCTCCAAGCCCTTTATTATGCAGCTTTAGTAACTTGGTATCATTGGAGTGATCGTGCTTGTTCGGAAGCTGGTGCGGGGATCGAAGTAAGGGCAAAGTAGGACAGAGGTGGCTTGCAACTTCCTTAACTTCTACATATTGATGCCTCCTCCATCACCACTTACTAAATATTCTACTGAAACACATTCAATAATATACTCTTTTTATGATCATCTTTATCATATGTTAAAAAAAAATCATAATTGTTGTCATTTAATTTCTCCTCCCCTTTCACTGTTTCCTTAAGTACGGGCCCATATATTTGAACAAATCTAGAATAGAATAGAATATATATTTATTTGTACAAGATTAACATCATGTACAAATTAAATAAACAAATAACAATTCTGTCTTTTTAAATAAATAATTAAATCCAAGTTCTTGAGATCAACGATAATATGACAATAAAGAAAAAAAAAAAAAAGCAACATAGTGTAAATAGTAAAATATAGTACTTAAAAGGTAACTAAAAGCATTCTATAAACCCTTTTCCGTCTTAATATAACATTTAACTGGAGTGTGGTTCATCAACACTTATAGATTTCAGAGTATTGATGCTAATGCGATTAAGCAGTAAATCTTGTGTAGTTATTCGAGGCTATCGATACTAAGTACCTCTCCAATTTTATGTATATCACTGACTGCTGAGGAAAGTGTTTGTAGATATTTATTTCTGTCTTCGATGAGCTTCTCACAGTAGAGAAGTATATGTGACAGGCTATTAGGGATGAACTGATTACAAAAAGTGCAAGGTTCCTGAGCTTTGAATGAGAAAGTTTTGTTTCGTGATTGAAGTTTGGTGAATTCTGAGCTTGATACTCTTAATTGCCTAACAGATCTTAGCTTTTTTATGTTTGTCCCAAATGTCAGGCAGTTTTCCGGGCTGGATATATTAAAGCTGGATATAGTTCTGTAGATGGGGTTACTTTTGGAATGTGTAGCTCGGTGGATATCAATTGAAAGGTCGTGGTTTTTTAACTTTTCTAAAATTTCATTTTTGTATTTTAATATTCCGTTCTGACAAACTTCAGTAAACTCCTTTCCGCGGCCATAGTGATTAGCTATTGATCTGACTTGTGTGACTCAATTAAAGATTGTATCAGAATTGATCCTATTCAGGGAAAGTAGCCTATTGAAGCAAAGCCTTGGCAACCTTGAAATGCGTTAAAAGCTGTAAGTGAAAAAACGTACTATTAATGCCGCGGTTTTGACAACAACTTTAGAATAAATCGGTAGATAAAATATAAAACATATTCTTTTTTTTTATCACGTCATATGAAGGTAGTTTAATTAGGCCTCACCTTGGAAATTCATTTACATTTCTAAAATGTTGCACAGCAGGTCCCAATCCTCCAGGTATTTCAATTTAGAGACAACCCCTGATCAGCTGTAGCTGACAATAAGTCAACCAGTCCAAATCATGGCTTATCTAGAATTGACGGACTGCTTCTATCTGTCAGCCCTATATTAGCTTCCTGCAGGCTGATCCCCTTACTCCAATACTCCTCTGTTCTATGACAACTTGTCCCGGAAATTCGCCATTCCCGATTATAATAAGTGATTTAGGGCTCAAGAATGTAATTGTTAAGCGTAAAAAGGATTATATAATTATAAAATAATTGATGGGAAATGTCAGTATGCTTCTTTTTTTTAAAATTTTTATTTAGTTCAGTCACCATTTAAAATTCAAAAAGTTCTTATTAGCAGATTTCCCTCAAGGAAAATCAGCTATTGAGGTAGAATTCATGACGCGATTTTCGACATTTTTTTTCAAATGTCCATTGATCCTACCCAGGAACGATATATATATATATATATATATATATATATATATATATATATATAT
Organism: Riptortus pedestris; assembly: GCA_019009955.1. NCBI lineage: Eukaryota > Metazoa > Arthropoda > Insecta > Hemiptera > Alydidae > Riptortus > Riptortus pedestris. The sequence continues at coordinate 69,401,444 of CM032232.1, read as the reverse complement.
ATATATATATGTCTGTTAACCTCTAGCGGTCGTAATTTTTGCTTGATCGTTACCAAACTCGGCATTTAAACGTTTTCTGTAAAAATAAAGATCAAGTTCGTTAATGGCTGAAATCGGACTAGTGGGAGGGGGGGGTTAGCGGGGAGGCTTTTCGAAAATTCGAAATATCTGAGTTACTATACGGATTGGAAAATAGTATAGAATCAATCTTATTGCAAATTAAATTTACTATAAATATTGTTATATACATTCATTCCTTATCTTGAATATTAAGTGAGATATTTGCTTTTTTATTAATTGTGTGTGGTTACTGACGAGATGAGATCGACTAACTTCGGTACTAGTCGTGAGTTTTTACCGTCAAAAGCTAGTTCGGCCGTTTCCGTAATTGTTTGGCACTCGTGAAATGTCGCTATTGTAAAACTTTACGAGGGAAATCTGCTTAGTTTACGCAGACCCTGTGTGACGGATTTTTTAAATTTTATTTAGTTTCAGCCACCATCTAAAATTCAAAAAGTTCTTAATTACAATAGGTGTATATATTCTATTCTAGAAAACGTTTGAAGTTGTCCAGCAACAATTTAATAAATTAAGAACAATTTTCAAAGAAATCACCCTTCCTAAAGATATATTGTAAAGATAGTAAGAAAAATAATCAAAGAAACATAAATCGTCTATGTTATGCAGAGCTAGAAGTTTTTAAAGGATAAAGTGAAGGACGGTTAATGAAGAATAGTTTTAGAAAATTACTACTTCATGGAAGAATGTAAACAAAGAAAAATTAATGTCTGGTCAAACAATAGTTAAATCTTAACCACAAAGTTTGTGAAGGAGTTTGACTATTATTTAAAAAGTCATTTTAAGACGTCTTCACTCTCAACACCACAAAAGTTAAAAGTAAAGCTGAATGTTTTAGTACCCCTGGACATCGAAGGAAGCAGAAATTAAATTATTTTTCGCCTAATGAGCAATAAGGTGGCATCAGCTTGTCAAAAAAAAAAAAAAAAAAGGAAATATTATTCGTTAAAATCAGTAATTTATTGTTTACCTTTATGAAAGTCTTTGAAGCCCAAAGAACTGTCAAGACTGTAGGGTAAAGATTTGTTTTCTTTATTTTTATCTTCCTCTATACTTGTCAACGTTTGCTCCCATCTTTCTAGTTGGCTCACATCATAATTTCCTCTCCTATGCAAATTTAATTCTGTCGTTGCAAATCAATGTGTCTCTTATGAGGTTCCTTCCAGTGAAATAAAAAGTAATGAAATAGTATAATTTGTTGTCAGAAATAGTGTCTTAAACATTTTCCTACGATTAGCCAATAAGCTGAAGAACATTTTAAAGTACCTTATTCAGTTCCGTGACAATAATTTGATTCCTTTATTTATAAATTTGTGGTCATTTTGCATGTTCCCTCAGACATAGCAATTGACTTTCTTATGTACTC